>JAOWBW010000456.1:0-69740 GCA_026119855.1 Campanula takesimana
GTATCAATCAATTCTAACATAAATAGGAGGGTTAAGTAATAAGAATACCCAACAATATACAAGACTAGAAATTAGACTATGCTCCCACTAATTTCTTAGCAAACACAAATCTCATCTTTGATGAATTTTCAAACGATTTGAACACTTCATCAAAATGTTTTTTTAACTCCAAGAAGCTTGCTTCAACCCATCCCATGGATTTCCGCCACTTACATACTTTATTAGAAATTTTTAGACTATCAAAACATTTAGGTTGTATGCAATACAACTTAAGTGAGTTCCTGTTAAGGAACACTGTTTTGGACATCCATTTGTCAAATTTCATACTCCAAATATGAAGATATAACAATGAGAATTCTAATGTCTTAAAACATGGCTACGAGTGAGAAAGTTTTATCATAGTCAAAATATGAATCAAACCTTTCACTATAGTCTTGCTTGAAGAGTATGTAGTTTGCCCTCCATTTTAGTTTTCTCCAAGAACTCAATTCAATCCTTTGGTTTTACACCTTAGGTTAGAATGATCAAGTTCCAAACTTGATTATTATACATGGATTGCCCTTTAGATTTTATGACTCCAAGCCATTAATCTAATATGGAGAGGACATTGCATTTTGATAGGTGGTAAGTATGTCATTCTCAATGAACTTTCCCTAAATACTTTCTATTATGAGAAATCCAATATTTTCTTATTATAGATTGTATCCTATCATATATGCAAGTACTTGTGTAATTTGAACCATTTTTCACAACTCCTTGTGAATCTTTGTTCAACTTCCATCAAAGGTTTTAATGTGATTTTTCTAGGTCTCGAACCATTCGAGATATATATTTTACTCACACTGATTCTTTTAGAGATAAACAATTTATCTAGAAAAAGTACCATCATAAGTAACAAACAATTTGTTTCTTATAAGTAAATAATGTCCTCAAGGTTCCTTAGGAATATCCCATGAAAATACATTTATTAGATTTAAGTGTGAGCTTGTTCCAAACAAGTCTTTTTGCAAAAGTCTCAATTTCTTAAATCTTCATGAAAGACAACCGAGTTTTCTTTCATTCCATATCACATATGGTACCCTTGAACCTATTTTGATGGACTCAAATTAGTGTAATTATAGTGGTTTCCAATGCATAACCCTTAAATAAATGATTAAAGATCAATTTGACTTTTATCATCTAATGAACCATATCCAATAAGGTTTAATTCCTCCATTTAGACACATCATTCAAAATGGTGTTCTTGGTGGGGTTAATGTGAAATAATTTCACAATCTTAAATGATTGTTAAATACTTGGTTCAATTATTCATCATCACGATCGAATCGGAATATTTGAATAGTTTTGCCAAGTAGTAACAAAATCCTCTTCTAGCATTATCACTTAATGCACCATATACATCAATATGTATTAGGTTTAATAAGTTATTTGCCCTTTTACTACTCCTTAGTAAAAGATGTCTTGGTCCAAGTAAATAAGATTTGCATAAATCATATGATTCAAAATCGTATGACTTTAAAACTCCGTCCCATGAAATTTTAGATATGCGTCTCTCATTTATTTGATCAAAACAATAATGCCTTGAGAATTTAATTATTTATGCAATAGCCTTATTTATTATTTTTGTTCTTCAAGATTTAGGATATAAGATTTATTTATATGATTTAACAATACGATAAAGTAAATCATAATAAATAAAACACCTTGTTATTCCAAATAAGAAATAAATATCCTTCATTATCTTATAACAAAATAATACTTTCTACTTAATAAGTAAATCCACTTCATAAGTATTCTCTACGAACATGTTGCAACTCTTGCATCATTACCATTCGTAGATTAACTTTACTTTTCATAAGTAGTCTTTCTATTTACTAATTGTTACACATTTATGCAAATGTGGGATCTACATCCGGTATCCAATACCTAATAATTAAAAGTAGAAAGATTAATCTTATAACATAAATGTCTGAAGTGGTAGTCTCACTACCATTCACTTTCTTTGATCATCCAGATTTTGATTACAATTTTAAATGATCAATCCAATTGCCACGTTACCAAATTGCATCATTAAGAGTTATAATTTTAGCCACAATTATTTCCTTTAGGTTTGACAACGTTTGTCTTACATTTATCTTTTAAATCCTCTTTCCTTTTAGAAATTTATTAAGTCAAAAATCAATTTTTCGACTTAGATCAACATCTTTCCGCATGATATTTCAGATATTGAGAGCACAAACCATGTCTCATCAATTTAATTGATTTCAGCAACCAAGAACGATTCAGGATTCTGATTTCAGTTATCTGAATTCTGAATTGACATCACTTTTAAGGAAACACAGTTTCGAAAACCAGCCGTCTGAACTAGATTCAATCTCAGATTTATTTGAAACTGACATTTAATTTCAGGAAACACGGTTTCTCAAACCAGCCATCTGACAATTAAATTTAACTCAAAATATTTATCATAAAAGCGGTAGATTTTTAAATTTCCAAAATTTATCTTAAAATTGCTTTCCTTGATTCAATAAGGATTTGTGTTCATGGTGATCCAATCATCATGAGCATCAAAACCAAGAATAAACAATTTATTCATGAATCTAAGATCATCAATAAGTTAATCAAATTAAATTTTGATGATCTTCGGAACATATTAATCAAATTAATATTGCAATTTAGGTTACTTAGGATTATTAAGAATGTATAATTTCCGTTCTTGCTTTAGAACAAATCTTAAGCTCATGATCCAATCAAAGAAATTAATTTCATGCTCTTTCAACTTTGCTTTTTCAAGAACAGATCGCAGTAACAAACATAATTAAAGTTTAAGATAATATTCTACAGAAATATGCAAATAAATATCACACTATTTTCATACCAATCATTGAAGAGATAATATTGTATTTCATAAATACTCCACTAAAATATATAACCTTCATATACATCCAATGTATAATATAATTTAAATGGACTAAGATCCATATTTCATTTAATTTTACGTCCGCGAGGGAAGGATGCATAAAACTAAACTATTTAGGTAGATAACTCCTTATCAATCATATCCTATATGATTCTTAGATCTTTTATGAGATTATTTCAAGACATCTTATGTCATGCATGTTTTAATCTCATCTGTGCCTTAGGCCCAAAACTCTTTTGATAGCCTAATTAAGTCAAACCACGTTAAACGTATAGGAACCACTCTTTCACTCATCATGCTCATACACTGATAGAATCAATGCGCCTCGCGATGGTTAGAGCCCGCATAAAACTACCCGTGTACTTACATGTGTTTTAATAATGGATTGGCACATGACTTAAATTTTTAAGAAGGTTCTTTCATATAGCATGTAACATGTTTATGAGCACATAACATGTACATCATCAAGGTTAGTCATTAAATTAATCTCCATTAATTTAAGCATGATATTTATGTGTCATTAGTTTCTCTATAATTATGAGGATGAGACTACTTGAACTTTGGTTATCATCTCCAAATCAAGACAATAAGAAGTGCGGCCGAACTAAGCCATAGCCAACCACAATTCCACACTAATTCAAGAAACCAAGAAAGTAGTCCATGTGGCTGAAACTAAGCAATAGATGGTCTCGATGAACGTAGGCCAATTGCATTCCACAATTCCACATGGATCTCCAAACTTGAATCAAGAACTTTGTTTCTCAATTTTAGCAATTATGAACTCTTCATAATTCTAACTTCGTTTTATCTTTGATTCTTTGATTGCAATCAATTTTGGGAAACACAGTCTCGAGAACGTAGGCTAACCGTCCAAAACTTGATCCAATCTCAGAATTCACAAGACTAAAACAAATAGGAAATTTAAACCCCAAGATCCTTCGGCGTACTCCTAATTTGCAGCCGTACGGTTGTTGTTTCCAAATTCTGTTTTTCTTATTCTGCAGACTTTCTGTAGAATTCTCATAAAAATACATGGTTCAAATATTCATTACTTTGATCAGATTATAGTACACTAATACTTTTGCCATGAGATACCGAAATACTTTTCCAAGCATTGTTATTTTAGTGAACTACATACATTAATATGTATTAGTCCAAAAGAGTATTTTCTTTTACTACTAATTAGTAAGAGGTGTCCTTGATCAACTTCTAAGATTCACATTTATCACATGATTCGAAATCATGTGAATTTAAAAGTCCGTCCCATAGAATTTTAGATATGTGTTTTTTATCATTTGATCAAGACTTTAATGCTATAAGAATGTAACGCTTACATCCTAAGATTCAAATTTTCATTATTTGCGTTATACTCATTATTTTGTTCTTCCAAGATAAGGGTAAAAAGTCCCATTATATGATTAGCAATACAATAAAGCAAATCATATTTAATGGAGCACTTCCTTATTCAAAATAAGAATATCCATTATCTTCCAATGAAGAAATGTAAATAATATTTCTACTTAAAATAAGAACATAGTACCATTTGTTCAAAACAAATAAGAACCTATTAGGCAAAGACACTTCGCAAGTTCCTATGATTAATGTTGCAACCTTTGCATCATTATCAACACATATGTTAATCTTTACCCTTTTAAGTAGTCTTTCTATTTCTCAAGTCTTACACATTTATACAAATGTTTGATCCATATCCGGTATCTAATACCTAAGAGACTAGAAGTAGAAAGATAAAACATAAATACTTGAAGTGGTAGTCCTACTACCCTTCCTTTTGATCTTTTAATTCAAATTGTAATTTCTCCAATGGTCAATCACATTTCCATGGTGGCAATTACATCCTTTGGATTTTAGATTTTAGCCACAAATATTTCTTTTAGACTTGACAACTCTTGTCTTGCATTTATCTTAAATCCTTTTTCTTTATTAACCTTTAGAGTTTGAGAAGATTTCCATTTGACATTAAGACTTAGCATTTTAAACATCAAATGTCGCTTATGAATTAATATCAAATCCATTTGTTAGTTCCAAACTAACTTGATTACCAAGTCAACTAAGGTAATTAATATGTCTCTCCATGTTTAAAACATGAGAACTCATTAACATACCTTTCAGTCATCATATGAATGTTAGGCTCTAATCAATCTCAATCTCAAGCTTTTCTTTTTCCTTTCTTGCTTGTAGGAACACTTCCTACGTGATTGCTTATCACATAAGCATTCATGTGTTTTAGATACTTCTAAAGTTCCAAACATTTGGTAGCAAGTCGTAGGATAATTGACATCCATAGATTCATCCACATGATTCTAATTTATGTCTTTGTCCATCATCAAGGCATTAGATTTCGTAGGAATAGGATTTATTAAGAATTCATAACTTCCGTTCTTGCTTTAGAACAATTCTTAATATCATGACTAGGTCAAGGAAGTTAATCTCATTCTTTAAATGGGGTCTTTCGCAGAGATTATACATAATTAAAGTTTAAAACATTCTACACACATATGCAAATAAATATACACATATATTTCATACAATTATCATTTAGAGATATATAATGTATTTTATAAATACTCCCACTAAATTATACACCTTCAAATACAACTCATGTATAATTTTATTTAGGAAAAACTGCAAATATAGTACCTGAACTATTGGAGTTATTTTGGATTTGGTACCTGGAATCTCATTTTTTGCACCCGTCATACCCAAACTCTAATTTTTACTGTATCCGTCATACCTACCACTAACGACATCCATTTTTCTCAGTTAAGTCATCATGTGTCCATACATGTGATCAATTTTGCAGGGGTAAAATAGGAAGACAAATGTGAGACATGTTTCCCTCCACTAATTCACGGAAAAATGAATTGCAATTTCGTGTATATATAGACACACCCAGGAGTTAAAATCCATATCCAAAATTCCCTCAAATTTTGCCATCCCATGGAGGTTTTCCGCGATTGTGAGAGGAAAGCTGCACTACGAACTGTTGGGTTTTGAGGCAACATGCGCAGCGGAAGAAAACAATATGAAATCGACAAAACCCTAAGCCCCAAGATCCATTCATGATGATTACATTAATAGAAAGATGAATTTAGAATACTAACCATGTTGTGCATTTAAAATTTTCGGATCTTCAAATCTTCAAGTCTTCAAGCTTTAAGATTTGATCTCCTCATTCTTCGCGTTCTTTGAATCAGGATCACAGGAACACGAACTTGAGATGATAAAGCAAACATCATCTATGTGTATCCACACGCGAACAAATATCTAGAACAATTCTAGATCTGGATTACTAGACCCATTAGAAAACACACTTTTCTAATCTTCAAAGGCTATATGAATTTTGGTGTTCTTGAGCTTTTGATTCTCAATCTTGGCTCAAGAATATGTTTCTCAAACATATGTATTGCATTAGTTTAATGGCTGGTGAAAGAGGATTATTTATGCTCAAATATACAAATAAATATACACCTATATTTCATACAATTATCATTTAGAGATATTTAATGTATTTCATAAATACTCCCACTAAATTATATACCTTCAAATACAACTCTTGGATAATATAATTTAAATGGGCTAAGATCCATATTTTACTTGATTTGTGAGTTTGCTTTGGCATGAACCTCAAAACCAAGCTATTTAGGTAGATAACTTGTTAGGATTCATTGTTAGTACATCCACCTTAATTTGATTGATCCATGCCACGTGTCTTTTTATGGAATTTAGGACCGCATGTAATGAAGTTCTACTTCAATTTTTAGATAAGTCCATTTCTAGATTTTTTATTGTCTAGGCTGAGTATAGTTCGGTTGTATCATTAGCGGTTTAGTGCTTCAAGCCGTCATCTTAAGACCGCCAACATGGAGCCCTTCAGTTTTCATCAAACTGCAGTTTGCATGTTTGATGAAACCGCCCATCAAGATCATTCTTCAAACCGCCCCTATGCTTGGTTAAACCGCAAAGCAGTTATTGAAGAATTAAAGATATGTCATTTATTCCTTAGACAAACATTCCCTTTTTAACCGTAAAAGGATGTTGTTATGTCATGTCAAAATAACTCTAAGTTAACTTGGAGTTTCTGCAAGGAATGTCGGTTTGTCTATCAGTTTGAATTGTTTACCGTTAGTCCTTTCTGCAACAAAGGACAAATGTCAGGTATTGGTGCAACAACTACCTAGGACTACAAGACAAAACCAAGGACGAAAATGACAGCTCAACCAATGGGACTTCGACAGCACTGTACCCTTCAGATTTGATTCAAATCTTTACCCAACGGTCACAAGGGTGCTCTGCCTATAAATAGCCTCCATTATTCAACAATGAAGGTCGCTGAGCTTCAAGAGATTCATTCCCAAGTGTTCAAGTTGGCTTTGAAGATTCAAACCCAGATATTCATATCTTCAAACCATCTCCATAGCAAACCCAGTTTTCTTCATCAAAGCTTCAAGCCTAACAACCTTTCATACTCAGCCTTTACACCAAAAGACTTTCATTTGCTCAACCATCATTTAGATACTTAGAGCATTTGATTTCTTTTCACACACACACCCGATTTATATGATCACATAGATTATATACTTCGAAAACACTGGTTGTTATTATAGCTTAGGTTAGACTTATTGTTTAGAGTTTAGATTCATCTTGTAAAACCTCCTCTAAATTAATACAAGTCTAGTGGTTATTAGAAAATCCTAGACTAACCATCTATGTAGAGGACGTAGTTCATTTAAGAACGAACCTCTTCAATTTGTGTGTTTGATCTTTATTTTTTGTCTTGATATTTATCTTTCTTGTTTGTGGTCTTTTAACTTGTCTCCATATACGAAATGACTTGAAAGATGAATTGTGTTTTCCTTTGAACTTTAAGTTTAACTATTCAGTTGCATCATAGTGTTTTCTCAACCTGAGTCAAACCTCCAAACTCTTTAACTAACCTATTTAGCCAAACCGCAAACTCCGCTGTGCATTTTATTAGTTCGGTTCTTGTGCTTTGAACCGCAGTTGGCCAAACTGATAAGTACTCGGTTGATTTTAAGGGTATTTTCGAAAAAGTTTTGGACCGCTATTCACCCCCCTCTAGCGGTTCTATACCCTTGTTGCCCTCTGGGACCAACAAGTGGTATCAGAGCTCATCCACCAAACTTGTTTTTACAAGCTTAACCGCTTGGGTACTGATCCAATGGCAAACACAAACACCCATATGATGCAAACATCCAATTCGAATCACTTACCGATTCTGGATGAAGATAGTTCTATCTTTTGGAAAGATAGGATGATGAAACACATGATTTCATGTGATCGTAGACTGTGGACCGCGGTTACTGATGGACCATATGTTCCTATGAAAGCTAATCCACGTGCAGGAACCGCAGGAGAAGAAGCTGAAGTTAAGAAGTTAGAAAGTGAATGGACCGATGCAGACCGCATCAATATGGATTTTGATGGAAGAGCTATGTCCATGCTAGTGTCAACTATTGACTTAAGGACTCATTCTAAGGTGCTTCACTGCAAAACCGCAAAGGCTACCTGGGATGCTATAGTTGACTTTCTGGAAGGAGATTCAGATACTAAGAAGAACCGCCTCTATCAACAGAGAAGACTCTTTGACTATTTTGTTAAAGATCCTAAGGAATCTCTTAGACAATGCTATGAGAGGTTTATAGATATTTTTAATGTGTATTTTTCTCTTGGACATGTCTATTCTAATACAGATTTGAACATGAGATTCATGCAAGCTCTTGGTAGCAAATGGATGATCAAAACTACTAACATTGAAGAAAACAAGGACTTGGAAGCTCTTGATCTTCGACACTTGTATGCCATGCTGAAGGTTTTTGAATTCAAGCTTGAAGAGGACCATGAAACCGAAAGCAGATTTAAGACACTCCCTCTAGCTGCATTTGTAACGACCCGAAAACCCGCCTCTATTTTCTTAGAAATAAATATTTAATTATTTATTTATTGCTTATTTATTTAGTTAAATTATTTATTTATTTAAATAATTATGTGTGCATTTATGTTTCATGATATTTTCGTGCCTAGCATTTAATTTGTTAATTGTGCTAGTGTAGAGTGTACAGTCTTAGTTAATGGTGGGGAGTTTGGGTTTAATTGTTCTTGGTAGTAGTAGAAGGCCTAGGTGTAACATTTTGGGTTAATAATCATCCTCCTCCCTCCACCTCCCTCCTTACTCTTCTCTTTCTCCTGCACACACACACACACACACTAGAGTGTACAGTCTTAGTTATATGTGGAATTGGGTTTAATTGGTCATGTTTATGTTGGTTGTGATGATTCTGGAACCATTTGATGGTATTGTGTTGATATGAAAAGGGATGTGTTGTGGGATTTGATTATTGTGTTGTTGGGTTCTTGCTACAGCTGGGTTTTTGGGGTGAAGTTTGGTCTGTTTGTACCTTAGGCTTAAGATGTAGGTACCTTTGAGCACAAACCCAGAAAATCTAAAAAAAAATGGCTGAATCGCGCAAGGGGGCACGCGCACCTTTTGAGAGGGGGCGTGCGCACCCTTCCTTCCCCTTTTGGCACTTTTCTTTCTGATCAAAGGGGGCGCGCGCACCCTCTTCTTTTGCAATTTGTCCGTTTTTCGTTCGATCTTCCGGAGGCCATAACTTCTTCGTCCGGACTCCCTTTTGGACGTGTAAACTATCGTTGGAAATCTCTTTTAGAGTACTACAAAATGGTTCTATTGGCCGCATGGTTCCAGATTAGAGTGGTTGTCTTTTCATTGAGGTTTAAGATCAAGGTGTAGTCTCGGTCTAGGTTCCGTAGTACTATTCTAGTTGACTTAGTTGGGCACCGTGGAACACTTTAATAATTGAAATTGGCTCCTTTGTGAACAATGGTGTTATGTAATTTGATCAAGTATTGTTTGGGAATGTTTGGGCATCTTATGATGTGTTCGTGATTGTTCCAATCGAATTGATTTTCGAGTAAGACTTGGTCTAGGTTTTAGGCGATGTCCTATAGTACCTAGAGGGTTGTTATTGAACACCAAAGTGTAGGGTTTTATCCGGTCGTGATCATGTTCTAATAAGTGTAACCTTTTAGATTCGTTTGGGGTGTATAGAATTGGTTCGTTATGAACGGAGGTAAAGCGTGAATTGGCAATTGGGTACCTACGGTTTGATTAACCTTAAGGTGTATTCATTCTGATTTCCTACTTTGGAATTCCAGGTGTGATGAGATGGTTGAGTTCATAGTCCTAGTATATCTTTACGAGTAAATGTTTAGGGTCATTTTGGTAATAGTCATTGTGCTATTTGTGAGCGACCGTTTGGGTTGTGCTCTTTATGATTAACTTGTGGGTATCATATTTAGGATGTATTTGGTATGTGCCTTATCTTGGATATCATGTTTTAACGGTCAATGTTGTTGGGCTCTCTCTGTGAGCAATCTCGTTTATCGTGTTGGACTCTTTTATGAGAAACTTCTTGTGTTCGTTGTTGTTGAACTCTTCATGAGTAATCGTTTGCATCTTTATGGTGATTAATTAGTGTGGTTCGCTACTTTGGAATTAGTGGTTGTTTATTGTGCTAGTATTTTATTACTTAGCCTTTATTTGAAAGTCCAGCTGGTATTTGTGGTTGTGTCGGGCGATGGGAAAGATTATAATGGCACGAGCCAAGTCCATTATAATGTTGACCATTGTTTTGCCCATATTTTCCTCTTCCAGATTGGCCTTGGAACGAGATGAGCTAGCTTCCATTGTGATGTAGTCTAGCTAACTTTTTGGAGTATGACTTTGTGGCATATCTCCCGTCCTTTGTGACATGTTACTTGGTTATTGTTCCGGTACTGGGGTTGTGATCTTCAGCTGTTTATGCTGCTACGAAGATTGATTGATTGATTGATTGGTTGGTTCTGACCGGGCTCTTCTCAGCTATTATGCTACTATGAAGATGGTTTGATTGGTTGATTGGTTGAAGCTGCGCAGCGATTGTTCTATTGGTTTGGTGAACCTTGGCTCAGTATCCTTTGTAACGTGTTTATTTCAGTCTTATGTGCTGCATGATGAGTTAGTCGTTATTTCCAACTGGTATGGGACAGTTGGCGATAGGGAGCTTTCTCATTTGTTGTTATGTGATTTACTTGTTCAGTTATATTGTTGATTTGCATGATATTATGCCATGTAGCTGCATTAGTAACTTACTGAGATTTTATCTCACCCCGTTTGTTTTATCTCTGTTTTTCCTTAACCCCCCCCCCAGGAAATCAAGTGGTAGCGTTGTGAGGTCCGTTGTAGCGGGAATCTTCTGAGCAGGTTGATCGCATTTGGGATAGTTGCTCTTCGGAGCCTTTATGCATATTATTGTGGGTTCGTAGTCGTTCAGTGTTTTGTATATACGGTTGCACTTTGGGTATTTTTGTTAATAGTTGTTCTTGCTTCCGCGTTTGTTTCTAGTCTCCGAGTTATAATCTCGTTGAGGTGTTGTTTGATGGTATTGGTTTCATAGTTGAATTCACGTGCCCGGTTTGGTATTTTGTATTTTGGAGATGTATATTATGTAATTTTATGTTCATGGATTTTAGAATTTTCCTGGGCGTGACAGTTGGTATCAGAGCAATGGTTTTAGATCTTGAAAGAGAATAAGAACTCTGATATTGAATAGGTTTCAATACTTGGGTGTTACAAGTTTGAGCGGTTTAGAAAACTAAGTTTTCATGAAGGATGAGGTTAAGGTAGAAGTTGGTTGAGTTATAAGTCGTGATATTGACGTCGAGTGTTCCTTCTCTTGTGGTATATCAAGTATAGGATTGGTGTCAATAGTGTTGGTTCCATTTGGGTTAGTTGGCTTGGGAATCGAGAGTGTGAGTTTTGAAGGCTTGGACGTACCTATTTCGTAAAGTGGAAATGTCTTGTGCTATATTCGTATGTTTGTTCTTATTAAGTAATTTATGTTGAGGTGTATTCTCGAGTATGAAATTTCGTGATTTCTACTGATTGAGGTAAGGTGATTTGGTTATGTCACCTATACAGGATATTGACGAGTTAAGTAGTATGGCCCAGCTTTCAATGTGTCTCGAATTTCTTGGGTGCCATCGACAGGTGGGGAATAATTCTATATTAGTGTGTTTGACTTGTTTAGGAGCATACTAAGTATATATAATGTTCAGGTTCTATATTGAAAATCAAAAAATCTTTATTATAAGGTTGTGCGGGGAATTTAGCTTATTCAGTTGGCAATACTAATGTCTTGAGTATAATTTATGCTGGGTGCGATATGTCGCTTGACCGATAGAGAACTTGGGTTATTTGATGAGTTAAGATAAGCTATAATACTGATAGGTGAATCAGTGAACATATAGTATCGATTGGGTTAATAGAGTTAAAGATTCAATTTGAGAATTTCTTGATAGGAGATTTTTCTTTAGTTTTAGTACATCTACGTGAGTGCATCAGAATTGTTTAGTATGAGGAAATACTTAATTTATTATTGGTCATATTAAGAAGTTGAGTTATGATACTTTTAGAATCATTTTAGTACATGACTAGAGTTGAGTTAAAGCAATACGAGTTATGAGTATATTGTGGAAGATATAACCATTAATGATGGTAAGCACATTAAGTTTAAAGGACTAGACGTATTTTGAGAAGGTGAGAATTTCTCGAGCAATATTAAAGGCATTTTTGGGTTTTAGTGAACAGTTGTCACATGGTCCTGAATTTTGTTTGTAGTATCTCGAGAATTATGTTTAGGAGAAATTTGGATTCTTCAATTTTGGCCTTGGGTATGGATTTTAGTTAGGAGTGAAGATAGTGATTGAAGAAGGTTCGGTAAGAGAGATTACTATGTTGTAAGCATTATGTAAGTTTACTATATGATGGGTTAAAGTGGATAATTGGGAAATTCGGGTAGAGACGGAACTAAAGTAACTGTGGTTATTGGATCATTCGAGTAAGTATTCTAAAATTCGGGTTAATAAATAGATCTATCTATGACTAGGGATTGATTGTGGTTTTATTGATATCGCCTTAGCAAGCTATAGTTGTTTTTATGGGACCAAGTTTAGAAATGATGTTAATGGATTATCAATGTTGGATAGTCATATGTTCTTCGAAAAGATAAATGTGAGTTAATACAAGTAGGTTGAGAAATACAAAGATTATGACTGTATTATGTTTTATCTCATGAGGAAGTGAGTGTGGTAGTGAAATCTCATTTGATCGGATAGTTGATGACGGTTAAATTTTTTGAGTATATCATTGTGTTATTGGGTGACAGTAATCATTAGCCCTACTCCTTCTCTTATTTATTCGAGTAGTAGTATGATTACGTGGGTTGATGTATAGATCGTCAATGCGTGCGGATGAACCGGAAAAGTAAAACTTATAGATGTTGATGATTTAAGGGTTGATGGAGAGCGTAATGCTAATCAGGATCGAATCAGCTATGTCTTAGAATTGGTGAACAAGTGATAGTCTTGAGAATTTGAAATTCGGGATGGAAGAGGAAGTTAACTTTAGAATGTTTGATACGAGTATACTTGAGATGCGTATGTGTTCAAATGTGTTGGTTTAATTGAGTCGTGGGGACGATGTATGAAATATTTAATTGGTACTTGATAGAGGTTATGACTGCTTTATGCGAGTTGATATTTTGTCTCCTCATTATGACCGCGCGTTGTGATTTTGGTGAGTGAATTCGCGGGCGAATTCTTTTTAAGGAGAGTAGATTGTAACGACCCAAAAACCCGCCCTATTTTCTTAGAAATAAATATTTATTATTTATTTATTGCTTATTTATTTAGTTAAATTATTTATTTATTTAAATAATTATGTGTGCATTTTATGTTTCATGATATTTTCGTGCCTAGCATTTAATTTGTTAATTGTGCTAGTGTAGAGTGTAGAGTCTTAGTTAATAGTGGGGAGTTTGGGTTTAATTGTTCTTGGTAGTAGTAGAAGGGCCTAGGTGTAACATTTTGGGTTAATAATCATCCTCCTCCCTCCACCTCCCTCCTCACTCTTCTCTTTCTCCTGCACACACTAGCTTCTCTCTCTCTCCTCCATTGTTAATGGAAGGTAAATTTCTCCCCCTCATTCTCTCTTCATTTTGACCATCTTGTATTCACTATTTCTCATTTCTCATTTTATGAAAAATGTTTAGATCGTCGATAGGATCGTGTAGAGCAAAGAAATTTCGAATTCCGTCAACTTTGATAAAATCCGGGTAAGTTACTTTTCCCCCATTTATGCTAAAAAGGTTCATCCTTAACTCATTTGATGCTCTAGTTGATATATATTGCTTCTTTGGTTGATTTGGAATTGATTTACATTTTATTCATATTTTGTGAGAAATTTATGTTTGAATCATCTTTTGATTTGGGTTGTCTAGATGATGTTATATGGGTCCTTTTAGGCTTATAAGTTATTTTAGCACATTGGGATACTTGTTAGAAGTATTGATTTTGAGTTGTGTTGTTTTATGTTAGTTTTGGTGATTGCATGTTAGCCTTGGAATACCCAAGTTGTTGCTTTGTAAGAGAATTGGTGATTTTGAGAGTTTGGGTTAGGTTGTGTTTAGAAATTTGGGAAATCTCATGTTATATGTGGAATTGGGTTTAATTGGTCATGTTTATGTTGGTTGTGATGATTCTGGAACCATTTGATGGTATTGTGTTGATATGAAAAGGGATGTGTTGTGGGATTTGATTATTGTGTTGTTGGGTTCTTGCTACAGCTGGGTTTTGGGGTGAAGTTTGGTCTGTTTGTACCTTAGGCTTAAGATGTAGGTACCTTTGAGCACAAACCCAGAAAATCTGCAAAAAATGGCTGAATCGTGCAAGGGGGCGCGCGCACCTTTTTCGAGGGGGCGTGCGCACCCTTCCTTCCCCTTTTGGCACTTTTCTTTCTGATCAAAGGGGGCGCGCGCACCCTCTTCTTTTGCAATTTGTCCGTTTTTCGTTCGATCTTCCGGAGGCCATAACTTCTTCGTCCGGACTCCGTTTTGGACGTGTAAACTATCGTTGGAAAGCTCTTTTCGAGTACTACGAAATGGTTCTATTGGACGCATGGTTCCAGATTAGAGTGGTTGTCTTTTCGTTGAGGTTTAAGATCAAGGTGTAGTCTCGGTCTAGGTTCCGGAGTACTATTCTAGTTGACTTAGTTGGGCACCGTGGAACACTTTAATAATTGAATTTGGCTCCTTTTTGAACAATGGTGTTATGTAATTTGATCAAGTATTGTTTGGGAATGTTTGGGCATCTTATGATGTGTTCGTGATTGTTCCAATCGAATTGATTTTCGAGTAAAACTTGGTCTAGGTTTTAGGCGATGTCCTATAGTACCTAGAGGGTTCTATTGAACACCAAAGTGTAGGGATTTATCCGGTCGTGATCATGTTCTAATAAGTGTAACCTTTTAGATTCATTTGGGGTGTATATAATTGGTTCGTTATGAACGGAGGTAAAGCGTGAATTGGCAATTGGGTACCTACGGTTTGATTAACGTTAAGGTGTATTCATTCTGATTTCCTACTTTGGAATTCCAGGTGTGATGAGATGGTTGAGTTCATAGTCTTAGTATATCTTTACGAGTAAATGTTTAGGGTCATTTTGGTAATAGTCATTGTGCTATTTGTGAGCGACCGTTTGGGTTGTGCTCTTTATGATTAACTTGTGGGTATCATATTTAGGATGTATTTGGTACGTGCCTTATCTTGGAAATCATGTTTTAACGGTCAATGTTGTTGGGCTCTCTCTGTGAGCAATCTCGTTTATCGTGTTGGACTCTTTTATGAGAAACTTCTTGTGTTCGTTGTTGTTGAACTCTTCATGAGTAATCGTTTGCATCTTTATGGTGATTAATTGGTGTGGTTCCCTACTTTGGAATCAGTGGTTGTTTATTGTGCTAGTATTTTATTACTTAGCCTTTATTTGGAAGTCCAGGTGGTATTTGTGGTTGTGTCGGGCGATGGGAAAGATTATAATGGCACGAGCCAAGTCCATTATAATGTTGACCATTGTTTTGCCCATATTTTCCTCTTCCAGATTGGCCTTGGAACGAGATGAGCTAGCTTCCATTGTGAAGTAGTCTAGCTAACTTTTTGGAGTATGACTTTGTGGCATATCTCCCGTCCTTTGTGACATGTTACTTGGTTATTGTTCCGGTACCGGGGTTGTGATCTTCAGCTGTTTATGCTGCTACGAAGATTAATTGATTGATTGATTGGTTGGTTTTGACCGGGCTCTTCTCTTCAGCTATTATGCTACTATGAAGATGGTTTGATTGGTTGATTGGTTGAAGCTGCGCAACGATTGTTCTATTGGTTTGGTGAAACCTTGGCTCAGTATCCTTTGTAACGTGTTTATTTCAGTCTTATGTGCTGCATGATGAGTTAGTCGTTATTTCCAACTGGTATGGGACAGTTGGCGATAGGGAGCTTTCTCATTTGTTGTTATGTGATTTACTTGTTCAGTTATATTGTTGATTTTCATGATATTATTCCATGTAGCTGCATTAGTAACTTACTAAGATTTTATCTCACCCCGTTTCTTTTATCTCTGTTTTTCCTTAACCCCCCCAGGAAATCAAGTGGTAGCGTTGTGAGGTCCGTTGTAGCGGGAATCGTCTGAGTAGGTTGATCGCATTTGGGATAGTTGCTTTTCAGAGCCTTTATGCATATTATTATGGGTTCGTAGTCGTTCAGTGTTTTGTATATACGGTTGCACTTTGGGTATTTTTGTTAATAGTTGTTCTTGCTTCCGCGTTTGTTTCTAGTCTCCGAGTTATAATCTCGTTGAGGTGTTGTTTGATGGTATTGGTTTCATAGTTGAATTCACACGCCCGGTTTGGTATTTTGTATTTTGGAGATGTATATTATGTAATTTTATGTTCATGGATTTTAGAATTTTCTGGGGCGTGACAGCATTCAACAATACCTCATCTCCTGTCTACAATCCAGACCATCATCAAACCGCTCCTCACCTCCACTTGCAAACCGCTCCTCCTGACCAAAATGTTCCTAGATACAATTCTCAAACCGCACCTTCTGAGTATTACCAACAGTCTCACCAATCCTATCCTCAATCACATCAACCATATCCTCAATCTTATCAATCTTATCAGCAGTCTCATCAACCATATACTCCTCCTCAAAGTTCTCATGCTCAGAGTGTAGGATCACAATCCTCAAGTTCTACTCAAGTTGATTTTGATGAAATGGATGATGAAGAATTTGCTTTGTATGTGAAGAAATACACCAAGTTCAGGAAAAACAATAGATCTCAATTTCCATCCAAAGGCCCAGCAAATTTTGTCCCTCCAACCAGATTCAACAAAACTGCAGATCCCAAGACAAGGGATGACTTGGTCTGTTATAACTGCAGACAGCCAGGTCATTTTGCTTCAAGTTGTCCCAAACCGTGTTATGAAGCCGCGCCAGCAAAGAAACCATTCAACAAGAAGTTCGTGAAAAGAAGAGGAATGGTAGCTGACCAAGGAGATCAACCGCTGACATGGATGGGTTCAGACTCAGATGAAAGTGATGATGAAGAAACCGCTAATCTCTGTCTCATGGGATTTGAAGAAAGAATTGAAATTGACGAAAGCCTTCCATTGCCAAATCAACAAATGAAGTCAGTTTCACCTAAGACCCCTGAGGCTAGATTAAGCAAAGCTCCTACAACACCAAACTACACTCCTGAGGTTCAAGCAGACCAAAGTCATGATGACCAGGTACTAGAACGTGCTAATATTATATGTCAACAACACACTGTGCTTAAAAAGGCATATAAACTAATGGCTGCGGAACTTGAAGAATCCTAACGTGTATGTAAATCCCACAAGGAGGAAATTGAAAACCTCAAGCTCCAAATTGCTTGGATATCTACTATTGTGGATGAAAACCGCTATCTGAAGAACAGAACCGAGGTACTTCTCACCCAAATCCATGAGCTTAACGTACAAAGGGATGACCTTCAAAAAGTGACCGATGTATGGACTAAGTCTGGTGTCACCGTGGAACAAATCCTAAATTCACAAATTCCTACTTCGGATAAAAGTGGAATGGGGTTTAAAACCGATGATGGGTGTAAGTGTCCTTGTCTCTGTGCCGAAGGTGGTGTGAAACCTACTGAACAAACAAAATAAATTCCTAAGGTTAATCATGCTGGTAAAAAGGGCTCAAAACAAGAAATTAAAAGGCAAAATTATTTCTTTGAGTACCCTAAAAACCAGACTGGGAGAGATTCAAAGTGGAAAGAGAAATCCATAGCGGCTGAGGTAACCAAGGAAGTATTGAGTGATGAAACCGCTCCTAGTCGGTTTAAGGAAATTCCTATCATTTTCCCTAAAGCCGCACCTAAGAGGAAGGTTGAGCTCAAGAAGGTAATCTTTGTTAAAGCCAAAACCGCTGACCCAGTAAAACATGAGAAACCGAAGGTCAGTAAAGGGTTTGTAAAACCGCAACCAAAACCTGGATTTATTCATTGTGCTATTTGTGCTGATTATGGTCATGGTGCTGGTCATTGTCTTTTAAGGTTCACACGCAATGCCAAGGGATGTAAAAATCCTAAGGTCAAATAGGTGTGGGTCCCAAAAAGCTGCTAACCCTAGGACCCAAAAGAATAAGGGGGACCAAAATCTTTAATGTTTATTTTTCAGATCTTATGCTTTATGGCTGGAACCGCAAAGAAGAATAAGGATCTTTGGTACTTGGATAGTGGTTGCTCACGACACATGACTGGAGATAATGAACTTCTTTGTGATTTCATCAGTATGAGAGGCCCCCCAGTAGTGTTTGGAAATAACAAGAAAGGAGAAACAATAGGATATGGAGTAATCAAACGTGGAAAAGTGACCATTGAAAATGTGCACTAGTAGAAGGACTCAAGAACAACCTTCTCTCCATATCTCAGTTTTGTGACAAAGGAATGAACTGCAACTTTACTTCAACTAATTGTTTCATCAAAGATGCAACTTCCGGAGTTACTCTACTGACTGGCAACAGAACAGGTGATGTATATATGATAGATTTAAGCAATATTGTTTCTATTGCTGACATCTGTTTTGTAGCCAAAAATATAAGTGAAAGCAGCTGGATATGGCATAAGCGGCTCAGCCACTTGAACTTCAAGTATCTAGCAAAACTGCACAGTGATGGTCTAGTAAAAGGACTACCCAAAGTGGCTGACCATCATGATGAAAAATGTAAAGCATGCCAGCTTGGAAAGCAGTCCAAACAGTCATTTCCTAGTAAAACCGCGCCTTCAACGAACCGCTGTTTACAACTGCTTCACATGGATTTATTTGGACCTGTCCCAACCGGCAGTATAGGAGGAAACCGCTATACACTTGTGGTGGTTGATGATTATTCAAGATATACATGGGTGGAAATGATGGCCTCTAAAGATGATACTTATGGCATCGTAACCGCTCTCTTTAGATAGCTCCAAACTCAGAAATTGGATGACATTGTTGCCGTGCGTTCAGATAATGGAACCGAATTTACAAACAATGGTGTTGCCCAATATTGTGATGATCATGGAATTGATCATAATTTCTCTGCCGCTGGATTTCCACAACAGAATGGAGTAGTGGAAAGAAAGAACAGAACTTTGATTGAAGCAGGAAAGACTATGATTGCAGAAGCCAAGCTTCCCAAGTACTTCTGGGCCGAAGCTGTTAATACCGCATGTTTCACCCAGAACCGCTCCCTCATCATCAAAGTTCACAACAAGACTCCTTATGAATTGTGGAGAGGCAGATCACCCAACATTGCCTTCTTCAAGATATTTGGATGCAAGTGCTACATCTTGTACAATGGCAGAGAGCATCGAGGTAAATTTGATGCTAAAGCCGATGAAGGTATTTTTGTTGGTTATTCAAAACACTCTAAAGCTTTTCGTTGTTTCAATAAAATTTCATTAAAAATTGTAGAGTCAGTCCATGTTACATTTGATGAACATGATCTTCTTGAGCCACATATGGCTCCAAATGTTGCTGATGATTTTAGTGGTTTTGAGACAGGTACATCTTACCCTAATCATGCAACCGCAAATGACCAACCTACTCAAACTGCTCCATCAGGTTCTCCAGCCGCTCCAAACCAAACCGAAGGTGTTGCTGTAGAACCTCACTCTTCTGATCCCATTCAAACCGTTGATCCAGTTCCAAACATCACCTTCAATGAATATTTCAATGATTATCAAGAAGAGCCTCCTCTAGAAAATCTTCAAGAAATAGTGGTTCATGAAGACCTCCCTCCAGAAATCAATGAGCATAGAGACCATCCAACAACCAATGTTATAGGTCCTATCAGTTCTGGTGTTCAAACAAGAGGAAGCTTAACTCATAGAGATAACCATAGTTTGTTCTCAACCGCATTGTTATCTCAGATGGAACCCAAGAAGGTAGATGAAGCTCTAAGTGATCCAAGTTGGGTAGATGCAATGCAAGAAAAGCTCCATCAGTTTGAAAGATGCAGAGTTTGGAATCTAGTTCCAAGGCCCAAAAGAATCTAATGGAACAATCTAATGGCTTCAAGTCTCGCTACAGGGGCAGAGTTTGGACTCTAGTTTGGACTCTACTTCCAAGGCCCAGAGATCACCATTCAGATCACACTATAACAAGAAACAAAGCAAGGTTGGTTGCTCAAGGTTATAGGCAAGAAGAAGGGATTGATTATGATGAAACCTTTGCCCCTGTAGCGAGACTTGAAGCCATTAGATTGTTCCTGGCCTATGCCTCCTTCAAGAAATTCAAGTTATATCAAATGGATGTGAAGAGTTCATTTCTGAATGGTGAATTACAAGAAGAAGTTTATGTAGCTCAACCGCCAGGATTTGAAGACAACAAATATCCTAATCATGTCTTCAAGCTTAAGAAGGCCTTGTATGGACTCAAACAAGCTCCAAGAGCATGGTATGACACTCTATCTAAATTTTTTATTGAACAAGGCTTCTCTAGAGGTAAAATTGATACAACTCTATTTATATCTAAACACAAAGGTCATTCATTATTAGTTCAAATATACGTTGATGCTATTATTTTTCGGTTCTACTAATGAAACTATGTGTGTTAAGTTTGAGAAGCTTATGAAAGGTAAATTTGAGATGAGTATGATGGGAGAGTTGACATTCTTTCTTGGACTCCAAATCAAGCAATGTCATGATGGAATCTTTATCAACCAAGCCAAATATACCAAAGACTTGATCAAGAAATTTGGGCTTGAAACCGCTAAGCCAGTTGATACCCCATGTAACGACCCGAAAACCCGCCTCTATTTTCTTAGTAATAAATATTTAATTATTTATTTATTGCTTGTTTATTTATTTAAATTATTTATTTATTTAAATAATTATGTGTGCATTTTGTGTGTCCTAATATTTTATGCCTAGCATTTTTAATTGGTTATTTGTGCTAGTGTGGAGTGTTGGGTCTTAGTTGTTAGTGGGGAGTATAAGATTATTGTGTTAAGTGTGTAGGGGAGGGGGTCTATGTGTAAATTATCTAATCATCCTACTTACTCCCTCTTTTCCCCTCACCTCCCTCACTTTTCCCCTCACCTCCCTCACTTTCATCCTCCCTTCCATTCCCAGCTCATTTCTCTCTCTCTCTTCCATTGCAAGAAAAGGTAAGTATTTCTTCTCTACCTTCTCTCTTCAATCTAACCATCTTCCTCTTGTTATTTCTCATTTCTTAAAACATGAAACTTGTTTAGATCGCCGTTAGGATCGTAGAGGACTAAAAATATTCGAGTTCCGGCAACTTTGATAAAATCCGGGTAAGTTGCTTTCCCCCATTTTTATGCTAAAATGATCATATCATGTTTATATAATGCTTAAATTGTTACATTTGATGTTTGATTGAGTTTGAGATTTATTTGGAATTTATTCGCATTTTGTCCATTTTGAGAAATTTTGATGTTTGAATCAATTCTTGATTGGGGTTGTTAAATGTTGTTATATGAGTTCTTTTAGACCTATAAGTTGTTCTAGTACATTATTATGCTAGTAAGAATGTTGGATTTTGGTTTAGTTTTGGTTTGGGTTGAAAATGGAAGGACCCAGTTTATCCCTTCCGTTTTCCGGCAGAACAGAGGGTTGGGCGACCGCACAACTATCTGAATGGTTTTGTTCTTGCTTGACGGCCTTTTGGGCAACCGCACAGACCCGAGTGGGCGGCCGCACAGTACCTCTGAAGGTTTTCATTTGTTATTTTGTGTGATTGAAGAATGCGTTTTGGTCTAAGTCTTGGGTGTCCTTCTAGTCGACCTTAGCGAACATTGTAGTACACTCTAGTGATAGAATTTGGTCCTTTGTGATTAAGTTTGTGTTTGTGAAATTTAGTTTTATGTTCCTTAATAATTTTGGGGTTATTTGGGCTTTAGAGGCACATGAATTTAGTTTTCTTATCTTTAAATGTTAGGATAGAAGTATATATAGGTACTCCTAAGATTTAGAACGAAAAGAGTGAAATTCGGAGCTAAAACAGGGATTTTTTATAATGTCCGGCCGAACACTTTATAAAAATTGTCCGTTTTACGTTCAATCTTCCGGAGACCATAACTTCTTCGTTCGGACTCCGTTTTGGACGTGTAAACTATCGTTGGAAAGCTCCTTTCGAGTAATACGCAATGGTTCTATTGGCCGCATGGTTCTAGATCAGAATGGTTGTCTTATTATTGAGGTTTAAGATCAAGGTGTAGTCTCGGTCTAGGTTCCGTAGTACTATTATAGTTGACTTAGTTGGGCACTGTGGAACACTTTAGTAATTAAAATTGGTTCCTTTGTGAACAATGGTGTTATGTAATTTGATCAAGTATTGTTTGGGAATGTTTGGGCATCTTATAATGTGTTTGTGATTGTTCCAATCGAATTGATTTTCGAGTAAGACTTGGTCTAGGATTTAGGCGATGTCCTATAGTACCTAGAGGGTTGTTATTGAACACCAAAGTGTAGGGTTTAGTCCGGTCGTGATCATGTTCTAATAAGGTTAACCTTTTGGATTCGTTTGGGGTGTTTAGAATTGGTTCGTTATGGACGGAGGTAAAGCGTGAATTGACAATTGGGTACTTACGGTTTGATTAACTTAAGGTGTATTCATTCTGATTTCCTACTTTGGAATTCCAGGTGTGATGAGATGGTTGAGTTCATAGTCCTAGTATATCTTTATGAGTAAATGTTTAGGGTCATTTTGGTAATAGTCATTGTGCCATTTGTGAGCGACCGTTTGGGTTGTGCTCTTTATGATTAACTTGTGGGTATCATATTTAGGATGTATTTGGTACATGCATTTTCTTCGAATCATTATGTCACGACCCGAAATATAGGCTCCATTTTATTAGTAATTAAATGATTTTTATTTAATTATTTGCTTATTTATTTATTTAAATTATTATTTATTCAAATATTTATGTGTGCAACTTATGTGTTATAATAATTATGCTTAGCATTTTAACTGGGTCATTTGTGCTAGTGTAAAAGTGTTGAGTCTTATTAGTTAGTGGGGAGTTTAAATTGAAGAGGTAGTAGTGGGGGAGGGGCCTTTTTGTACATTTCAAACATTTCTTCATCTTCTCCCTACTTCCCTCACCTCCCTCTCCCTGGAAATCTCTCTCTCTCTCCAAGCTTTTAGTAAGTTTTCTTCCTCTCCTTCTCTCTTCATTTTCTCCTTCTTCCTTTCATTATTATTCATTTCTTAAAACGTAAACATTGTTTAGATCGTCGATAGGATCGCGTAGAATCAAAAAGATTTGAAATCCATCAACTTTGAGAATTTTCAAGTAAGTTACGTTTTCCCCCATTTGATGCTAAAATGTTCTCTCATGTTTATATGATGTTTGATGTGTTATATTTGAGTTTTGGTTGAGTTTAGAATTTATTTTGAATTTATTTGAGTTTTTTGGGTAAAAATGGTGAAATCTTGATGTGGTGATTTGGTGTTGGTTTGGATGATTAAAGGGTGTTATTTAGGTTCCCTTTAGGTTGGATGTTGTTTAGGAGCTTTAGAAATGTATTGGGAAGCTTTGATTTTGATAACTTTAGTGAAGGTTGTGTTTTGGTTCGAAATTTGTAAACCCAGGAAGAATCTGGGC
The DNA here is from genome assembly GCA_026119855.1 of Campanula takesimana. NCBI lineage: Eukaryota > Viridiplantae > Streptophyta > Magnoliopsida > Asterales > Campanulaceae > Campanula > Campanula takesimana. The sequence continues at coordinate 24,001 of JAOWBW010000456.1, forward strand.
TTTTGATCATCTGGCACGGTCGTGCTCCCTTTATTTGGCACGGTCGTGCCATATTCATTTTCCACTCGTAATGGTTGGACGGTCGTGCTCCTTTATTTGGCACGGTCGTGCAACAATTCCCTTTCCTCCCGTCTTGATTGGCACGGTCGTGCCACTCTCTTAGGCAAACGGTCGCCCAAAAATTACCTTTCCCCTCCGAAATGTTGTGGCACGGTCGTGCCCTTTCTTAGGCACGGTCGTGCCAAGCTAGAATTCGGATATATTCTTCCCTTTTCTTCTAAAATTGTTTTCCTCCATAACTTTCTCATCCGAACTCCGTTTGAGGCGAATAAGCTATCATTTTAAGCTCTCCTTGAGCTCTTCGAGATGAGTGAATAGTTTTGCTTGTGTGATTGAGTTAACTGGATCCTTTGTGATCAAATGTGATAAGGAGGATTGGTGTTATTATTGTGGAAATTATTAGAGCACCTTATTGGTTTTATTGTTAGTTCATTTCACTTTCTTGGTGCTTCTTGGTATGATTCCCTACTTTGGAATCCTTTGTGTTTATCGTGCTAGTATTTTATTACTTAGCCTTTACGTGAAAGTCCAGCTGGTATTTTGTGTGTGTTTCGGCGATGCGAAACATTATGATGGCACGGCAAAGTCCATTGTGATGTTGACCATTGTTTTGCCCCATTATTACCCTCCTCCAGATTGGCCTTGGATGTGAGAAGAGCTAGCTCCTTTGTGTGCATTTTAGCTTTACTTGGAGCATGACTTTGTGGCATGTCTCCCGTCCCTTGTGACACTTCTTTTATGGTTATTGGTTCCCGGTACCGGGGTTTTCTCTTCGGCTTTCATGCTATTATGAAGATGATGATTGTTGATTATTGAAGCTGCGCAGCGATCTTTATTTGGATGTTCCGGTTTGGAAAACCTTGGCTATATCCTTTGTTTATGTGTTTATTTCCGCTGCTATCTGTTATATGATAATTGCTATGTGCTATGTGATAATATTATTGTTTATTGCTTATTGCATCATAGCATGTCATGTAGTTGCATTAGTAACTTATTGAGATTTATCTCACCCCCTTTCTTTTATCTTTGTTTTTCCTTAACCCCCCCCCCCAGGTGGCTAAGGAATAGTCTCGCTGATCACGAGAAGAGGACGTCGAGTGTGGAAACATTCTTTTGGGGAAAGTTGTTATAGGTTGGTTTACATTAGGTAAATGTGTAACCTTTTGGGGTATTTGTACCAAACAATGACGTCACTAAGAATTGTATATTTTTATTTGTGTTGGCATAAACTTGTGGAAGTTTATGATAGTTGTATTTAGTCTTTATCAAACTGGTTTGTAAAACTTTGGATTATCACCTTTTGGTATTAAATGAAATTTTTAACTTCGGTATTTCACCGTTTTGGTTTAGAGTCGACGTCCAGCTCGCGGTCCCGGGGCCCCGCGGGGTCCGGGGTCGCGACATTATAACTTCAACCCCTATTTTGAGTAGTGTCCCTCTAGCTTAAATGACCATTATGGAGTACTCTAATAAATGATTTTAGTTCCTTTGTGAATGTATGTGATATGGGATTTGATTAAATTATTATTTGGAAATATGAAGCACTTTTAAGATGCGCGTTTATTCAATTCATCTTTTTGTGATTAATTGGAATGATTCCCTACTTTGAATCAATGGTTGTTTATCGTGCTAGTATTTATTACATAGCCTTTACTTAAAAGTTCAGCTGGTATTTTGTGTGTGTTTGGACGATGCGAAAGATTATGATGGCACAGCCAAGTCCATTGTGATTTTGACCATTGTTTTGCCCCATTGTTTCCCTCCTCCAGATTGGCCTTGGATGTGAGATGAGCTAGCCCCTTCGTGAGCACTTTAGCTATTGGTTTTCGGGCTTTGACTGGGTGTCACTGTCCCTTTGTTATTGGTTCCGGTACAGGGGGTTTCTCTTCAGCTTTCATGCTATTATGAAGATGTTGATTTGGTTGATCGTTGAAGCTGCGCAGCGACCTTTATTTGGTTATATCAGTTTGGGAAAACCTTGGCTATATCCTTTGTTATGTGTTTATTTCCGCTGCTATCTGTTATGTGATAACTGCTATGTGCTATCTATGATTTATTATTGTATATTGCATCATAGCATGTCATGTAGTTGCATTAGTGACTTATTGAGATTTATCTCACCCCTTTCTTTTATCTTTGTTTTTCCTTAACCCCCCCCAGGTGGAAAGGATTAGACTCGCTGATCACGAGACAGGACGTCGAGTGGGTTCGAGCTTTTGGGGCAGGTTGATATTGGTGGGTTTACATTATATAAATGTGTAACCTTTTGGGATATTTGTACCAAACATTGACGTCATTAGGATTTGTATATTTTATAACTTTGGCGTATAAGCTTATGGAGTTTATACTAGTTTTATTTTGTTGTTGTTAAATTATTTTCCAAAACCTTGTGTTATCCTCTTTTGGTATAAAAGGAATTTTTTATCTCCATTATTTTAGAGTTTATTGTTTAAGTCGACGTCCAGCTCGCGCAATCCGGGCCTGCGGGGTCGGGGTCGCGACAGTTGGTATCAGAGCTATGGTTTGGCTCTAAGTATAAGTCTAGGTGGACTAGTATGACCTAGGTGGGTAGTTGTGTTTCGGAGTGAGTAACGGTTGATGTCTTATGCAGGTAATTGTTTGAAATGGCTAGAAGGAGAGCAGGCGAAGGCTCTAGTGGAGCACATAATCAGAATGACTTAAGGGAAGAGAACCGGGCAATGTTCCAAGGAATGTTTGAGGCCGCTATGAAGGCCATTCACGATCAAGGGCCACGAGAAGAGCATGTGGCACCACCGAGATATGGGCTAGAGCAATTTCTGAAATTGAAGCCAAAAGAGTTTGACGGTGAGCCGGATGTAAAGAAGGCTGAGATGTGGATCGAGTCTATGGAGAAAATTTATGATGTATTTGGGTGTTCGGACGAAGATAGAGTCCGATTTGCGGCTTATAAGCTTGTGGGTGCCGCCGAGCATTGGTGGAAAGGAGTTAAAGCTAGTTGGGATGACACTCACACAGTGTATGCATGGGAATTGTTTGTGCGGAAGTTCAAAGAGCATTTCATTCCGGTAGTGGACCAGAACCGAAAGGAGATCGAGCTTCTCAACTTGGAGCAAGGTTTGTTGTCTATAGCTCAATACTCGGCTAAGTTCACAGAATTAGCCCGGTATTGTGACTATCTTGTGAGGACCGAAGAACAGAAGGCTATGAGATTCATCCGGGGTTTGAAGACTTCTATTCGTACTCAGCTTATAGCCCAGGGATTGTGACATTTCAATATGCGGTAGACCGTGCCTATCTTATAGAGAAAGATATTGGGGAACATAAGAGGAAGACCGAGGTAGCCAACCCGAGTAAGCAAGGAACGCAGAGCAAGTCACAACCAAGGATTGATAACCGAGTTAACTTTGGGGGACAATCTCAGTCCCGAGGGCAACCGATCCCAAGGAACCCGGGTACCACTTCTGGGAACCATGGGAACCAAAATAGGAGGCTTTATTCCTATTTCCAAAAGGAAGGCCATTCAGAGGACCGGTGTTGGAAGAAACAGGGAAGGTGTACCATTGTGGTCAAATGGGTCATTTTGCAAGGGATTGTACTAGAGGCAGAGGTCAACCGACTGGGTTAGGAGCTGGGGCTCCACAGGGTCACAAAAGGGATGCTACGGGGAAGCTCAAGGTCCAAGAAAAGTGTTTGCAATGAATCAGCATCAGGCAGATGATCCCTCAGTGATTGGAGGTATTGTTTCTATATCTAATGTGAGCGCGCGTACGTTAGTAGATCCAGGATCATCTCATTCTACATTTCTGTGCAATTTGCTACTTTACTAAATGCTGCATCTGAGTCTTTGCCCTATGTGTTAGAGGTGTCAACTCCTATGGGAATGTTTGGTGACCGATAGAGTATTTCGTGATTGTGACGTGCTTATATGTGGTCGTGTCTTGTGTGCGGACTTGGTAGTCCTTCCTATTCAGGACTTTGATGTTATTTGGGTATGGATTGGTTGAGCAAGTTTCATGCTTCTGTCGATTGTCGTAGAAAGGTCGTTAATTTTTCCATCCCTGATGTGCCTAAGTTTACTTTTGAGGCTATGCCTTTTGGTAGAAATTTTCGTATCATTTCTTATGTGAAAGCGAGAAAATTATTGCACCGTGGTTGTGATGGGTACTTGGCTAGTGTGCTTGATACTAGGAAAGAATCCCCTAGTTTGGAGAGTGTTCGGGTAGTTAGGGAATTACCCGATGTTTTCTCTTCTGAATATGATTTGCCTCCAGATCGTGAGATAGAATTTTGTATAGATCTTTTGCCGGTACAACTCCGATTTCAAAGGCACCATATAGGTTGGCTCCCGCAGAGTTGAAGGAACTAAAGTTCAATTGCAAGAGTTGCTTGATCGAGGGTTTATCCGCCCTAGTGTTTCCCTGTGTGGGAGCACCGGTTTTGTTTGTGCGGAAGAAAGATGGTTCTTTGAGATTGTGTATCGATTACTGGAAGTTGATCCAGGTTACAGTGAAGAACAAGTATCCTCTACCTCACATGATGATTTATTTGATCAGCTTTCAAGGGTCCGTTGTGTTTTCCAAGCTTGATTTGAGGAGTGGGTACCATCAGTTGAAGATTCGATCGGAAGATGTTCCGAAGACTGCCTTTCGCACTCATTATGGTCATTACGAGTTCTTGGTTATGCCGTTTGGGTTGACTAACGCGCCGGTTGTGTTTATGGATTTGATGAACCGGGTTTTCCATCCTTATCTTGATTCATTCGTGGTGGTCTTCATCGATGACATTCTTGTCTACTCTAAATCTCAAGAGGAGCACGAGCAACACTTGAGGACAGTTTTATCCATTCTTGCGAGAGAACAATTGTTTGCGAAGTTTAGTAAATGCGAATTTTGACTCGAGAAGGTGTCATTTCTGGGTCATGTTATTTCGAAAGATGGGATTTCGGTGGATCCTTCAAAGATAGAAGCCATAGTGGATTGGAAGAGACCCGAGTCAGTGACCGAGATCAGAAGTTTTCTGGGATTAGCCGGTTATTACAGAAGATTTATTGAGGGGTTTTCGGGGATCGCTACTCCGATGACTCAGTTGACCAGGAAGAAGGTCCCGTTTGAGTGGACCGAGAAATGTGACAAGAGTTTCGAGGAATTGAAGAAGAAGTTGACTACTGCACCCGATTCTTGCATTACCAAATGGGAACGACGACGACTTAGTGATTTACAGTGATGCTTCGAAAGAAGGTTTGGGTTGTGTTTTGATGCAGAATGGGAAAGTGATTGCGTATGCTTCAAGGAAGTTGAGCCCGAGTGAACAGAATTACCCCACTCACGATATGGAGTTAGCGACTATTGTATTTGCGTTGCACAAATGGAAGTATTACCTTTATGGAGCGAAGTTTGAAATTTTTACCGATCACAAGAGTTTGAAATACCTTTTCTCCCAGAAAGAGTTGAATAATAGGCAACGCCGATGGATGGAATTGTTGAAGGATTATGGTTTGTACGATTTCCTATCACCCGGGAAAGGCGAATGTGGTCGCCGATGCGATTAGTAGGAAGTCTTATGTGGCTTCGATGATGGTCCGTGAGTGGAAAATGCTTGAGGATGTTCGAGATTGGTCTCCTCGTGAATCGAGACATGGGGCTATTTTTGCGAATATTAGGGTATCTCCGACCCTAATTCAGAGGATAAAGAAGCTCAGGAAGAAGATCCCGAGTTAGTGAAAGCAATGGGTAAAATGAAGGAAAGAATTTCTGTCGCGACCCCGGACCCCGCGGGCCCGAGACCGCGATCTGGACGTCGACTCTAAAACCAAAACTGAGAAATACCAGAGTTAAAAAATTTCATTTGATACCAAAAGGTGATGATCCAAAGTTTTACAAACCAAGTTTGATAAAAACCAATTACAACTATCATAAACTTCCACAAGTTTATGCCCAACAAAAATACAAATATACAATTCTTAATGACGTCAATGTTTGGTACAACTATCCCAAAATGGTTACACATTTACATAATGTAAACCAACCTATAACAACCTTCCCAAAAGAATGGATCCACACTCGACGTCCTCTTTCTCGTGATCAGCGAGACTAATCCTTAGCACCTGGGGTGGGGTTAAGGAAAAAACAAAGATAAAAAGAAAGGGGGTGAGATAAATCTCAATAAGTTACTAATGCAACTACATGACATGCTATGATGCACGAAGCGATAAGCAATAATAAATATCACATAGCACATAGCATTTATCACATAACAGATAGCAGCGGAAATAAACACATAACAAAGGATATAGCCAAGGTTTTCCAAACTGGTCCATCCAAATAAAGGATCGCTGCGCAGCTTCAATAATCGACAAATCATCATCTTCATAATAGCATGAAAGCCGAAGAGAAAACCCCGGTACCGGAACCAATAACCAATGAAGTGTCACAAGGGACGGGAGACATGCCACAAAGTCATGCTCCAAGTAGCTAAAATGCACACAAAGGAGCTAGCTCTTCTCACATCCAAGGCCAATCTGGAGGAGGGTAATAATGGGGCAAAACAATGGTCAACATCACAATGGACTTGGCCGTGCCATCATAATGTTTCGCATCGCCCAAACACACACAAAATACCAGCTGGACTTCACGTAAAGGCTAAGTAATAAAATACTAGCACGATAAACAACAAAGGATTCCAAAGTAGGGAATCATACCAAGAAGTCACCAAGAAAGTGAAATGTACCAATCACGCACAATTAAAGTGTTCCAACAATCTCAATTAACCCTTAATTAATTTCCAACACAAACTCATTCACAAAGGACCCAATTCTATCACTAGAGTGCACTACAATGTTCACTAAGGTCAACTAGAAGGACACCCAAGATTTTGGATCAAAACGCATTCTTCAATCACACAACCAACAAAATGAAACCTTCAGAGGACTGTGCGGCCGCCCAAAATGGTATGTGCGGTCGCCCAAAATGGCCATTAAACAAGAACAAAAGCTTTCAGATAGTTGCGCGGTCGCCCATATGATTTTGGCGGTCGCCCAATATTCTGGAATTATCAAAAATCAGGAAGAACAACATGGGTTCTTCCATTTTTAACCCAAAACACATTTCAACCCAAAATCTAACCTTCTAACTAGCTTACTAATGTACCAACACAACTAATAAGTCTAAAAAGACTCCTACAACAACATTTAACAACCAAAATCACGAATCAAACCCAACATTCAAGATTTCACCAATTTTAACCCAAAATCCAAATAAATTCCAAACATATTCAAAACCCAACCAAACTTCAAATATCACACATCAAACGTTATCTAAACATGATATGAACATTTTAGCATCAAAATGGGGGAAAAGTAACTTACTTGAAAATAATGAAATTTGACGGAATTCGATTCTTTTTGATTCTACGCGATCCTATCGACGATCTAAACAATGTTCACGTTTTAAGGAATTAGAGATTACAAGGAGAAGATGAAGAAAATTAAGAGAGAAGGAAAGAAAGAAAAACTTACCCAAAGGAGGAGAGAGAGAGAGAGATGGCTGGGAGAATGGTGAGAGTGAGGGAGAAGGTGAGGGAGGAGAGGGGAGTAGGGGAAAGTTATTTCAAAATGTTACATCTAGGCCCCTCCCTTTCTACTAACACAAATGCTACACTCCCTACTAACAATTAAGACTCAACACTTCCACACTAGCCCAAATAACTCGAATAAAATGCTAGGCATAATATTATAACACATAAAATGCACACATAACTATTTAAATAAATAATAATTTAAATAAATAATTAAGAAAATAATTAAATAATAATCATTTATTACTAATAACATAGAGCCTAGATTTCGGGTCGTGACAATTTTGAGGATTTTTCTTTGAGTTCGAGTGGAGTTTTGACTTTCCGTGATCGTTTGTGTGTACCCGATGTTGGTGGGATAAAGAGACAAGTTTTAGATGAAGGTCACAAATCGAGATATACTATATTCATCCGGGTAGTAAGAAGATGTATCAGAATCTGAAGCAACATTTTTGGTGGAATAATATGAAAAATGAAATAGCGGAGTATGTTTCGAAGTGTTTAACGTGTCAGCAGGTCAAAGCCGAGCATCAGAGACCCGCGGGACTACTTCAGCCGTTAGAAATTCCCGAGTGGAAATGGGAGCATGTGACCATGGATTTCGTTACGGGACTACCTCATACCCGTAGGAAGTATGACAGTGTTTGGGTAATAGTGGATAGATTGGCCAAGAGTGCCCATTTCTTGCCTATTGACATCAGATATTAGATGGAGAAGCATGCGACCCTTTATATCGATGAGATCATTAGATTGCATGGGGTTCCGGTTAGTATTGTGTCAGATCGAGACCCGAGGTTTACTTCTAGATTCTGGAAGGCGTTTCAAGAAGCTTTGGGTACAGATTTGCGATTCAGCACAGCTTTTCACCCTCAGACCGACGGTCAATCCGAGAGGACTATTCAGATTCTTGAGGATATGTTGCGAGTTGTGCGATAGACTTCTCTGATTCTTGGGATTCGCACCTACCGTTAGTGGAGTTCTCTTACAACAACAGTTATCAGGCTAGTATCGAGATGGCACCTTATGAGGCCTTATATGGGAGAAAAATGTAGATCGCCTATCTGTTGGGATGAGGTCGGTGAAGCGAAGATTGTGGGTATTGATTTGCTTCAGGATTCAGTTGAGAAAAGTTAGGGTTATCCGGGATAGATTGAAAACAGCCCAGAGTCGACATAAGAGCTATGCAGATAATCGAAGGTGAGATCTTAGTTTTCAGACCGGTGATTTTGTGTTCTTGAAAGTATCTCCGAAGGTGGGTATTCGAAGGTTTGGGAAGAAAGGCAAATTGGCTCCGAGGTTTATAGGTCCGTTTGAGATTTTGGAAAGGTTGGACTTCTTGCGTATCGACTTGCGTTACCGCCATCTTTGAACCGGTTACATAATTTTTTTCACGTTTCTATGCTTCGGAAGTATGTTCATGATCCATCTCATGTTTTACCGAGGGTACCGGAGGATATAGAGCCCGATATGACCTACGAGGAACGACCGGTTCGGATTTTTGGATACCAAAGTTCAAGAGTTGAGAACAAAAGCATTCCGTTGGTTAGAGTTCTTTGGAGGAATCACAATATTGAGGAATCGACGTGGGAGCTTCGTGATGAGATCGAGAGGAAATATCCATGGCTTTTTAATTCGGGTAAGTCTTGTTAAAATTCGGGTCGAATTTTCTTTAAGGGGGAGTGAGTGTCACGACCCAAAATCTAGACTCTATTTTATTAGTAAATAAATAATTATTATTTATTTATTTGCTTATTTATTTATTTAGATTATTATTTATTTAAATATTTATGTGTGCATTTTATGTGTTATAATAATTTATGCCTAGCATTTTATTTGGGTTAGTGTAGTATTGTTGGGTCATAATTGTTAGTAGGGAGTGTAAGTATTTGTGTGTAGTGTAGAGGAGGGGCCTAAGTGTAAGTTCTTTTAAATCATTTTTAACTACTCCCTCCCTACTCCTCATCTTCTCCCTACTCTTCCCCTTCTCCCTCACTCTCAGCATACTCCTTTCTCTCTCTCTCTCATTGTCAAGAAAAAGGGTAAGTTTTCTTCTTCCTTCTCTCTCATTTTCTTCCTCTTCCTCTCATTATTTCTCATTTCTCATAACATGAATCTTGTTTAGATCGTCGATAGGATCGTAGAGGGCTAAAAATATTCAAGTTTCGTCACCTTTCATAAAATCCGGGTAAGTTGCTTTTCCCCCATTTTTATGCTAAAATGTTCATATCATACTTATAAATGCTTGGGTTGTTATATTTGAAGTTTGTATGAGGTTGCAATTTACTTGGAATTTATTTGGGAATTATTTGGGTTTTTGGGTTAAAAATGGTGAATATGTGAATGTTGGGTTTAAATCTTGTTTTGGGTTGTGAGATGGTGTGTTTGGGTTCCCTTGATGTTTAGATGTTGTTTTAGAACCTTGGAAACTAGTTTGAAAGCTTTGATTTTGAGCATTTAGTGAAGGTTTGTGTTTTGGTTCAAAAATGGTGAACCCAGCTCTGTTCTCCGACCCAGAATTCACCCGGGCGCCCGCCCATACGCCCATGAGCGCCCGCTTACATGTGATGTTAATGACCCGTAGTTTCTGCCCCCCGGGAGCGCCTGCCTGTTCCTTTCTGAGCGCCCGCCCGTACCCTTTCGGGCGACCGCCCGCCTCCGCCTAGGCGCCCGCCCGTCTCCAATTCCTGGCACCTATTCTTTAATTGTTTTGAAGTAGATTATAACTTCAACCCCTATTTTGAGTAGTGTCCCTCTAGGCTTAAATGACCATTATGGAGTACTCTAATAAATGATTTTGGTTCCTTTATGAATGTATGTGATATGGGATTTGATTAAATTATTTTGGAAATATGAAGCACTTTTATGATGCGCGTTTATTCAATTCATCTTTTTGTGATTAATTGGAATGATTCCCTACTTGGAATCAATGGTTGTTTATCGTGCTAGTATTTATTACTTAGCCTTTACTTAAAAGTCCAGCTGGTATTTTGTGTGTGTTTGGGCGATGCGAAACATTATGATGGCACAGCCAAGTCCATTGTGATGTTGACCATTGTTTAGCTATTGGTTTTTTCGGGCTTTGACTGTGTGTCACTGTCCCTTTGTTATTGGTTCCGGTACCGGGGGTTTCTCTTCAGCTTTTATGCTATTATGAAGATGTTGATTTGGTTGATCGTTGAAGCTGCGCAGCGACCTTTATTTGGTTATATCAGTTTGGGAAAACCTTGGCTATATCCTTTGTTATGTGTTTATTTCCGCTGCTATCTGTTATGTGATAACTGCTATGTGTTATTTATGATTTATTATTGTATATTGCATCATAGCATGTCATGTAGTTGCATTAGTGACTTATTGAGATTTATCTTACCCCCTTTCTTTTATCTTTGTTTTTCCTTAACCCCCCCAGGTGGAAAGGATTAGACTCGCTGATCACGAGACAGGACGTCGAGTGGGTTCGAGCTTTTTGGGGCAGGTTGATATTGGTGGGTTTACATTATAAATGTGTAACCTTTTTGGGATATTTGTACCAAACATTGACGTCATTAGGATTTGTATATTTTATAACTTTGGCGTATAAGCTTATGGAGTTTATACTAGTTTTATTTTGTTGTTGTTAAATTGTTTTCCAAAACCTTGTGTTATCCTCTTTTGGTATAAAAGGAAATTTTTTATCTCCATTATTTTAGAGTTTATTGTTTAAGTCGACGTCCAGCTCGCGCACCCCGGGCCCGCGGGGTCGGGGTCGCGACAGACTCCGCCGGGGACACTGAAGTGAATTTCTTCTTGCCGAGGGAGCCTTTAAAACTTGATCGTACCCCCTAGAGTGATACCATTGATCAGGAGTGGAACGAGAAGGGCCTATCCTGATCGGGGGAACAAGTATGAGCATACATGACAAAAGGTGCTTCTCGACATTCCGATTTTGAGGGTAGTCTCACACATCTTTCTTGATCGTAGCCCCTAGGGCTCATTAACTGTCAAATGAAGCAAAAGAAGCTCTCGTTCTTGAGTCACATAGCCCCTAGGGCGTCATCATTTGTCGAAACAAAGTAAGAGACTCGTCCTCGTGTGGGGGAACAAACATAAGAGGACATGGCAAGAGCTACTCCATTCTCGGGAGTCTTTCGGCATACTTTAGAGGGACATGCTTGTAGAGGCTTAAATTACATGTTGTTTCTCCCTGCCCAAACCAACTGACTAGCTGGGGATATTTTGTGCAACCTCGTACTCCTTCAATGATGGCTCGTTCTCGGACGGATCTTGGTTACCATGGGATTTCTTTCTAATGAGCCTAAAGATGCACATTGCAAGAACAATCTTTCAATAACCCAAAATGACCTTTGATGGTGCCATATCTCATCAAGCCTTTTGCAATTCCAAAGTTGGCTTGGTGGGGATTGACTTACTGAGGAGACCCAATGTAGAACTTCTGCAGTTGTCTTCCTTAGAGGCCGGAGATCTCCATTTCTCTTTCCCTTCTCTCTCTCACTCTCTCATTTTTTTTATGACGCACCCTGTTTTTTTCCTAGACCGCCCTTTCGGGTTTTCAATCTAGCGGGCATCTCTTTTGCGTCTTTTTTTTTTTACTCAATTAATGAGTAAGTGTGCATTGACTCTAGCTGAGGAAGAGAGACATGTGATTTTGCGGTGGAGACCTTTTGTCACTAAAGGTGAGTGACATTGACTTGGCTAGGGAAGTAGCCCCTAGTATTGACTTTCTATATATTTGTTGAATGATTCACGAAGGCAAGTAAGTCATTAAGAGAGAAGAGAAGGAAAGCCCCAATTTGATTGCAAGAAATTGGGAGTATGCAGAAAGAATAGAAGCCCTAGACTCAACAAGGAACGGAAAGTGATTCCAAATCTAGGAAAGTTGTTCAATCTTGAGGTGATTAATTCATTGGCAAATGAATAGTACAAAGATGTCTTGACATGTTCGAGATGAAGGCCGATCACCATAACGCGCTAGGGCTAAACATATCTTCTTTCTTGCATGAGACCGGTCCCGAAGGTTGTCTACGTTCCTCCAGTGTAGAGGCTCAGGTCACCGTAGTTCTTGTTGATTCTCCATTTGCCGTGATGAATTGTTGCTTCGTCGTGATTGTTTGTCGATGTTGTTTCGTCCTTCATCGGTGGAATGATGTTGATCTTGTACTTCTTTGATTGAGGGGGATTTGTTTTTTTGTTTTTTTTTTTAGCTCTAACTTTTGCCTAGGTTGATTTGAGGATTTCAACCTAGCGAGCTCTTTTTTTTTTATATATATATATATATCCCCTTTTGAAAACTTTGCTTCATGATTGTTGCTCCACCTTTCTTTGTCTTGATTTTGTCGTTGTTGATGTCTTTGTTGTTGATGCCGTCGTCGATGTTTAGCCTCTAGGCGTTCAAGTGATAGCCTTCGTTCTAAAACGTGTTTAGACATCTTTTCATCATTTTGCCAAGAATTAAATTGAACAACTTGGAAGAGTGTATGAGGACAAGAACGACTTTTTATTTGATGACTCAATGGACTCGAACATTTAACATAGGACGAGAGAAAACATTAATGCACACTTAAGAGGACTTTTGACTCTTATTTTTTTATTCCTATTACTAGGTAGAGAAAGAGAAATGGAGATTGTTGTCATCGTCCCCCATGTCATTGTATTCTTCATTGTCGTTGTAGTCTTCCATGTCACTACATTCGTCTATGTCGTTGCTTGGGAACCCTTTGTCGTTGAAGCTTGTGTCATAGGAGGACTCGGCCACATCTCGGAGCAAATTGTCAATTCTAACCCCCGCATCATACATGCTTGAAAAATCGGAGTGAAAAGCCCCACTAAGATGAGTGCGGTAGTCCATTTTCAAACACTTCAAGAAGATATCCATTTTTTCCTTCTTGGAAGACCTATCAACCATCTCGGCTAGCTTGTCATTCCAACGGCGATAGAAGTCCCCAAATGATTCATCACCCATTTCCACGGTGCTCTCCAATTCCTTCTTGGTGGGGCAGAATATGGAGTTGCCTTGATTGTGACTTGAAGGCAAGCATAGCGGCATCCCAATTGAGGCGGGTGGAAACTGGAAGACTCATATACCAATCTTTTGCGACCCCCTCGAGAGTAAGAGGGAAGCATTGTGCCATTATTTGAGGAGACACTTTCTTTGGTAGCATGGCTCAAATGTAGGAGTCGACATGAGCGTCGGGGCAAGAGTTTCCGTTGAACTTGCCAATATCGGGCATCTTGAACTTTTTGGGAAGAGCCTCCATTGTGTTCATGAGGAGATAAGCTTGATGAAGATCGGTGCTTGGGCCCTTGTGCAAATTTAGCCCACTAAGCCTTTGGTCAATGTAGGACATGAGAGTGTTGACCAAACCGGTATCAATGCTTTGCACTTTTCTTTCATTCGTGAGCCCTTTCAATTGCTTATTTAGTTGAGAAACTTCTTTCTTGTGGGACGTTTTCACATGCTCGTAACGGGCTCGCCATAAATCATCCTTGCGGCGGACATTCTCGGCTAGTGTATCAACTTGCCCTTTTAATGCTTCCACCATGCGGAATAACCCTTCGTTGGACACGGGAATGCCGTTGTCGTTGCCGTTTTAAGCCACTGGACCTATGGAGAGAACACGGTTGATCTTAGGATGGCCGCACAAATACCTTTTGAATCAAATGATTTAACCCACGAACAAGAGAAAAGACTCAAACCACATAAAGAAAAATGACTCTTTTTTTTATTTACAAAAGTCGGAAGGACGTAGTCCTTTTTAGGGTTTCTAAGAAAAGATAATGGAATCGTCACACTAGTATATAGACCTTCTCGCGGTCCCATATACTTATCGGATTCCACCACGCTTGTGATTCCTACATGTGTCGGGATTAAACTAAATTAATGTCATAAAGCATACATGCGGGGACGGATTTTTATTTTCGTCCATAATAACCACTTGGGGACGGAGTTTTATTTCGTCCATTGCAACAAATTGGCATGTATGATTTGAAGACATTAGTTTATGGAAATCTCGGCACACAAAAACCGACTTAGTCACGGAGTGTTAGACCCTAGACTAGAATTGTGTGGCTTGTGCTCGATTAAAGAGAGGCTTAAAGGTTACCCCCGGCATGTAGTCATGAACTACGCCACGGGCTAAGGTTGACCGCTTCGAAAGAGTCAAGGTCGGGTGGAGCTTGAAACTTTCTAGGACGGGCCTCGACGGGTTTGGGGTTGGACTTGTGCGACTCGGTTGTGAGCAGTTGATAAGAATTATGCGCGTAGTGTGAGGTCTAACAAGTGACAAAATATATATATATATATATATATATATATATATATATATATATATATATATTCAAAAGAAAAAAGAAATAAAAGCAAATAAGCACATAATTTACAACTTTCGAATCACCCGTGTGACCGATAAAAATAAAACAGAGAATTAAAAGATGGTTTTGTGCAGGCCCGGTGCCCATACACTGTCGAAACTGCTCTATTCTGTGCATTGTTCTGGAAAAGTTTCCCAAACGCGCGCGCTTTATGCTGTGAGGATGGGAGGCACGCGCCTTAGGCACTAGAGGGCAGAGGCGCCCGCTTCTGGGTAGTACCTGTAAATTCATGGGTTCAAGGGACTGCCTTGACCCTAAATAAAAACACTTTTTCCCTGCAGAAACTGTTAGCACAATAACATGAAATTTGAAGGACAAGATGAGAGGCAGGCGATTCTGGTGGTGAAGGTGGGATGAGCGCGCCTTAGGCCAAGAAGGCCAGAGGCGCACGCGTCTCACCTTTTTCCACCAGAATGCCCAGAAAACTGTAAAAAGAACACCAAAAATGAAAAAACACAAGTTTAACCCTCTAAATCCCCAGCGGAGTCGCCACTGTAGATACCCCGGGAAAACCCCACTTGGCTAGAGCGGTGAATTATCCTAGGATGTCTAATTTATTTTAGAGTTGCCACCTATGTTTTAGAGGAACATAAGAAAAACCTAAAGAAAGCCAATTTTTGTACGAAAACCAGAGATTCGGGAGAGAAAGGGTTCGGGGGTTAGGTGATGGAGTGGGAAGTACTTAAACACCCACTCCGCCCCGCTTATGCGGGTCTTGCTACTTTTGGTGTTCTAATGCTAAATGTCCTTCAATTAAATAAATAGTGCTAACAATTATAACAGAAATAAAAGGGGAAAATAAAAGAGAAATAAAAGAGAATTGTTTTATTTATTAATTTATGCTAAAGATTACATGTAACAATTATACTAAACAATTACATTAAGAAATGGATAGGAAATTAAAGTAGAGATTGAAATGTAGGGAGATAACCTTGACCAACTTTAATGTAATAAAGTGGTCATTTGGTCATGTCCCATTTGATGGGGATTGCATACATCTAAAAAGACATAAATAAAACAGAAGAAGAAGAAGTGTACCTTTAGAAAAGAGGACTTCAAACTTTGACTTGGAGTTGTTGTAGAGAAATTGTTGTGTAGAAATTTGTGAAGAGTTTAGTTGCTAGAACTCTTGTTGGGGAAATTTTGTGTAGGGAGAATGGTGTAGAGTTTGTGTAGGGAGAAAGTTCAAAGTTCAAGCTCCTAAAAGTCTAGAGTTTTGGCTAGAGAGAAAATGTTGAGGTCCCCTTTTCTAAGGTAGAAGAAGTGGGTTTTTATAGGTAAAAAGGAGAGGGAAAGGTTGGAGGGAAAAGATGATCATCCATGTGAAATGGAATTGACCAATCAAAAATAAGATAAATAAAGTAATAAATGAAAGAAATAAAAGAAAATCAAATAAAATAAAAATGAAATATTTTGTTGTAAAGAAAAGGCTTAGAATGTGGGATTGGGAGTTATGAAATAAGGGGGGATGAATGTGGATGAAACAAAGAGTGTTTATGATCAAGAAAAGGGAGGGAAAATGCTGCAATCCGTAACTGCCATAATGGGAAGCGCGCGAGTCCCGCTTTTGGGGCGAGAGGCGCGCGCGTCCCGTTGACAGTGTCGGAGGCGCCCACGGGTAAAAATGACATAAAGACAGAAATGACTCTAAAATTAATTCTGTTATGCAGTTTAGTCCAAAACTAACGGAATCAGTTAGGAACTTAACAGAAGTAACATAAATTAACAAAAACAAGTAAAATAAAAATACTATGTATGCAATCGGGGTGAGAGGTCCAAGGCGGGGTGTCTACAAAATGGCCACACAGTAGGCATACTGTTCTGATGTGAAGTTATTGTGGTTTCCATTCTTGCACATAACTGTTGAGGCCACCAGATCACATAGCAACGCCATAACCTCTCCAAAATCTTTCTTGGAGGAATGCTTGGTGTGGTAGTTGTTCATCCCTATCAGTTCCATTGTTGTACTGTTCAATAACTTCGGTTTGATCCCAAAGATTCCAGAGTTTTCAAGACGAGCTAGCACTGCTATCTTTTAAGCGGTTAGAGTCACAGACTTTCCATAAACCGTGGACTTGATAGCATCCTCATACTTTACTTCCCCAGTCTCCAAGTCTCTGATTACCTCACCCCTTACATCCAACAGAGCCGCATTGGTAGGAACGCCATTCTCGAAGAATTCAGCACAGATGAAAGTTACAAACTGGGGTTCATCCATGAGAAACAAAGGTAGAAGCTTAGCGGTTTCAAGCAGTTGTAGAAGCCTTCTTCCAACTGCATCTTGTTGGAAATATTCTTCTATAATCCTTAACCAGGTACAAAGTTTAAAGGATCCTGAAAAATAATCAAAGTTAGAAAAAATTTAAAGATTAACAATTTGAAGCATCAAGCAAACCGTGAGGTTCATAACACTTAATCAAAACCGAGCGGTTCAATCAAATGAATAAACGTAGCAGTTTGAATGATACTTACAAACTGTAACAAGAAATCCTAACAATAAAAACATGCGATTGAAGTAAAGGAAATAGGGGTAAAAGAGTGAAAACTTGAATAATTAAACCCAAGAATAAAAATGGATCAAAGAGTAATTTTTTGAAAAATAGTTTGAATGCACGAAGAACACGAAGAACAGAGTATGAATATGCATAAAAAAATATTAATCAAAATATGAAATAAGTATATCAAAACGACCACAAAGGGCAGATTCTAACAAAGTTCTAAATAAGCAAGAACAAATAACAACACATTAACCCAGAATCTGCAGAAATACGAACGGACACCAACTAACCCGAAAATCGATTTTGCTCAAAAATTGAACACAAATCATGAAATAAAGTAAACACACAATATATATAAGTAAATGCGAGTACAATCCAACCAAAAATTGAATAAAAAACATAAAAAAAATCAAGGAAGATGAACAAGCTTTTTAAGCTTCAACAATAGCGGGCATAACATAAACTGAGTTAGGGTTCAAGAAATCATACCATATCGGGCTTTGTTGGTTTAGATGATGTAGAAGTAGAAGCAAGATCAATTGTTTTCTTTGGTTCCATTTCGGAAATCGTTTAAATATATATGAAAAATTAGAGAGAAAATAGAGAGAGAGTACAGAGGGTGCAGAAGAGAGAAAGAGTTTTTGCCAAATGAGGAAGAAAGTAAAAAAGGTAAAATGAATTAAACTTTGTCTTTTATACTCAAATTAACCACCTCGGGTAGTGGAGCGGCCATGACGGCTTTGGAAAGCTTAACCGTCAGTATACCTATCTATCGCATTTAATGCGGCAGAAATAATTGCACAAATGTCCTTAAAGAATGAAGTGACATAAAGTAGGGACTAAATTTCAATTAAACATACCTGAGCGGTTTGAGTAAACCAACATACCTTTTCCTCACTATCGATTTTGATGAAACTGATATCTCTCAGTTCTGTCTTTGGTTTCACTCGGTCAAACCGATGTACTATTTTCTTGGTACAGATTGGAGAAAACCGAAATCATCCTTCTTGACTCTGCGGTTTGATTAGAATCTTGTACCGAACCTTTACTGATACGGTTCCAATGTTGATAGAACCGCAAGCTATTTTTGCATTTTCTAACTAGAGCCAAAATACTTAACAAAATTTATTAGACCAAGAAATAAATAGACATGAAATAATTTTAAGTTAGTTCCAGCATACCCATTTCTCCCCGTAAATGAAAGAACCTTGAATTTTCAAACGATTTGGTGAGAATGTCAGCTATTTGATCATCAGTTCCCACATTTGCTAAGAATATGTTCTTCTTTTCAACATGAACTTTGAGTAAATGATATCTTATGTCAATGTGCTTGGTTTTTTAGTGCTGAACTGGATTGTTGGAGATAGATATTGCTGTAGTACTATCACAGTAGATAGGGCAGTTCTTTTCAAATACTTCATTGTCTTCCAACTGCTGTTTCATCCAGAGAATTTGAGAGCAACAGCTTCCAGCCGCAATATATTCGGCTTCAGTGGTTGAGACTGAAACCGACGCTTATTTCTTGCTAGACCATGATATAAGCCGAGATCCAAGGAACTGAAATGTACCACTAGTGCTCTTTCTATCAATCTTACATGCTGCAAAGTCAGCATCTGAATAACCTAATAAATCAAATGAAGATTTTTTGGAGTACCAAAGTCCAAGGTTAACAGAGCCAAATATATATCTAATAATACGTTTAACAGCAATAAGATGAGATTCTCTAGGGTCAGCTTGAAATCTAGCACAAACACACACACTGAACATTATATCTGGCCTACTTGAAGTTAAGTAAAGAAGAGAGCCAATCATACCTCGGTAGAGTGTCTGATTCACTTTCTTACCTTATTCATCTCGATCCAAACTGTAGGCCTTTGTCATTGGGGTATCAACTAGTTTTGCGGTTTCAATCCCAAACTTCTTGATCAAGTCTTTGGTGTATTTGGCTTGGTTGATAAAGATTCCATCGTGACATTGCTTTATTTGGAGTACAAGAAAGAATGTCAACTCTCCCATCATACTCATCTCAAATTTACCTTTCATTAGCTTCTCAAACTTAACACACATAGTTTCATTAGTAGAACCGAAAATAATATCATCAACATATATTTGAACTAATAATGAATGACCTTTGTGTTTAGCAATAAATAAGGTTGTATCAATTTTACCACGAGAGAAGCCTTGTTCAATAAGAAATTTAGATAGAGTGTCATACCATGCTCTTGGAGCTTACTTGAGTCCATACAAGGCCTTCTTGAGCTTGAAGACATGATGAGGGTGTTTGTTGTCTTCAAATCCTGGTGGTTGGGCTACATAGACTTCTTCTTGTAGTTCACCATTCAGAAATGCACTCTTCACATCCATTTGTATAACTTGAATTTCTTGAAGGAGGCATATGCCAGGAACAACCTAATGGCTTTAAGTCTGGCTACAGGGGCAAAGGTTTCATCATAATCAATCCCTTCTTCTTGCCTATAACCTTGAGCAACCAACCTCGCTTTGTTTCTTGTAATAGTACCATTTTCTGTCGCGCCCCCGAACCCGCGGGTCCGAAATACGCGAGCTGGACGTCGACTTAAAACCAAAACTCTAAAATATAGAAGTTAAAAATTCCATTTTGAACCAAAAGATGATAACACAAGGTTTTACAAATCCAAGTTTAAATCAACAAAGTGCATCTAACATAAGCTCCACAGCTTATACCAAAAAGAATAAAATATACAATTCTTAATGACGTCAATAATGGTAAAACTATCCCCAAAAGGTTATACATTTAAATAATGTAAACCGATCCATAACAACCTGCCCCAAAATCTCAATCCTCTCGACGTCCTCCACGATCCGCGAATCCTAATCCTTTTCCTCCTGGGGGGTTAAGGAAAAACAAAGATGGAAATAAACGGGGTGAGATAAAATCTCAGTAAGTTGCTAATGCAACTACATGACATGCTATAATGCAATAAGCAATAAACAATGATAAATATCACATAGCATGAAACAATTAACAGTCAACAGATACCAGCGGAAAATAAACACATAACAAAGGATATTAGCCAAGGTTTCCCAATTGATGGAACCAATAAAGGGTCGCTGCGCAGCTTCAACAATCCACCAATCCATATCTTCACAGTAGCATAAAAGCCGAAGAGAAAACCCCGGTCAGAAGCGACCAATTAACCCATCAATCAAACAAACCATCTTCATAGTAGCATAAAAGCTGAAGAGAAACCCGGTACCGGAACCAATAACAATGATAAAGTGCCACAAGGGGCGGGAGCCATGCAACAAAGTCATGCTCCAAAACTATTAGCTAGAATACCCACAACGGAGCTAGCTCATCCCAACCAAGGCCAATCTGGATGAGGACAGAAGGACCAATGGACGATGCTATACTGGACTTGGCTCGTGCCATTATAGCATTATCCATTGCCTGAATCGATACACAAATAACCAGCTAGGCTTTTAATAATGCTAAGTAATAAAATACCAGCACGGTAAACAGCTAAGGATTCCAAAGTAGGGAACCATACCAATTAATCACCATAAAAGATGCAAACGATTACTCAAGAAGAGTTCAACAACAATAGCACAAGGAGTTTCTCATAAAAGAGTCCAACAAAATTGACCATTAAAACATAATGATTCCAAGATAAGGCACGTACCAAATACATCCTAAATATGATACCCACAAGTTAGTCATAAAGAGCACAACCCAAACGGTCGCTCCCTAATGGCACAATGACTATTACCAAAATGACCATAAACATTTACTCAAAAGATATACTAGGACTTTGAACTCAACCATCTCATCACACCTGGAATTCCAAATAAGAAATCCGAATGAATACATCTTAAGGTTAATCAAACCGTAGGTACCCAATTGCCAATTCACGCTTTATCTCCGTTCATAACGAACCCATTCTAAACACCCCAAACGAATCCGAAAGGTTACCCTTATTAGAACATGATCACGACAGGACTAAACCCTACACCTTGGTGTTCAATAACAACCCTCTAGGTACTATAGGACATCGCCTAAAACCTAGACCAAGTCTTACGCGAAATTCAATTCGGTTGGAACAAACACGAACACATCATAAGATGCCCAAACAATACTTGATCAAATTACATAACACTATTGTTCACAAAGGAACCAATTTTAATTACTAAAGTGCTCCACGGTGTTATCTTAAGTTAATTAGAAGAAGGTACCCTAAACTAGTTAAGCTATTTAGTTAAAACAAGCAAAAAGGACAAAATCCTGGAACAGTGAGCGGGCGGGCGCCTGGCATGGGGCGAGCGGGCGCCTGAATGACCAGAAGGTCTGGCCATCAGGAAAGGGTATGCAGGCGGGCGCTTGGGTCCAGGCGGGCGGGCGCCTGGTCTGGATTCCAGCCGGGAAAACAGAGCTGGGTTCATGATGTTCTTACCCATTTCTCACCACACTCAAAATCAAACACAATCAATCTTCCTCCCAGCATAAATATGAACCCAAAACAACTTATAACTAGAACGGGGACTCAAATAATACCATTCATCAACCAAGATCAAGATTCAAACCCAACATTCCTAAAATCACCATTTTTGACCAAAACTCCAAATAAATTCCAAATAAACTCCAAACTCTACCAAACTTCAAATATAACACATCAAGCATAATATAAACATGATATGAACATTTTAGCATAAAAATGGGGAAAAGCAACTTACCCGGATTTTCTCAAAGGTGACGGAACTCGAAATTTCTTGGCTTCTTACGATCCTATCGACGATCTAAACAAGATTCATGTTTTAAGAAATGAGAAATAATGAGAGGAGGAAGAATAAAATGAAGAGAGAAGAGAGAAAGAAAACTTACCCAATGTAGAGAGAGAGAGGGAGGTGTCCTGGGAGAGAAGAATGAGGGAGTAGGGTGATGGAAGAGGTAAGGGAGAAGAGAAGGAGTAGGGAGGGAGTAGTTAAAACCTTTTTCATAAACTTACACTTAGGCCCCTTCTTCCACACTACACACAAATACTTGCACTCCCTACTAACAATTAAGACCCAACACTTCTACACTAGCACAAATGACCCAAATAAAATGCTAGGCATAATTATTATGAAACATAATATGCACGCATAAATATTTAAATAAATAATAATTTAAATAAATAAATAAGCAAATAAATAAATAATAATTATTTATTACCAATAAAATAGAGGCTAGTTTTCGGGTCGTGACATTTTCATCCATCTTGTTTCTGTATACCCATTTTGTTCCAATTACTGTATGATCTCTGGGCCTTGGAACTAGAGTCCAAACTTTGCATCTTTCAAACTGATTAAGCTCTTCTTGCATTGCAGCTACCCAACTTGGATCACTTAGAGCTTCATCAACCTTCTTCGGTTCCATCTCAGATAACAGTGTGGTTGAGAACAAACTGTGGTTATCTCTACGAGTTAAGCTTCCTCTTGTTTGAACACCAGAACTGATAGGATCTATAACATTAGTAGTTGGATGGTCTCTATGCTCATTGATTTCTGGAGGGAGGTCTTCATGAACCACAATTTCTTAAAGATTTTCTAGAGGAGGCTCTTCTTGATAATCTGTTGGTCCCAAAGGGGAAACAAGGGTATAAAAAGAGCTAGAGGGGGGGGGGTAAATAGCTGTTTTGAAATTCTTTTTGTACCCTTGATAAACTCAATTGCAAATGCGCACTTTATCAAATAAGCGTTATGAAATGCGCCTAAGTGAGTGAGTGAAATGCACAGCGGAATTTAGTTAAGTAAAGTAGGCGCAAAGTATGATAAAGGGGCGCACACACACTCTAAGTATTTTGGCTCAAAGTGAGTGAAAGATGGAACTAAGGCAAATGATATAACAAAGAAAACACAATTCAATCCAATCAATCTACAATGATTAAACAAGCAAATAGTGAGGTAAGATAATAACTTGAAAGTAAATAACAAGTAATTAATACGCGCTATTTGGAGAGGTTCGATCGGGAAATGATCTACATCCTCTACCAAGATGGTTAGTCGTGGATTTCTAATGGAGATCTTATAATATGAGTGAGTGTTACAAATTACGATGTTTGAGCTTATACACTAACTCAAGATCTGATATTCTATGAAAGAACAAATCCTAGACAAAACCGGTATATCTCTTAAAAAAAGATCTAAGTGATCAAACTTAAAGAGGTGCTTGTGTGTTCTTAGTTTCAAGGCTCTTTAGATCTATGAGATTTAGAGAACAAATAAAACTAAAGTGTTTTTGCTTGAGGATCTGGGCTAAGTATGAAGGTATGAAGATGTTCTTGAGGAATCTGGGAATTCAAAGGGCAATCTTCAAATCTTCAACAAATGCTTGAGAGAGAAATTCTGAAATGCTTAGCAACTTCAAATGGTTGAAGTTATGGGGTATTTATAGTAGAGCCCCAAAAACTAGCCATTGGAAATTCCTTGTGGATAAGATCAAAGGACAGATGTGCTGTCGCTCATTGAGTGGAGCACCTGTCCTTTTATAGCCGTTAGACACATAACACAAATATGACCGTTGTGGGCAGGTGTCCTCAAATCTAGGTGCACACATGTTATTTAACCACCGTTGGATCATTGGCATAGTTTGAATCTCTTCAAGTCTTCATGTCTTCAATAAATCACAGAGTGTTGAATAAACGTCAAAGGGGGGCACATGAGCCATTTGGGGCGCGTAGCATAGCGTGCGCCTATGAGGCGCATAGGCGCAGGCTATAGGCGCATGGCGCGAGCCTTGAATCAACATTGTGATTTTTCCTTGAATCTTGACATCTAGCCCTATTCCTAAGTCTGTTCTATTACAATGGACTACCTAAAAATGAAGTATAAATACTTCTTACATATCGGTCTAAAGTCCATGAAATAAAACTTAGGTGATGGATCAATAAAATCTAATCAATCCTATTACATTGAAACTGAGATATAAGTGGGAATACCCAACAATCTCCCCCTATTTGATTGATGCCATTACCTACTATATCAGGGACAAACATTATACTTGATAATAACATGTCCAAATAAATAAAATTGGTAAATCATGTCTCAAGTTAATGCACACACTAATCCAAGATATAGATTTCTAGTCTATTCCAAAAAGGATAACACATTACAAATGGAAAGATAGAAATAATAGTTAACACATTCAAAATGTATGAGTTTTGGTTTGAAATGTGTTTAAAGAAAGTTTAAACTCAATGCATAAAATTATGAAACAGTTCAAATATGATGCATATGATTTTAAACAAAAACATTCATTGTTCTACAAACAAGAAATTTGAGTGAACAAGGTTTGAAACAATAGTGATGCTTTCTTCTCATTAATACTCGAAATATAGGAGTTACAGATTACAAGTATTTAGAAGAACAAACTCAAAAGGTGCTAAAACAAGTAAGCACACAAATCACTAACATCAAAAGGTTTCTAACTTCAAAAAAAAATCTAACAACTTACAAATAAGATAAAATTACTAAGGGTTGGGAGGCGCATCATCTTCCTTCAATCCTTCTTCGATTTCGCTTACTGAGCGCTGAACTTGTTTGGTAAGTTGAAGTGTACGGTTGACATTTCCGAAGGTCTCTTCAACACCATCTCTAATAAAGCGCAGATGCCCAACATTGATAGTCTGATACTCATCAATGGAGCGCTGAGTAATGGCTTGCTGTTGAGAAAAGTTTTCTGCTAACACTTGAAGGTTTGCTTCAACAGCAGCTTGCGCGGAGAGTATATCAGAGGAAGTTCTTTCTGTGTGCTTATCAGAGCTGGAATGTAAGGCATTAAAGTGGGTAACAATCAACTCCTTTAAAACATCTAACTTGGAAATTAAGGAGCGAGAGTTAAGAGGGGCGCCAATTCCTGCGCTAGAAGAGGGTGCAGAAGAGGGCGCAAAATCCATACGCGCGCTAGAAGTATTTTCAAGCTCATCCTTGATCTCCTTGAGCTTATCCATAACATTCACTAACTTATCACTTTCACCAGTGACTAAGTCAAGCAACTTCTTAATATCAACAGCAACACTGGTCTCTACCTGCTTAATAGCATCAATGAAGGCTTGACCATCAGTAAGCTTGATCCCTGCGCTAATTCTTTCATGAAGTTCAGCAAGTGTGTTTTTGAACATATCATTCATTTGATCTATAGCATCGCTCCATTGCTGAGGAGTCAGAAAATGTTTGTCTCTGATGTCAGCGCCAATGCGCGTTATCTCCCCCTTAATGGCAGTAATCCCATCTGCCTGACTAGCAATCATTAAAGCATGAAGTTCAAATTGAGATTCCAAGCGCGTCTGTCCCTGCTGAATTTGTTGAAGAATAGAAATAATCATACTCAAGTCAGCAGTAGGAGGAGTAGGCGCAGGATCAGATTGGGGCGCAGCAGGAGAAGGGCACCTGGTAGGTGAAGGAATAGAAGGTTGAGGCGCATGAGCAGACTTGTGTTTCTTTAACGGTTCTGGCTCCCCCTCAACTAGATCCTCACTCAAATCTCCAAATAATTCAGCAGATAGTTTATCTCTGAGTTGTTGTTGTTCAGTAGTGAGTGGAACTGGAGTTGGAGTAGGAGTTGCTTTAATAATGGGAGCAGGCGCAGTAGTAATTTTCTTGGCAAGCGCAGTTGATTTTGTTGTTGGCTTTGATGGAGGCGCACGAGTACTAAGAGGAGGAATAGGCGCAGAGGGAGCAGGGGCGCGTACATCAACACTGGATCCTGCGCCTCTTTGCCTTTCTTTATGTGCCAATGCTGCAGCCTGCTTGACATGATAATCTTCATCTCTTTTTCTCTGCGCTTCAGCCAAACTAGCTTCCTGAGCGCGCTTGATAGCTTCCTAATCTTCTTTTTCAGTTCTGGGGAGCTTTGGTGGTCTGCCGTCACATTCAATAGTAGCAATCCCTTTGTCTTTATCTGTACCTGCGCTAGTCCCAGCGCCAGGTGCAATCTTATTTGCTGCGCCATCTACTACGCCTTCTTCATCAGCCTCATCTGACTCAGTAGCTTCATCAACCAACTGAGCAACCTTTACTCGAGGCGCGCGCTTTGCAATGCGCTTTCTGCGCCTTTTCAAGACCAAGTTGTCTTTCCCAAACACTGGTACGTCATCCAGTTTGTACACCAGGTTGTCTTCAAGAAATTTTGCAAGTGCAGGGTAGGTGAGGAAAATCTTTGTAAGGATCCGGCAATGAGTTTTAAACATAGTTTTTCCTTCATTCTTGTTCTTGTTATATTTATCAATCTGCTCCGTCAAAGTCTTGAATAGAATTTGAGGCCAGTTCAACTTAGGCTTTCCCATTATGGTAGCAATATACTCCCACTGCTCCACCGTGAATCTGTTCACATTGCCCGTCTTTAACACTATAGAAGTATCCATGAGATGCGCTATATGAGCTAACAGATCACCACCATCCCTAATCTCAACAGACTTGATGTTATTCTAAAGAGTTGGGATATTGAGATAGGCGCGCACAACAATGTTATGCGTGGCCACTGAGTAAGTGTTGGCTTGACCGGTGATGCTTTGAGGGCCAGTTGTGTTGAAGTTGACTGCGTGCTTGATTGAGCCAGTAGAAATGGTAATATCAATGCCATGAACTATGGCGCTAATTCTGTAGGGCACAAAACCTATTTCATTCATTGGTAACTCAACAAGAGCAGCAGTGGAGAAAAAATCATCAATAAGGAGTGGAGAGTAGAAGGCTGGTCCAGCGTGAATAACGGAGTGAGTCCACCAGTGTGAATGGTTAAGATGATTTCTAGCCCCATTTG
Organism: Campanula takesimana; assembly: GCA_026119855.1. Lineage (NCBI taxonomy): Eukaryota > Viridiplantae > Streptophyta > Magnoliopsida > Asterales > Campanulaceae > Campanula > Campanula takesimana. The sequence goes on from JAOWBW010000456.1 coordinate 51,250, forward strand.
ATCCAAGGATAGCTTAGCTAGATCAATTGTCTCACCAGGTCTAAAATTTGCAATATCCTACAAAACAAATGATTTTGTTGGGTTTCGTAGTAAAATGCGCAGCGGAATTAAGCATTTAAATTTTCATGAAACCCAAAGCCCATAGATCCATTCATATGATTATATCAAATACATGCAATATGAATACTAGAATACTAACCCTTGAAGCCTTTGATTTTGCAACCTTGAATTCGATGGAGGCTTGAAACGTTGATCACGAACAAAGCAAGAATCATGAACTATGAAGATGATAAGTTTCACCCTCTAGCGGTATCCACACCACGAACGAATATCAAGAAAACTTGATCTTGGTTGCTAGACCAAATTATGAAACACGCTTTCATAATGTATAGGACTATATAAAATTATTATGTATATGATATTCTTGTTCTTCAATCTAGGGATATCTTAGAACAAGAAATAACCCTCTCAAACCCTTGGAGGCACTCACAAAAACATAACATAATCACTAGTTCTGATTTGGGGTGCTTGAACATCTATTTATACTCACAAGTCCTTAACCCTTAAGGTCTTTGAGTCTAAATCCCGTCACAGTTCGAAACTTTCCAAATCAGCCTTCCAGCGGTTGCTCGGCGGCTCCTTTTAAAGTGCTTGGCCGAGCTGCTCTGCCGAGTCCTTTATTTTGCCCGGCCGTGCACCATGGTCCGACCATTCGACAATGCACTGCTCGGCCGCTCCTTTTAAAGTGCTCGGCCGAGTCCTTTAATCTGCGCGGCCGTGCAGACCAAAATCTGCCAAATTCCAATTTAGTCCTTTAAGGATTCGTTCTCATCGTGTGTGACCCTCTAGGATTACACTAAGTTGGCAATGGGTTCAAACATGAACTCATAAGATATGATTAGGTTCTAGAAAACCGTCATACCTACCCAAATAGTGTAACTAGATACAAGTTCGCATTCCTTTAGAACATGTCACAATCCCTTTATCCACGATGTCAATGAACACAAGTCATGGTTAACAAGTCAACTTGTATTGTTCAATACTTTTCTCGATACCGAATATGTTGATAATCCAAATGACAATGATCTAATCAATTCATTTGAGTTTGGCCAAACATTTCATCAACATCATTCCTACGAGGGGCTCAAGCTTGACTTCTCTCCGAAGAGGGACAAATCCAATTAGCTTATTATTCTTCCCTATGTGAATCTGATTATGCCAATCATACCCTTTATAACTACCTGGCTAAAGGTAGCGTTTGAATATGTCAAACATAATCTTCATCAAGTGGAAGACTATAATAACTGCGTGTCTAAGGATTCAAATGACATAACTAATATGAGATTTATATATGACATTGAGCATGACATAAATCTCATACTACGGGTCATGTCCAGTACCTTGTTCCAAACAAGTACCCATAAATCTAACATAATCATCCCATGATCATTTAGCCTTTATACTAGTGCTTAACAAACTCTAGGGACGGAGATTATTATAAGTAAACATGAACAACAATAATAATCTTATCATCTCTTTATCATCCTGAATAAAATGATAACTTATACAACGTTTAACAAACATGCCTAGGGAACCAACACCAACAATCTCCCACTTTCCCTAGGCCCAATCTCCTAGGTATCCAATACCCATGGACCTAACATGACCATCATGTTTAGCTTGTGGAAGTCCCTTTGTTAGTGTGCCCTTGGTTCCTTTTGCTTGATCAATAGCACCACTATTATCACTAATAAGGTCTATTGGATTAGCAATACTAGGAACCATCTTAAGTTCACAAATGAACTTCTCAATCCAAACAGTTTCCTTTGCGGCATCCAATGCAGCAATATACTTAGATTTAATATGTAGAATTTAGTAACTATATTCTGCTTGGAACCATTCCAACTTATAGTTTCACTATTTAACACAAAACTCGATTGCGATCTTCTATCATCTTTGTCGGTTTGGAAGCATGCATCCGTGTACCCATTTACAACGAGATCATCTTCCATCCCTCCATTTATCAATAACCCGAATCTTTAGTCCTTTTCAAGTACTTAAGAATTGCTTTAACAGCCATCCAGTGACTTTCACCGGGGTCGGATTGACATCTTCTCGTCATGCTCCAAGCATAAGATATATACGGCCTAGTACATATCATGGCATACATGATGGATCCATTTGATGAAGCATATGGCATCTCACTCATTTTCTCATGCTCATCATTTGTCTTAAGACATTGAGTCTTGCTTAGAGAAACTCCATGTAACACTGACAACTGTCCTCTCTTAGAATTTTCCTTGCGGAATCTTCTAATGACCTTGTCAATGTATGTACTTTGGCTTAAATCAATTAGCTTCCTTGATGCCAAGGACATATACGGTTTCACCCATATCTTTCATTGTGAAGCACTTTCCAAACAAAGTCTTTACAGACTGACGTATAGGAATGTCGTCTCCAATGAGCAATATGTCATCCACATATAAGATAAGGAATAGCACTATGCTCCCACTAATCTTCTTGTTTATACAAGATTCTTCTTCGTTCTTGATGAAACCAAACTTATTTGAATCATCAAAACAGAGATTCCAACTCCCATAAGCTTGTTTCAATCCATCCCATTGATTTCTGCAACTTACATACTTTATTAGAATTTCTTGACTATCAAAACCTTTAGGTTGTATCCAATACATCCTTTAAGTGAGTTCCCGTTAAGGAACGTTTCATCCTTTTGTCAAATTTCATATTCCAAATATGAAGATATGACTATGAGAATTCTAGTAAGTTCCTTGCTACCCATGTAAGTTTGGTTTTTACACCTTAGGTTAGAATGATCAAGTTCCAAACTTGATTATTGTACATGGATTGTCTTTTAGATTTTATGACTCCAAGTCATTAATCTAAATGTGGAGCAGACATTGCATCTTTGATAGGTGGTAAATACTTCATTCTAAATGAACTTTACCTCAATACTTTCTATTTTGAAATATTCAATATTTCTTGTTATAGATTGTATTCTATCATATACACAAGGACTTTGTATAACTTGAACGGACTTTTCACAATTCCTTGTGAGAACTTGTTCAGTTTCCATCTTAGGTTAAATTATATTTTCTAATTCTCGAACCATTCGAGATATATTTACTCCCACTGATTCTTTTAGAGATAAACCATTTATCTAGAAAAGTACAATCATAAGCAACAAACCATTTGTTTCTTACGAGTAAAATATTATCCTCAAGTTTCCTTAGGATATCTCATAAAAATATATTTATTAGATTTAATTGTGAGTGTGTCCCAGACATCTCCTTTCTAAAAGGGTCTCACCATCTTAAATCCTTACGAAAGACAAACCGAGTTTTCTTTCACCTTTTAACCTCTTCTATGGAACTCAGATTAGTGTAATTATAGCGGTTTCCAACTCATAACCCAAAACAAATAATGGAAGATCAATTTGACTTTATCATCTATTGAACCATATCCAATAAGGTTCAATACTTTCACGTAGACATATCATTCTAAATGATGTTCTTGGTGGAGTTAGTTGTGAAACTATTTCACAACTTTAACGATGACTGTCAAGTTCTTGATTTAATTATTTATCATCATGATCCAATCAGAATCTTTGAATAGTTTTATCTAGTGTTCCCAAAATTCTATTTTAGCATTGCTACTTAATGCACCATATACATGGACATGTATTAGGTCAAGTAAGATATTAGGCTTTTACTATTCATAGTAAAAGATGTCTTGGTCCAAGTAAATAAGATTTGCATAAATCATGTGATTCCAAATCATATGGCTTAAAATTCCGTCCCATGAAATTTTAGATATGCATTTCTCATTTATTGATCAAAACAATAATGCATAAAGAATTTTAATTATTTATGTTATAGCCTTTATTACTTTGTTCTTCAAGATTTAGGATATAAGATTTATTTATATGATAACACAATTAAGTAAATCATAATAAATAAAGCACTTCTCTTATTCTGAATAAGAATTAAATATCCTTCATTATCTTATAACAAAATAATATTTTCTACTCCATAAGTGTTCTACAAACTATGTTGCAACTATTGCATCATTACCATTTGTAGATCAACCTTGAGTAGTCTTTCAATTCATCAATTATTGCACATTTATACAAATGTGGGACCCATATCCGATATCCAATACCTAATAATTATAATTAGAAAGATTAACATAAATATCCCAAGTGGTAGTCCCACCACCATTCTTTTTTATTGATCATCCAGAATCTTGATTACAATTTTAACTAGCCAATCCAATTGCCACGTTACCAAATTGCATCAATTAGAGTTATTATTTTAACCACAATTATTTCCTTTAGGTTTAACAACATTTGTCTTACCTTTGTTTTGGCACTTGGCTCCTTTCCATCATAAACCACGAGGACTGGAGAACCTTTCTCCACTATCTTCATCTCCGCAGTTTTAAGCATGTTAATGCAACTCGGAGAGATTCTTATTCATTCCATAGATGTTATAGTTCATCACGAAGTGATTATAACTCTTAGGCAATGAAATAAGAGTAAGATCCATGGCTAGCTCCAATCCAATTGGACTGCCAAGTTTCTCAAGATACTCTACGTAGCCTTTCTTCTTAAGCATGTTAGGTTCCACTTATTGCCCTTCACTCCTTTTGCAAGAAGCGAATGCAACAATGGTTTTATATCTCTCTTGCCTAGATTACTCTTTGAAACATGTAACTCAACTCCATGCCTATCCAATATTCCACAAGTTCCAAACTTTGTTGGAGTTTTGAGCACATAATCGCGAGCATGAGACAACTCACATTCCTAGAATCATACTCATGATTCTTGTGATTGTCTACTCCGGCATTGGTTTCTTTAGGAATAGGCCCATCAAGAATGTACAACCCATCTTCTTGCCTTAGAATGATTCCTAGGCTCAGGATCCAATCCATGAAGTTTGTACCAATCACTTGAAGCTTTATCCTTAACAAGGATTAATCGCAACGATATTGAGTTAGTTGTCATTATCTACAACTTATGCAAAATTTCCAAAATTTTACAAGTACCAATCTCATTAAAGAGATAAATAATGCATTTTTTCCAAAAATACTCCCACTAAATTATATAACCTTCTTATACATCTAATGTATAAAATAATTTAAATGGGCTAAGATCTAATTTTAATTTAATTTTGAGTCCACGGAGGCGGACCGCTCAAAACCAAATTAATTAGGTAGACAACCCTGTCAATCATATCCCATATGACTCTTAGATCATTTTCTGAGATTCTTTTGATATTTGGCTAAGATCCAACTTTAATTTAATTTTGTTTACGCTTTGGCGCACCGCTCAAAATCAAATTAATTAGGTAGACAATTTCTTGTCAATCATATCCCATATGACTCTTAGGGATCCAATTTCAAAAGCATGTTTAATCTCATCTTTGCCTAGGCCCAAAACTGTTTTGACGCCTAATTAAGTCCAACCATTTTAAACGTATAGGAACCATTCAATTTAATGCACCTCGCAGAGGCGAACCCACATTAAATTAATGAACCTCATCTTGCTCATACATGAATAAAATTAATGCACCTCGCGGAGGTGAGCCCACACGAATTCACCCATGTACTTACAAGTGTTTTAATCATGGCATGGAAAAAAGGACTTAAAAGTTTTTATGAAGGTTCAACACATATAGCATACAACACATTTATGAGCACATAAGATAAATATGTTACGCTTCAAGTTTAGCCACTAAATTAATAATTATTAATTTAAGCATAATATTTATGTGTCATTAGTTTCTCTATAATTATGAGGATGAGACTATTCGAACTTTGGTTATTATCTCCAAATCAAGACAACAAGAAGTGAGGCCGAACTAAGCCATTGGCAACCACAATTCGGCACTAATTTAAAAAACCAAGAAAGTAGTCCATGTGGCCGAAACTAAGCAATAGATGGTCTCGATGAACGTAGGCCAATTGCATCCACAATTCCACATGGATCTCCAAACTTTGAATCAAGAACTTTGTTTCTCAATTTTAGCAATTATAAACTCTTCATAATTCTAACTTCGTTTTATCTTTGAATCTTTGAATCCGATCAAGTTTGGGAAACACAATCTCGATGAACGTAGATTAGCCATCCAAACCTTGAACCAATCTCAGAATCACAATTCTAAAACAAATAGGGAAATTAAACCCCAAAAGACCCACACCCAGACCACATGCCGAGCCCCCAACCAGACCAAAAGGTCCGGCCGGGTCTATACACTGGTCCGGTCGGACCCTTCCTAGAAAATCCAGGATTTTAAAGTTCGAACCAAAACCAAATGCCTGGCCCTCGCTCCATACCATAGGTTCCGGCCGGGTCCTTGCTTTGGTCCGATCGGACCAACGCCGAAAAATCCAGAATTTTTAAAGTTCTAAAATTTATCTCAAAATCGTTTTTCCCGATTCAATTAGGATTTGGTGTTCTTGGTGATCCAATCATCATGATCATCAAAACCTTGAATAACCAATTCATGAATCCCTAGATTATCAAAACTTTGATCCAATCAAAAATTGATAACCCTAACAATTTTAAATCTACCATAATTTTTATTGCGATTGAATGCGATTAAAGTTTATAAAACAATAAACCACAAAAGCGCATAGACCACATAAACATCATAATTCCAATATTCAAATCATGCTAGGCACATAAACAAACAATTTATATACACACAACATGATAATGCATTCAAATAATCAACATGAACGGGGCTCTGATACCACTGTTGGGTTTCGTAGTAACATGCGCAGAGGAATTAAACATTTAAATTTTCATGAAACCCAAAGCCCATAGATCCATTCATATGATTATATCAAATACATGCAATATGAATACTAGAATACTAACCCTTGAAGCCTTTGATTTTGCAACCTTGAATTCGATGGAGGCTTGAAACGTTGATCACGAACAAAGCAAGAATCACGAACTATGAAGATGATAAGTTTCACCCTCTAGCGGTATCCACACCACGAACGAATATTAAGAACACTTGATCTTGGTTTCTAGACCAAATTATGAAACACGCTTTCATAATGTATAGGACTATATGGAATTATTATGTATATGATATTCTTGTTCTTCAATCTAGGGATATCTTAGAACAAGAAATAAACCCTCTCAAACCCTTAGAGGCACTCACAAACATAACATAATCACTAGTTTTGATTTGGGGTATTTGAACATCTATTTATACTCACAAGTCCTTAACCCTTAAGGTCTTTGAGTCTAAATCCCGTCACAGTTCGAAACTTTCCAAATCAGCCTTCCAGCGGTTTCTCGGCCACTCCTTTTAAAGTGTTCGGCCAAGTCCTTTAATCTGCGCGGCCGTGCAGACCAAAATCTGCCAAATTCCAATTTAGTCCTTTAAGGATTCGTTCTGATCATGTGTGACCCTCTAGGATTACACTAAGTTGGCAATAGGTTCAAACATGAACTCATACGATATGATTATGTTCTAGCAAACCGTTATACCTACCCAAATAGTGTAACTAGATACAAGTTCGCATTCTTTTAGAACATGTCACAATCCTTTTATCCACGATGTCATTGAACACAAGTCATGTTCAACAATTCAACTTGTATTGTTCAATACTTTTCTCGATACCGAATATGTTGATAATCCAAATGACAAATCTAATCGATTCATTTGAGTTTGGCCAAACATTTCATCAACATCATTCCTACGAGGGGCCCAAGCTTGACATCTCTCTGAAGAGGGACAAATCCAATTAGCTTATTATTCTTCCCTACGTGAATCCGATTATGCCAATCATACCCTTTATAACTACCTGGTTAAAGGTAGCGTTTGAATATGTCAAACATAATCTTCATCAAGTGGAAGACTATAATAACTGCGTGTCTAAGGATTCAAATGACATAACTAATATGAGATTTATATATGACATTGACCATGACATAAATCTCATACTACGGGTCATCTCCAGTACCTTGTTCCAAACAATTACCCATAAATCTAACATGATTATCCCATGATCATTTAGCCTTTATACTAGTGCTTAACAAGCTATAGGAACAGAGATTATTATAAGTAAACATGAACAACAATAATAATCTTATCATCTCTTTATCATCATGAATAAAATGATAACTTATACAACGTTTAATAAACGTGCCTAGGGCACCAACACCAACAGATTTAAGTTAGAAGTGAATTAGGCGCATAGAAGCATAACAATGAGCAAAGTAAAATAGGCGAAAATAATTTTGAGGCGCGTAGAAGAATCAGGCGCAGAGAATCATAGGCGCATAAGATAGCGCAGTGATTAAAGGCGCATGATTGTAGTAGGCACATGAAATTTTGGAGGTGCATAGATATACAAGGCACATTAGCATGGTTCTATGAAAATACTAAGGAAAAATTAAACATAAAATTTGACTAAGTATGAATTGAGGCGCATAAGATAATTAGGCGCATAATGCTATTAGGCGCATGAAGGATTGAGGCGCATAACATTTGTAATAGCCAGATGAGCATACACATGTTATGTCGCGACCCCGACCCCGCGGGCCCGGAACTCGCGAGCTGGACGTCGACTTACAACAATACACCAAAATAATGAAGATAAAAATTCCATTTTTATACCCAAAATGTTTAAAACAAAGTTTTAGAAATCCAAGCTTAACAACGACAACAAACTACTAGGATGAGCTTCGCAAGCTCACCCCAAAAATACAAAAGATTACAAATCTTAATGACGTCATTATTGGTAAAACTATCCCCAAAAGGTTATACATTTAAATAATGCAAACCGATCAAACAACCTGCCCAAAATCTCAATCCTCTCGACGTCCTCCTCGATCCGCGAATCCTAATCCTTTTCCTCCTTGGGGGGGGGTTAAGGAAAACAATTTGAAACAAGAAACGGGGTGAGAATAAATCTCAGTAAGTTACTAATGCAACTACATGACATGCTATGATGCAAGAAGCAATAAGCAATAATAAATATCACATAGCACATAGCATTTATCACATAACAGATAGCAGCGGAAATAAACACATAACAAAGGATATAGCCAAGGTTTTCCAAACTGGTACATCCAAATAAAGGATCGCTGCGCAGCTTCAATAATCAACAAATCATCATCTTCATAATAGCATGAAAGCTGAAGAGGAATCCCCGGTCAGAAGCGACCAATCAACCCATCAATCAAACAAACCATCTTCATAGTAGCATAAAAGCTGAAGAGAAACCCGGTACCGGAACCAATAACAATGATAAAGTGCCACAAGGGGCGGGAGCCATGCCACAAAGTCATGTTCCAAAACGATTAGCTAGAATACCCACAACGGAGCTAGCTCATCCCAACCAAGGCCAATCTGGATGAGGACAGAAGGACCAATGGGCGATGTTATACTGGACTTGGCTCGTGCCATTATAGCATTATCCATTGCCTGACTCGATACACAAATAACCAGCTGGACTTTCAATAATGCTAAGTAATGAATACTAGCTTTGTAAACATGAAAAGGGTTCCAAAGTAGGGAACCATACCAATTAATCACCATAAAAGATGCAAACTATTACTCAAGAAGAGTTCAACAACAATCACACAAGGAGTTTCTCATAAAAGAGTCCAACAACATTAACCATTAAAACATAAGGATTCTAAGATAAGGCACATACCAAATACATCCTAAATATTATACCCACAAGTTAGTCATAAAGAGCACAACCCAAACGGTCGCTCCCAAATGGCACAATGGCTATTACCAAAATGACCATAAACATTTACTCAAAAGATATACTAGGACTATGAACTCAACCATCTCATCACACCTGGAATTCCAAATAAGAAATCCGAATGAATGCATCTTAAGGTTAATCAAACCGTAAGTACCCAAACGAATCCAAAAGGTTACCCTTATTAGAACATGATCACGACTGGACTAAACCTTGCACTTTAGTGTTCCAAAACAACCCGCTAGGTACTATAGGATATCACCTAAAACCTAGACCAAGTCTCATTCTAAAATCAATCCGATCAGTAAAATAACTTTCAATTAAAGGGTCTCAAAGTATTAAGTCCTCACTTATCTCCCAAAATAATCATAACAACTCAATAAAGTCACTCAATTGGATTTACAAACCTTGTTCACAATGGATCGATACAACTCCTCTTAACCTCAAACACCCAATAAAATCCCGAAGTATAAAACTTATAACTTAACTGAACAACCTATACCATCTTGTAGTACTCGGAGAGATCTTCGAAACGATAGTTTACACGCCTAAAACGGAGTCCGGACGAAAAAGTTATGGGGGAAACAGTTTTAGAAGAAAAGGGAAGAATATATCAGAGTCCCAGCTTGGCACGACCGTGCCTAAGAAAGTGGCACGACCGTGCCAATCATGACGGAAGGAAAGGAAATTTTGGCGCGACCGTGCCTAAGAAAGTGGCACGACCGTGCCAAACATTTACGGGAGGAAAGGGAATGTTGCACGACCGTGCCAAATAAAGGAGCACGACCGTGCCAACCATTACGAGAGGAAAGTGAATGTGGCACGACCGTGCCAAAAAAAGGAGCACGACCGTGCCAGAAGAACAATGCCCAGATTCTTCCTGGGTTTACCAATTTCGAACCAAAACACAACCTTCATTAAAGTTATCAAAATCAAAGCTTCCCAATACATTTTTAAATCTCCTAAACAACATCCAACCTAAAGGGAACCTAAATAACACCCTTTAATCATCCAAACCAACACCAAATCCCCACATTCAAGATTTCACCATTTTTACCCAAAAACTCAAATAAATTCAAAATAAATTCTAAACTCAACCAAACTTCAAATATAACACTAAAGCATTATATGAACATGAAAGGAACATTTTAGCATAAAAAATAGGGGAAAAGCAACTTACTTGATAAATCTCAAAGTTGACGGAATTCAATTCTTTTTGGTTCTACGCGATCCTATCGACGATCTAAACAAGGTTCATGTTTTAAGAAATGGGAAATGACAAGAGGAAGATGATGGAAATGTAGAGAGAAGAGAGGAAGAAACCTTACCCTTTTTCTTCTATGGAAAGAGAGAGAATGCTGGGAGATTGAGTGTGAGAGTGAGGGAGGAGATGAGTAGGGAGGGAGTAGTTAAAATGATTTAAAGAACTTACACTTAGGCCCCCTCCTCATCACTACACACAAAACTTACACTCCCTACTTACAATTAAGATCCAACAATACTACACTAACCCAAATAAAATGCTAGGCATGAATTATTATAACTCATAAATTATTAATTAAGTAATAATTTAAATACATAATTAAGCAAATAAATAAATAATTATTATTTATCACCAAATAAAATAGAGCCTAGTTTTCGGGTCGTGACATTCACTCCCCCTTAAAGAAAATTCGACCCGAATTTTAACGAGACTTACCCGAAGGGCCAAATAGCTACGGATACGATAGTTCCGCCGTTTCTCAAATTCCTCAATCGCCCATTCTAACCACTACAAGGTATCCTTAAATAATGTTCACCATACTAGGACCTCTCGCACTTGACTTCATTCAACCATAACCCCCACTACCAATTAGGATCCAAATTCAAATTCAAGAATCTCAATTGCTCCCAACATAGTTCCCGAGATACCTCAAGTTCATCTTATTCATAACCTTAATTACACTGGAAAAGTGCATTCATAAGCCAAACGCATGCTTGATATCACTTCCCAGAAGTTCACAACCTTAAACCATCTCGAGTTTAATCGACTCTTAAACTACAAAAGCTAAAGAATTTTCATTCCCATAATATTCATCGAGGTGATCATGTCTCTAAGGATTACCATTTTAGTGCTCTCGCTCTAGGTAGCACCTTAAACTAGAGGTGTAATATAAACCCAAAATTTTAATACAACATGTTCACTTAAATCTATGCCATAATATCATCGTCATAACGCTCCAATCCTTGAAAGCCTAAAATAATTACGAATACTCAATAGTCCGAAAAACGATCCAAATTTCATTTTCAAAAGATTTTCTCTAACTCCCATTTAAATTATAATCCGTGCTCATAAACCCAAGGAAATCAACAAATCTCAAATCCTCAATAGCTAACCCAAGTTAGTCTTTCACGCATACCTTTATTAACTTAATGATACTTAAGCTCAATGGTACTATCAAAACCATAAACCAATTAGCTAGCCTCATTCCAATAGCTCCCTTACCAAATCACAATATTCTTTAATTATGCCCAAGTATTGATACTCAACTTTCTTCACACACCCTTGATCCAATTCGGTAACACCACCAAAAAGGGATTTAGAACCATAGAACCACTATCTAACCAAAATTTCAAAATGCCTTTAACATAGATTGAGAAATTATTACTCTCCCAAAATGTACTTAGTCCTTTCTAACTTAACACGCTTACCATCATTAATGATCGGAACTCCGACAACAAACTCATCATCCATAACAAATTATATACCTCACCATACTAATCCATTCCGATGCATTCACGGAGATGTACTAAAAGTGACCAAAATTTTCCTCAAGAGATCCTCATTGAATCCTCAACTCCTATAACTTAACCGATACAATATGGATATTGTTCTAAATATTAGCATTACAACCTTGTACTACAACAACCCAATTTAACCCAAGCTTCTCCTCAAACACTAGGTACTATTCGGAAGAAAATGAAAATCTTACGAATGATAAATACACCCAACAAATTGACCGAAACTAAATACTCGGATTTCAATTAAGAAAAGATAGGTATGAATCTACCCAAAGGAACGGTCTCAAACAGTTTTAAGAAATTAGGGATGGAGAATATAACAATCCCCCTACAATAATAGACTAAAGCAATAGTAACATCAAAATCTTGCAACAGCAATATGGCTAATTTAGCAGGTGAGACATAACCATACTTAAGCACATCAGACTTCATCAGATACCTTAAACTCCTCCATAGGAGTAGACACCTACAACACATAAGTCAAAGACTCAGAAGAAATAAATGCAACTAATGCACAGAAACACATAAATGCGATGATCCTATAATGCACGCGCTCGCTCTCACGACGCAAAATAATACCTCCTGAAATTTATCCGTTACCTGGTGAGTACTGATTGGTCGCAATTACTCTGCCCTATACCTTAGGGTTCCCCGAAGCATCCCTCTTCTGACCCGGTGAAGTACTGGTTCCTGTTCCCGATGATTGAACCTTAAACCTCGGACAGTCTTTTATGAAGTGACCCAGTTGACCACAATTGATACATTTTCCTTGCTTCTTCCAACACTTATCCTCCAAATGGCCTTCCCTCTGACAGTAAGTGCAAAGCCACCTACCTTGTTTCCCTTGTTTCCCCGGAGTAGTACCCGGATTCCCTAGCGCGGTTTGCTCCTTAAACTGAGATGGTGCTCCCAAATTACCTCGGTTATCTGAACGGTGTTGTGGTTGAGATTTAGCATGGCTTACTTGTTTACCCGCATTTGCAACCTCGGTCTTCCTCTTATGCTCCCCAATATCTTGCTCGATCAAGTATGCCCGGTCTACCGCATCCTGAAATGTCACAATCCTCTGGGCTATAAGTTGAGTACGAATAGAAGTCTTCAAACCCCGGATGAATCTCATAGCTTTCTGCTCCTCGGTCCTCACAAGATAGTCACAATACCGGGCTAATTCTGTGAACTTAGCCGAGTATTGAGCTATAGACAACAAACCTTGCTCCAAGTTGAGAAGCTCGATCTCCTTTCGGTTCTGATCCACTACCGAAATGAAATGCTCCTTGAACTTCCGCACAAACAATTCCCATGCATACACTGTGTGAGTATCGTCCCAACTCGCTTTAACACCCTTCCACCAGTGCTCGGCGGCACCCACAAGTTTATAAGCCGCAAACCGGACCTTGTCTTCATCGGTGCAACCAAAGACATCATAAATTTTCTCCATCGACTCAATCCATAGCTCGGCCTTCCTTACATCGGGTTCCCCATTGAACTCAACCGGTTTCAACTTCAGAAATTGTTCCAATCCGTAGCGGGGTGGTGGTGCTTGTTCTACCCTATGACCTTGATCATGTATGGCCTTCATGGCCGCCTCAAACATGCCCTGAAACATTGCACGGGCTTCATCCCTTGTTTCATTCTGATTTGCATTACCAGTATTACTTTCACCACTTCTCCTTCGAGCCATTTCAAACAAGTACCTGCATAAAACAACAATTGTTACTCACTCCGAACACACTACCCTCCTAGGTCATACTAATCCACCTATACTTATACATAGAGCTAAACCATAGCTCTGATACCACTGTCGCGACCCCGACCCCGCGGGCCTGGAACTCGCGAGCTGGACGTCGACTTACAACAATACACCAAAATAATGATGATAAAAATTCCATTTTTATACCCAAAATGTTTAAAACAAAGTTTTAGAAATCCAAGCTTAACAACGACAACAAACTACTAGGATGAGCTTCGCAAGCTCACCCCAAAAATACAAAAGATTACAAATCTTAATGACGTCATTATTGGTAAAACTATCCCCAAAAGGTTATACATTTAAATAATGCAAACCGATCAAACAACCTGCCCAAAATCTCAATCCTCTTGACGTCCTCCTCGATCCGCGAATCCTAATCCTTTTCCTCCTGGGGGGGGTTAAGGAAAACAATTTGAAACAAGAAACGGGGTGAGAATAAATCTCAGTAAGTTACTAATGCAACTACATGACATGCTATGATGCAAGAAGCAATAAGCAATAATAAATATCACATAGCACATAGCATTTATCACATAACAGATAGCAGCGGAAATAAACACATAACAAAGGATATAGCCAAGGTTTTCCAAACTGGTACATCCAAATAAAGGATCGCTGTGCAGCTTCAATAATCAACAAATCATCATCTTAATAATAGCATGAAAGCTGAAGAGGAATACCCGGTCAGAAGCGACCAATCAACCCATCAATCAAACAAACCATCTTCATAGTAGCATAAAAGCTGAAGAGAAACCCGGTACCGGAACCAATAACAATGATAAAGTGCCACAAGGGGCGGGAGCCATGCCACAAAGTCATGCTCCAAAACGATTAGCTAGAATACCCACAACGGAGCTAGCTCATCCCAACCAAGGCCAATCTGGATGAGGACAGAAGGACCAATGGGCGATGCTATACTGGACTTGGCTTGTGCCATTATAGCATTATCCATTGCCTGACTCGATACACAAATAACCAGCTGGACTTTCAATAATGCTAAGTAATGAATACTAGCTTTGTAAACATGAAAAGGGTTCCAAAGTAGGGAACCATACCAATTAATCACCATAAAAGATGCAAACTATTACTCAAGAAGAGTTCAACAACAATAACACAAGGAGTTTCTCATAAAAGAGTCCAACAACATTAACCATTAAAACATAATGATTCCAAGATAAGGCACGTACCAAATACATCCTAAATATTATACCCACAAGTTAGTCATAAAGAGCACAACCCAAACGGTCGCTCCCAAATGGCACAATGGCTATTACCAAAATGACCATAAACATTTACTCAAAAGATATACTAGGACTATGAACTCAACCATCTCATCACACCTGGAATTCCAAATAAGAAATCCGAATGAATGCATCTTAAGGTTAATCAAACCGTAAGTACCCAAACGAATACAAAAGGTTACCCTTATTAGAACATGATCACGACTAGACTAAACCTTGCACTTTAGTGTTCCAAAACAAACCTCTAGGTACTATAGGATATCACCTAAAACCTAGACCAAGTCTCATTCTAAAATCAATCCGATCAGTAAAATAACTTTCAATTAAAGGGTCTCAAAGTATGAAGTCCTCACTTATCTCCCAAAATGATCATAACAACTCAATAAAGTCACTCAATTGGATTTACAAACCTTGTTCACAATGGATCGATACAACTCCTCTTAACCTCAAACACCCAATAAAATCCCGAAGTATAAAACTTATAACTTAACTGAACAACCTATACCATCTTGTAGTACTCGGAGAGAGCTTCGAAACTATAGTTTACACGCTAAAACGGAGTCCGGACGAAAAAGTTATGGGGGAAACAGTTTAGAAGAAAAGGGAAGAATATATCAGAGTCCCAGCTTGGCACGACCGTGCCTAAGAAAGTGGCACGACCGTGCCAATCATGATGGAAGGAAAGGAAATTTTGGCGCGACCGTGCCTAAGAAAGTGGCACGACCGTGCCAAACATTACGGGAGGAAAGGGAATGTTGCACGACCGTGCCAAATAAAGGAGCACGACCGTGCCAACCATTACGAGAGGAAAGTGAATGTGGCACGACCGTGCAAAAAAAGGAGCACGACCGTGCCAGAAGAACAATGCCCAGATTCTTCCTGGGTTTACCAATTTCGAACCAAAACACAACCTTCATTAAAGTTATCAAAATCAAAGCTTCCCAATACATTTTTAAAGCTCCTAAACAACATCCAACCTAAAGGGAACCTAAATAACACCCTTTAATCATCCAAACCAACACCAAATCCACATTCAAGATTTCACCATTTTTACCCAAAAACTCAAATAAATTCAAAATAAATTCTAAACTCAACCAAACTTCAAATATAACACTAAAGCATTATATGAACATGAAAGGAACATTTTAGCATAAAAAATAGGGGAAAAGCAACTTACTTGATAAATCTCAAAGTTGACGGAATTCAATTCTTTTTGGTTCTACGCGATCCTATCGACGATCTAAACAAGGTTCATGTTTTAAGAAATGGGAAATGACAAGAGGAAGATGATGGAAATGTAGAGAGAAGAGAGGAAGAAACCTTACCCTTTTTTCTTCTATGGAAAGAGAGAGAATGCTGGGAGATTGAGTGTGAGAGTGAGGGAGGAGATGAGTAGGGAGGGAGTAGTTAAAATGATTTAAAGAACTTACACTTAGGCCCCCTCATCATCACTACATACAAACTTCACTCCCTACTTACAATTAAGACCCCAACAATACTACACTAACCCAAATAAAATGCTAGGCATGAATTATTATAACTCATAAATTATTAATTAAGTAATAATTTAAATACATAATTAAGCAAATAAATAAATAATAATTATTTATCACCAAATAAAATAGAGCCTAGTTTTCGGGTCGTGACATGTTAGGCGCATGAATCACTTGAGGCACAAAATATTGATAGGCGCATAATCATACTAGGCGCATAGATTCATATATAGGCGCAGAACTATGTAAATAATTTGTACTTAGCATAAAAACACACAAAATATCACAAACGAGTAAAAATCATTAACATGAAAACAATAAGAATCAAAACATGCAAATTTTCAAAAACAAGTTTTGAAAAATTTAAAACCCAAGTCATGCAAAAAAAAATGAAGAACATGCTCTTGAGTGCTCGAAGAACACCAAGAATACATAAAATGTGAAACTTCACCAAATCAAACAAAAAACATGTCAAAACGACCGCATGAAGACAAGGATCACAAATATGTAAACCAAAACAAGTAAAAATCAATAATAATTCCAGAAAATGGATTCAAAGATCCAAAATTTGAAAAGTTCAAAAATGGAAAATTTTCAGATTCGCACAAAATAAAGCATTGATCGTCGTAAAGTTGGATTCAAAAGACTTGAAATCACAATACAAACATAACCCAACAAATGATTTTGAAAATGGGGAACCGAAACAAGATTAATCAAAGAAAGTGACTTTCCGGTTTTCGAAAATGACGAACTCAAAAAATGAAATTTGCAGAAAATTAAGAGATGTAGAGTTGAGAAATCATACCATTTTGTCTTGATTAGCCTTTGATGATTTCTTAGGACCCATTAAAGATATATATATATATGAAGAAATTTGAAGAAAAAGAGAAGAAAAAAAAAGAGTAGAGAGAGAGTGAGGGCGGCAGAGAGAGACTGGGAAGAGAGGATTGTCTGGGAAAGAATGATAGAGAGAGAAAGATAGGTAATGATGAAAATGGAAAAGGGAGGTGTAAGGTCAACTTTATAAGGGTTAGGTTTTTAGAAAATGTGGGAAGTTGAAGAGATGGACAATTAATGGGGTGTCATAGAAAAGTACAGCCATTAATGAGGGTTTGACATTGAAAGGACGGCTATTTATGGAGGAATGACACAAAGTGCAATGATGTCACACTTTGGGTAAGAGAAATTGTCCCACTTTCCTCATAAGTGTATGAACAATTATGACTTGCACAAACACCAAAAACATCTGTTTTAGTGTAAGTTTGGGGTGCAAGAAATATATCCCCAGAAAATAAAATTTTTGAAAAATGAAAAACGAGGGAAAATTAATTGCACAAGTACCCTTGAACAATCATGGAATGTCAAAAGACAAAGATTCTATAATAAATGATGAGAATTAACTTACCTGGTACTTATGCAAATTGAATACGTTCAATCATTGAAATATTAAATATAAATCATTGATTGAGC
>JAOWBW010000456.1:69840-124460 GCA_026119855.1 Campanula takesimana
TTAAAGGCAAAGAAGGAGATGACAAGGTAGAAAACAATGAGTTTTACCTAAGAGTTCTTCAAGAATCCTATGGATGGCCTTGACTAAGGCCTTGAATCTCCAATGAACTTGACTTGAATGGTGTGGTGAGGGTTTGAATTTCGTGGGTGAGGAAGAGGGACTGATTATGGGAACCTTTGATCAGATTTGGAGTGGTTCTTGGGTGAATAAGGAGTCTACCCTTTTCTTGGTTCAAGAAGCTCTATATTTATAGGGGTTTGGACCTAGGGTTTGGCCAGAAGGTAAGTTGTGGTGGAATCAAGACTTGATTCTCACAGAGTATTTTTGGACTCTAGGATCGTCCATTAGGTTTTCCCCGTATTGCTTAAGTGTTTGCCAAGTAAAGGGGTTAAGATCAACAAGGAAACTGACCAAAAACCTGACTGTCAAGGGGGATGTCTCGTATAAGACATCAATGTCTCGTACGAGGCATCTCAGCGCTGGAATTCACTTTTTGCCCTCTGCGGTAGTTTTAATATTCATTTTGGCCCCTGATTAACGGAGTCAGTCAGAAATTTAACGAAACATGTCCAACTTATTGAGTTTCGGCCCAAATTAAAGGCGAGCACAGAAGTAGTGTGACTATGGATGAACGTCCAAAATGGGGTGTCTACAGATCCCCTCGGTGACGATACTTATGGATGAAGTACCGTCGTCGATAGAAAAGACGCCATTTTGAACTAGGGGTATGGTCGTGATAAAAAGCTACCTACGTATTCCTCGGAAGGAAATCAGACTAAACGTAGTTCGACTCTGAAAACACGCAAAAACTGAGGTTTAAAGTATTTTGAAAATCATTTTTGAAAACAATACTTGCGGTAAGTAAAGCTTAGATATTAGAAAGTAACCCATACTGAGGAATCAATGGCCTTGACCCAATTCTGAATATACTCCTTTTTGTTGATGACGAACCGTCTCTAGATGCAATCCATACTGAGGAATCAATCTTTTGATTCCAATTCTGAACATGCCCTTGTTGTGATGACGAACCGTCTTCGATTTTGTAGACACCAGTTACACGGACCTTGCTTCTCCTTCCAACGAGGTTGCCTTATTCGCCGGAAAATGTTGAATCGTATGTTATTAAACATACGTCTTGATAACAATTATTAGACTCTGGGTTTGGAGACGCCAATACTTGGATCCTTGCTTCTCCTTCCAACGAGGTTGCCTTATTCGCCGGAAAAGTGAATCCTATGCCATTAACATACGTCTTGATGGCAATTATAGGGATTCTAAATGGTGGGATCCTGTGTTATTAACTTACGTCTTGATAACAGTCGTGGGATACCTGGATTTGGAGACGCCAATTACTCAGACCTTGCTTCCCCTTTCAACAAGACTGCTTTTCCATTGAAAATGTGAATCCTATGCCATTAGCTTACACCTTGATGACAATTATGGACTCTGAATGTGGGATCCTGTGTTATTAACTTACGTCTTGATAATAGTCGTGGGACCTGGTTGTAAATCCTGTGCCTTAACCTACGTCTTGATGACAGTCATGGGATTTAAAGTTTGCTGATACAGATTTTGTTGCTCACCCATGATCTTGGATGCGCGGTGAGAATAAATTCGTACTGAGAAACAACTTTGCTTGTTCCAATTCTGAAAAATATCCATTTGTTGACGACTCAATGTTCCATCTTGAACCGGGTTTCAGATTCGACCTTTCAGTCAAAAGCAGGGCTTTTTCTGACTTTTCTGTAAAAGCAGGGCTTTTCTGGAATTTCCCAAGAAAACATGGTTTTCTGAGATTTTTCTGGAGATCTCTCATACGAGATATCGATGTCTCGTACAAGACTTCTCTGTTTTTACGCATAACACGAGGCGCTGAAGGTGATTTTCAAATCACTTTTTCTTATTTCATTTCGGGAATTCTCAACCCTAGGCGATTTTTTCACTCAAAAATCTTTGTTTTTACCAAGTTTTGGTAATCCTTAACCCTTTTAAATGGCCGTTGCAAATCGTTCTCATAGGGAACACCTCTTTGGTAGGCACATGAGAGGCAAAGTGTGGGCGACAGATGAGTTGTGCCCGTTTACCGATGATCATATTTCTCACGCCGTTCGGACGAGCCGGGTAAGGATCTCTTCCTTTGACTGAGTTTCTATGTCATTTTCGTCGTTGCATGTCTCAATTTGGTGCCTTCACAGTTCGACTTTCATCGAATTTTTGCCTAGAATCATTGCTGCTAGCGTTTATCATGCATGGCTAATTTTTCGATGGAATTTCACCCTTGTTGATGTTGAAAATCATTGTAGTATAGTAGTACATGATTTTGACTGTGTAGACACCCCGCCTTGGACCTCTCACCCCGATTGCATCCAAAGTATTTTTATTTAACTTATTTTCATTAATTTCTGTTACTTCGGTTAAGTTCCTAACTGATTCCGTTAGTTTTGGACTAAACTGCATAACAGAGTTAACTTTTAGGCTCATTCTGTCATTCTGTCATTTTTTACCCACGGGCGCTTCCGGCACTGCCAGTGAGCCGCGCGCGCGTCCCGCCCCAAAAGCCGGACCCGCGCGCTTCCCACTTTGGCAGTAACGGATTGCACCTTATTTCCCTCTCTTTTTTACCTATAAAAACCATCATCTTCTACATTGGGAGGGGACTTCTTTTTGGACTCTTTTTGGACTTCTTTTTGGACTCGAACCTTGATTCACCAACTACATTATACACAAATTCTCCCAACAAGAGTTCTTAGTAACAAGACTCTGCACAAATTGTTCTACAACAATTTCATTACAACAAAACACTTTCAAGTCAAGGTCCAAGTCCTCTTTCTCAAGGTACAACTCCATTTTCTTCTTTGTTTTCTTCTTCTTGATGTATGCAATCCCCATTAATGGGACTGACCAACATGACTACTTCACATATTGAAGTTAGTTAAGGTTATCTCCCTACAATTTTAATCTTAACTTTAATTCACCATGTTAATTTCTCTTCATCTCTTAATGTAATTCTTTAACATTACTTGTTACATGTAATCTTTATCATTAACTAAATAAAACAATTCTATTTTATTTCCCTTTATTTCCTCTTTTCTTCTCATCACAATTGTTAGCACATTTCTATTTAATTAATTGAAGGACATGTAAATATTAGAACACCAATAGTAGCAAGACCCGCGTAAGTGGGGCGGAGTGGGTGTTTAAGTACTTCCCACTCCGTCACCTAACCCCCGAACCCTTCTCTCCGAATCTCTGGTTTTGTACATAAATTAGGCTATTTCTAGGTTTTTCTTATGTTCCTTTAAAAACATAGGTGGCGACTCTAAACACACCTAAAACAAGTTAGACATCCTAGGATAATTCACCGCTCTAGCCAAGCCGTGGTTCCCCGGGGTATCTATAGTGGCGACTCTGCTGGGGACTTATTAGAGGGTTAAACTTGCGTTCTTAACTTTTGGTGTTCTAATTCTCTTTTCTGGGCATTCTGGTAAAAAGGGTAGGAAGCGCGCGCGTCCGGCTTCTTGGCCTAAAGCGCACGCTCCGACCCTATTATCAGAATCGCCCGCCTTCCTTCTTGTCCTTCAATTTCATATTTCTGTGCTAACAAGTTTCTGCAGGGGAAAGTTACATAATTTGGGACCAGGGGAATCCCCTGAGTCCGCAGTTTCTTCTAACATTCTGACAGGTACCCCAGATGCGCGCGCCACCATATTCATTGCGCAATGCGCGCGCTTCCCACATCACTTCCCTGAGGCGCGCGCTTCTGGGAAATTTTCCAGAAACAGAACAGTGCACAGAAAGCAGAACAGAGCAGAATGACAGTGTGTGGGCACCGGGCCTGCATACAATTTCTTTTACTTTCTGTTTATTTTTACCGGTCACACGGGTGATTCGGGAGTTGTAAATACGTGCTTATTTGTTTCTTTTTTTTCTTTCTTTGAAAAAAAAAAAATATTTTGTCACTTGTTAGACCTCACACTACATGCACATATTTATCAACTGCTCACTATCGAGTCGCACAAGTCCAACCCCAAACCCGTCGAGGCCCGTCCTAGAAAGTTTCAAGCTCCACTCGACCTGGCTCTTTCGAAGCGGTAAACCTCAGCCCGTGGCGTAGTTCATGACTACATGCCGGGGGTGACCTTTAAGCCTCATATTCAAGCCGAGCACAAACCACACAATTCTAGTTAGGGGTCTAACACTCCGTGACTCAAGTCGGTTTCCATGTACCGAGATTTCCCTAAACTAATGTCTTCAAATCATACATGCCAACTTGTTGCAATGGACGAAATAAAACTCCATCCCAAAAAGTGGTTATTTTGGACGAAAATAAAAATCCGTCCCCGCATGTATGATTTACTACATTAATTTAGTTTAATCCCGACACATGTAGGGCTCACAAGGCTTGTGGAATCCGATGAGTATATGGGACCGCGAGAAGGTCTATATACTAGTGTGACGATTCCACTATCTTTTCTAGAAACCCCAAAAAAGGACTCCGTCCTTCCGACTTTTGTAAATAAAAAAAAAAAAAAAAAAAAAAGAGTCATTTTCTTTATATGGTTGAGTCTTTTTCATGTGTTGTGGGTTAAATTTATTTTATCCAAAAGATGTTTGTGGGGCCAATCTAAGATCAACCGTGCTCTTCCAATAGGTCCAATGGCTTCCAACGGCAACAACAAAACAACGTGAAATGATTTCGTGTCCAACGAAGGGTTACTCAACATAATGAAATCAATGGGGGAACAAATGGATAGGATTGTCGAGGATGCCGCCGTAAAGACAATTTGTGGCAAGCCCGTTTCGATATCGACAAGAGGATTCACAAAGAAGAGGTTTCCGAACTCAAGGCCCGTCTTGATTATGAAAGAAGAATTCACGAGGAAGAGGTTTCCGAACTCAAAGCCCGTTTGCAAGAGCTCACCGACAGCAAAGCAAAGTTTAAGGGTAAAGCATGCTCAAGTGGCCGTCCCTCAAAAGCTATAAAGGTACCGCCAACAACGAGTTTTCACTCCTCTCCTAGGAGTAAACCAAGCCGAAGCATTTGAAACTTTGGGGCAAGTGGAAGGTCAAGCCTTTGGAGGGTACAAGCCGAAGGCGATACTGAAAAATCATGCTCATGGTGAATGGTGCGGCTACCACAAGCATAGTGGCCACACTACCGAAGGGGCTTCCTTCTCCGAAACATCATCCAAGATTTGATCGACAACGGCGAATTTACCGTGGGTGAAGAGCAACTCATCAAAGAAGTGGCTTGGTTTGAAATGGGGCTTCAACAAAGAGGACGACGACAACAATCTCCGTTTCTCTTTCTCTACCTAGTAGTAGGAATAAAAAAAAAAAAAAAAAAAAAAAAAGAGTCAAAAGTCCTCTTTTGTGTGCATTAATGTTTTCTCTCGTCCCATGTTAAGTGTCGAGTCTTCTTATCAAATAAAAGTCGTTCTTGTCCTTATACACTCTTCCAAGTTGTTCGATCTAATTCTGGCAAAATGATGAAAAAATGTCTAAACAAGTTTTAGAACAAGGCCATCACTTGAACGCCTAGGGGCTAAACATCGACGCCAACATCAACGACGAAGCCAAGACAAACAAGGTGGAGCAACAATCATGAAGAAAGTCAAGCAAAGTTTTCAAAGGGGATTAAAAAAAAAAAAAAGAAAAAAAAGAGCTCGCTAGGTTGAAACCATCAAATCAACCTAGGCAAAAGTTAGATCACACAAAAAAAAAAAAAAAAAAAAAAAATCCCCCTCAATAAAAGAAGTTCACATCAGATCATCATCATCATCCACCAACGAAGGACGAAGCATCAATTCATCCCGAAGAATGGAGAATTCACAAGAACTACGGTGACCTGAGCCTCTACACTGGAGGAACGTAGGCAACCTGCGGGTCCGGTCTCATGCAAGAAAGAAGATATGTTTAGCCCTAGCGCGTTATGGTGATCGGCCTTCATCTCGAACTTGTCAAGACATCTTTGTACGATTCATTTGACAATGAATAATCACCAAAAAGATTGAACAACTTTCTTAGATTTGGAATCATTTCGCGCTCCTTGTCGAGTCTAGGGACTTCTATTCTTTCTGCATACTCCCAATTCCTTGCAATCAAATTGGGGCTTCCCTTCTCTTCTCTCTTAAGGACTTACTTGCCTTCGCTAGTCATTCAATTCAATAAAAAATATGTGTCAATACTAGGGACACTTCCCTAGTCAAGTCAATGTCACTCATCATTAGTGACAAAAGGTCTCCACCGCAAAATCACATGTCTTATCTTCTCAGCTAGAGTCAATGCACACTTCCTCATCAATTGAGTCAAAAAAAAAAAAAAATGATGAAGATGCAAAAGAGATGCCCGCTAGATTGAAAACCCAAAAGGGCGGCTAGGCAAAAACAGGGTGCGTCATAAAAAAAAAAGAGAGAGTGAGAGAGAGAAGGGAAAGAGAAATGGAGATCCCCGGCCTCTAAAGAAGACAAGTTCTACATTGAATCTCCTCAGCAAGTCAATTCCCCACCGAGTCAACTTTGGGATTGCAAAAGGCTCGACAAGATATAGCACCGTCAAAGGTTGTCTTGGGTTATCGGCATCACTCTCCAGCTGTGCATTTTTTGGGTTCATGAAAAGAAGGCCCGTGGTAGCCAAGACCCATCCGAGAACGAGCCTATCATAAAATGGCACGAGGTTGCACAAATAATCCCTAGCTAGTCCATTGGCTTGGCAACAAATAGAAACAACATGTGTCTCAGTTTTCAAAGCTTCTTCAAGTATGTGCTTCTAATGTACGCCGAAAGGCTCCCGAGAAATGGAGTAGCTCTTGCCATATCTTCTCATGTTTATTCCCTCACACTCTTGCTTTACTCAACAAATGGTGATGCCCTAGGGGCTATGTGACTCAAGAACAAGGACTTCTTTTGCTTCACTTGACAATCAATACGCCCTTGAGGCTATGCTCGAAAAAAAAAAGATGTGTGAGACTATCCTCAAAGTCTCTCAAAAAAGGATGTCAAAAACGCCCTCTTGTCACGTGTGCCCATGCTCGTTCCCCCAATAAAGGATGGACCTTTCTCGCAATCAATGATGGAACTCTAAGGGCTACGGTCAAGTCTTAAAGGCTCCCTCGGCAAAGAGCAATTAACTCCCCAGCGGTATCCCCAGCAAAGTCATGTGCAACATTGGAAGTCCTCAATTCGGCACCGAAGGTCTCAACGGCTTCGCAATCTACACATCTTTTGGGTTACGGCATTACAGTAATTCAAGCAAAGGGCAGTATTAGGGCTTCGCGACCGACAGTCTTTTGGGCCACAGCACTAGTTGCAACGGGCTTCGCAATCTACAATCAAGCTTCAAAGGGTCTCTCAACACTTCAAGTCAAAGGCCTCTTGGTTTTAAATGAAGACTCTGATGTTATGAATGAAGTTGATGATTTTTGTTAGAACTTTCAAGCGAGATTTTGAAGGAAGTCTTAGAGAAAAGGAAAAAGATTCAATATGCTAAACTCTAATCAAACAGGGTTATAGCGGGAAATGCCACGGCCAATCCCAATGTTTCTGTAATTCAGCACCCCCTTCTCCAAGATCAAAAGCACAAGGTGCAGCTCAGATAAAGTTGGGCCACAGCACTAGTTGCATCCGAAGATCCGTCATTAGTTCAACTCAAGAAAAGTCAAGCAAGCATACTTATTTGGGACTTTATCACACCAAGACCTTATCCTCTGCGACCTCGACGGCACCGCAAGACATTACTGCATCCTTTGACATAAGCCCTCAGCCATTTGGGTATCGACCACAATGAGGCCATTCATCTCCCCAGTAAGAGCAAGAAGGAGATCTCTATCAAGAATTCTACCAAACGGTACACCCGCTCTCAATGCCGAGCCAATCGTGAGGTAATTTGGGGCTTTACAATGAAAGGTCTTCACATTTCACCATCTACAAGCCCACGACACTTGGGGCTTTGCAATCTCTCGAAGCTTGGCATCAACGATCTCCTCTTGGGGCTTACTCACTACAACAACAAAGGGCGATTTATTCGAATGGGCCAAGAGCTGATTTATCTTGGAGCTATGCAAGTCCCTCAAAATTTGGCATCAAAGGCATTCTAGGGGCTTTACAATCAGCAACCCCTCATCTCGGCATCAAAAGCCTTTTTGAAGCCCCATATAACCGACAAATCTCTTGGGGCTAGACATCAATCTTCGTTTGGGCACACCAGCGACAACAGAATTCAAGCGAGGCATCCAGACTTCGACTGAGCATGACTTGATCTTGGGTTGGCTTTACAAACACACAATGGCTAAAATGGTTCACCCACGAACCTAAAAAAAAAAAAAAAAAAAAAAAAAATATCTCTTTTCCTCACATGTGTGCATATTCTTTCATTTCTAATCTTTAAAAAAAAAAAAAGATTTTTTCTTTCTTTTTCTATGTGCAAAATTATGTGCTTTGCTTTGCTTTGCTCCTAGCCTCTCCTCCAGCGTTCTCCATCATCCTTAAACTACGCTGGTCTGATTCTCTTAAAGGGATACGTAGGCAGCCTTTGGCACGACCAACCCATCATCCAGAATACCATCTCGCCAACCCAACATCAAGGGCATTCTCTCATCAACATCTAAAGAATGGACATTCTCCATCAAAGCATCCTCCGCGGACATCAAGAATCCATCTCCACTCAAGCGGCAATGGTAAGTGAAGGTATGAATACATCCGACGCTTTCCTCAAAATCACACCGCACACAAGATCACTTTCTACATTCTTACTTCTCTCTCATTACAAAGGTGCTTTCAAGATCATATCACACCACAATCCAAATTTTCTCTCGCAATTCCTATTTCACATCTCACACAAGCACGTATATCTGCAAAGCATACACATAACAGGTGCCGGACAGAGCACCAGGTGCCGCACAAAGCACCAGAATCAACAAGTGCCGCCACAGCACATCAGAATATGCCGCACCGCGCACCAGAATCAACAAGTGCCGCACAACGCATCAGAATATGCCTCACCACGCACCAGATTCAACAAGTGCCGCACAGCGCATCAGAATATGCCGCCCACGCGCACTAGAATCAACAAGTGCCGCACAGCGCATCAGAATATGCCGCACCGCGCACCAGATTCAACAAGTGCCGCACAGCGCATTAGAATATGCCGCACCGCGCACCAATTTTGGTCCATGGTGGACCGCTCAAATCACCATACCGCCGCACAGCGCATCAGAATATGCCGCACCGCGCACCAATTTTTGTCCATGGTGGACCGCTCAAATCACCATACCCTTCCATCAGCAAAAGTCGCTCACACAGGGAGCGCATTTCTATCCTTTGTAATTTCAAATTCCTGCTTTATCGAGTCTTTTTTTTCTCTTGTCGATGTCCTCGGCGGTTGTCTTTCTTTCGTCGACGCGTTTTGCTTCGCAATCCACGTCGCCGAGGGGCTCTGTAGACACCCCGCCTTGGACCTCTCACCCCGATTGCATACAAAGTATTTTTATTTAACTTATTTTCATTAATTTCTGTTACTTCTGTTAAGTTCCTAACTGATTCCGTTATTTTTGGACTAAACTGCATAACAGAGTTAACTTTTAGGGTCATTCTATCATTCTGTCATTTTTTACCCGCGGGCGCTTCCGGCACTGCCAGTGAGCCGCGCGCGCGTCCCGCCCCAAAAAGCCGACCGCGCGTTCCCACTCTGGCAGTAACGGATTGCACCTTATTTCCTCTCTTTTTTACCTATAAAAACCATCATCTTCTACCTTGGGAGGGGACTTCTTTTTGGACTCTTTTTGGACTTCTTTTTGGACTCGAACCTTGATTCACCAACTACATTATACACAAATTCTCCCAACAAGAGTTCTTAGTAACAAGACTCTACACAAATTGTTCTACAATAATTTCATTACAACAACAACACTTTCAAGTCAAGGTTCCAAGTCCTCTTTCTCAAGGTACAACTCCATTTTCTTCCTTTGTTTTCTTCTTCTTGATGTATGCAATCCCCATTAATGGGACATGACCAACATGACTACTTCACATATTGAAGTTAGTTAAGGTTATCTCCCTACATTTTAATCTTAACTTTAATTCACCATGTTAATTTCTCTTCATCTCTTAATGTAATTCTTTAACATTACTTGTTACATGTAATCTTTATCATTAACTAAATAAAACAATTCTATTTTATTTCCCCTTTATTTCCTCTTTTCTTCTCATCACAATTGTTAGCACATTTCTATTTAATTAATTGAAGGACATGTAAATATTAGAACACCAATAGTAGCAAGACCCGCGTAAGCGGGGCGGAGTGGGTGTTTAAGTACTTCCCACTCCGTCACCTAACCCCCGAACCCTTCTCTCCCGAATCTCTGGTTTTGTACATAAATTAGGCTATTTCTAGTTTTTCTTATGTTCCTTTAAAAACATAGGTGGCGACTCTAAACACACCTAAAACAAGTTAGACATCCTAGGATAATTCACCGCTCTAGCCAAGCCGTGGTTCCCCGGGGTATCTACAGACTGTCGTTTGTCTCTTTTGTCCCTGTTGTTTGCAGCCATTTAGGGTCATTGATAACTGTAGAGGCAGCGTACGAGCGGTTTCCGATAGGTGGGAAACTCTCAATGGCGAGATGAAGGAAGAGATCGAGAATCTCGGGCTGAAACCCTTCTTCGACGGCCTGGCTGGTGAGAGGAGGAACGTTCATTTGCTCCAGGCTATTCGGGAGAGTTGGTGGGATAGTACTCACACCATGCATATGCGGTGGGGGGAGGTTACCATGACCCCTACTAACTTTCATGCCATTACCGGGCTTGCCAATTCCGGTGAGCCTCTTGAGATTGATACGGATTTCTCTCCCAATGGGGATGATATGAGGCATTTTCTAGGCTTCTCTGTGCGTACCCTAGGCAAGGGTGTCCCTCTAAAGGCCTTGAGGGACAAGGTTGATGCCTATATTGCTGTTAATGCCGGCCAGATGCATCTTATTGCTACTCGTATTGCAGCCGTCCGCGGCTTTCTGTGGTGGGTCCTTTCTGAGACGCTATTTGCAAATCATGCATCAACCGCCTTGTTTACTCTGTTGAGCTGCCTGAGAGATATGTAGCATGTCACTGATGCCTGTTGGGGTTAAGCTGGCTTGGCCCACTGCTATGTGGCCATGGATGAGAGTTCGCGTGATCGGACGAACGCTGGCTTAGGCAGCTACAGTCATGCCTGGAGGTATAATACTCATCTTCTTCTGTATTCCTCCTTTATTTCAGCCCCAGTTTACTTTGATAGCATTTTCATCTGAGCTATTTGTATATTGACATCTTTTATGTTTCTCCCATTTTGCAGGCCTGGGGATACGCCTTGTTTGGTCTCTTCACTTTTAACCTTCGAGACTACACTGTTATGTTCCCAGATACTCTGAGATGGCGCCGGGGCAATTGGGATACCCGAGATGAGTAGGCTGAGGGGGTTGATATGACGGTGGAGCGTATGCGGCTCTATTTCGACAGGTGGGAGGCCGTCCCTGAGTCCGCTGTCGATTTCTTCCCTTGGCGGAGTCTGGCCATTGATCATGCCTACGGGTTTGCCGGTATGAGGCTACTGATGATTGGCCTTGGTAGGGGATGCTTTTATTTAGGAGAGAGAGTCTCTCGCCAGCAGTGTGGTGGCAGACTCGATGTCATTGTCCCTTTGGACCCGCCGGCTCATATGTTTAACTCTTATGCCATCGCGGAGGAGGAGAGAGGGGATCTCATTATTGGTCAGGATGCTTTTGACCATATATCCTTGGAGGCTGATTATCAAGACTTTCTCGCTCGCCTCGTGCCACGGTTGATTATAGAGGGTGATCAGGCTCAAGCCCAGGGAGTTGTTCATGTCCCTTTCTGTCTACAGCTTGGACCGGCTTCCTTTACCTACAGCATGGCTGAGGGGGTAGAGAGTACTGAGGACCTTCCCGCATAGTACGATATGCCTGAGGGACTCGTACCTCCAGCTGACGCGACTATGGTATGGTTTATAACCCTTCTTCCGTCATTTCTTGTCATTCTACCATTTCATTTCTCTGTTTATCATTTATCTGAAGATTTTGATATCTCTATTTTTTCTTCTCAACAGGTGCCCATTGCTGAGTATAGAGAGGTCACGGGACGGCTTGCCTAATTCATGGCCTATGCCAAGAGGGTGAAGAGAGAGACCGCGGATCTCTTAGGCTGATTGGCTCGTCAGACAAGAGAGTCAGCTTCTTGCAGGAAGAGACCTTAGAGAGTGATCACGTGGCAATGGCGACGTCTCCTCCCTTTTGATGTTGAGTAGATAGGATCCCCCATTCCCTCTTTTTGTTGATGATGTACTTATTACCTCGGTGTAGGCGGAGACAACTTTTACTTCTTTGGATTGTACCTATGCAACAGTTATTTCCTAACTCTAATACACAATACATTAGTTGATTTTAGTTTTTATTTTTTGACTGTGTAAATGGATTCACTCATATCCGGTTGGTCAACCGAGGGGTAATTTTATAAGATGGATTCGCGTTGGGCCATTTGTATGTGATGTATGAACTGTTCAGGATGAGTTTCTGGGGTGATTGAGACATGTTTTGACTTGCCAGGCAACCTGGGATTTGAGCAGAGTTGTTGCTGTTCTGAACTAAGAGATGTCTCGTACGAGACATCGATGTCTCGTACGAGCCATCCTATTAGTCTGTGGCTATTTATCCTTTTTCCTCGAGGATTTGGTATCCAAACTTGTATATAAACACCTCTAGTCCATCCTAGAATACCATGCAGCCTTAAATCAGTTCTGGGAACTCTTCTTTTGGAGTAAAATTCTCAACCTTTTGCTCCTAATGGCCCTAAGTAAGTCCGTCCCTTCATCAATAATTGTTGATGAGTTCTCTTTGGACTTAGAGTTAGTGGAACGCTACAAGAATGACTTAGCAATGTTCTTTCGTTCATTCAATAAACATCGTCAAGAGAGATTCGTGGAGATGTTCGGTTTCAAGATTCTTTTCACCTTAAAGAATCTAAAACCGGAATGGGACCTTCTAAAGGGAGTTACACGCTTTTGGGATCCCACGACTCATATTTTCAACTTTTCACTAAATGAGATGGTCCCTACTGTGGAGGAGATGGCGGCTATCTTGGATATGCCATTGACAGGGGTGCAAGGTACCTGCGGAGTCTCTCATGGATCTATTGAGCATCGGCCTGCCTGAGGCGCAGAGTTATATTCATAACCGCTATGTCGATCTCCACACTTTGCCTAGGAGATTTAAAGGTCGGGTGACTCGTGGTCATGGTGTGGATTCCCAGTGTTGCCTCTTGGCATTGTACATATTTTGAAGCGTACTTTTCATGAGCAAGTGTGGCATGGAGGACAGGGAGCTCATGGACATCTCTCTGCAAGCTAGAGGACGGGCCTTCAACATAATTCCTCTCATCTTGGGGGAGACCCTTCATGGTCTTGATGAGTTACACCGAACCGGCTCTATGACTCGGGGAAGTCCATTATTGTTGACTATTTGGCTCAGAGAACATTTTAAATTATTGGACTCTCCGGTCGAGTATTCTCCTTATACTTTCCATAGGCGGAGACTGTTAGTGAAGGGTCTCAGCATTGAGGAGTGGGCTCATCTTTTGCTAAAGCGGAGACCAATGATATTGCTTGGTGTCCATCCTTTTAGAAGGTGAGGAGATTCGTCGCTAATACCCTTGGGTACGACAGGGTCTTCCTTCCGGGTTTGAGGGACACCTCCTTCTATTTTGCTCGGAGGGTAATGCGACAATTCGGTCAACCGAAGGACACCTTCGTGTTAGGGGGATGACCTCAGAACATTTCTTTCATGGACTCAGAGTTCTCTGCGAGTTTGGCTCGTGCTTGGGGGCAAGGCACCACTATGGATCGTTGGACCAATCTTCATCATGATGGAAGGAGCATCTATTTGTTCGACAAGTATTTGGTTTGGTTTCTGAAAGAACTCCGTCCCAGTATCGATGGTATTGATGAGATCCGCCTCTCTCTGTTGGGGGACCAATTCGAGCCTAGCTTGAATTTGAGTAATAAGGAAGCTAAGGATGATCCTTCTAATGTCATAGTAGATACCACTCAAGACTTTCTGGATAGTGACTTTTACGAGAAGAGAGCAAGCGTGCTTCCCGGTAAATTTCAAGCTTTTGATAGGCCTCACGTGTTTGCGAGACTGACTCCCACGGTGTTCTGTCGACTTGATGTTCCTCCCGGTTTTGAGATAACTTTGCACAAGAGGAAGAGGAAGACAAGGCGGATCGCGGTCATGCCCTTACTAAGTTAAGGAGGAAATAGATCCTTAGGAGTATCGATAGATTGCCATAGATAGACCAATGTTTAAATTTTTAGTATTTTATTTATTTTCTTTTGCAAGTTGGTATTCATGTTAGAAATTTTCTTATTGCTTTCTTGAAATGCATTCAATTAATAAGAAGACAAGATTTTTATTTTATTTATTGAATAGACCGGACCAAAAGGCTGCCTACGTTCTCCTTTTACATCAATTAAATACGGAGCTAAGGTCATCGTAGTTCTTGTTTAAGAAAGAGAAAATGATGCCTGCTGACTGACATGTCTCGCACGAGACATGGGTGTCTCATACGAGACTGTCCCATATATATATATATATATATATATATATATATATATATATATATATATATATATATATGTGTGTGTGTGTGTGTGTGTGTGTGTGTTTTTTATGCACACCCTGACTTTTGCCTAGACCGCCCTTTCAGGTTTTCAATCTAGCGGGCTTCTTTTCTCGCGCTTTCTGCTCTAATTTTTGCCTAGGCCGCCCTTCCGGGTTTTCAACCTAGTGAGATTTCCTCTTTTCTTTTCTTCTCTTAATAGGGGACAGACTTATGAATAGTACTTCTTCAGCTTGTCCATGTTGATGGGTTTCGGCAGTTGATCTCCATCTAGGCCTGTGATTTGTACCGCTCCTCCGGAGAATACCTTTTTGACTATGTAAGGGCCTATCCATCTTGGTCCCCACTTTCCTATGGGATTGAATGGTCTAGGACGATGTTCACGTAGGACAAGGTCCCCTTCTTTGATGTTTCTGGACTTGACTTTCTTATTGAATGCTCGGGCATTCTCCGTTGATATGCTTGGATATGTTCAGTGGCTCGAAGTCGTCGTTCATCTAGCAGGGCTAGTTGTTCATAACGGCTGTCTAACCATGCGACTTCGGTCACTTGGTTTTCTAGGAGAACCCTTAGTGATGGTACTTCTAACTCGATTGGTAGCACTGCTTCCATCCCATATGCTAGGGCGTATGGAGTTTCACCGGTGGCAGTACGGATTGAAGTACGGTAGCCCCAGAGTGCAAAAGGTAGCTTGTCGGGCCAGTCTTAGCCATTTTCCTAATGATGGTCTCAATGGTCTTGTTAGCAGCTTCGACTGTTCCATTGGTTTGAGGTCGGTACGGTGGCGACTGATGTCTCTCTATCTTGTATTCTGCAAGTAGTTGGTCGCATTCTTTCTGAAAGTGTGAGCCATTGTCAGATATCATCTCATGAGGTACCCCATATCGGCATATGATGTTGGTCTTAATGAACTCAGCCACCTTTCTGGCATACAAGACTTTGTAGGATTGAGCCTCGATCCACTTAGTGAAGTAATCAATGGCGACTCAGACGAATGAGTGCCTATTATGACCTGTCGGTGAGACTTTACCAATGACGTCTATTCCCCATGTAGAAAATGGCCAAGGGGATGTCATGGGGTATAACACGGACGGTGGTGCGTGTTGCAGGTTGGCATGTATCTGGAACTTGTGGCATTTCCTAACCATGTCGGTACAGTCGGTTTCCACTGTAGCCTAATAGTACCCTAGTCGGATGACTTTCTTTGCTAGCATGTTACCATTCATGTGGGTTCCACAGACTCTTTGATGGACTTGGTCCATGATTTCTACGGCTTCGTGTTCGTCGGCACAAAGTAGACACTGCTCGTGGTGTTTCTTGTAGAGGCGATCACCTATAATAATGAATTGGGCGGCAAACCGTTTGAGAGCTATCTTCGCTTTAGGTGATGCGTCTGATAGAAATGTTCCGTCTAGGAGGAAACACCATACATCATAATACCAAGGTTTATTGTCCAAGGTATTTACGGAAACAGGGCCACACTCTTCTTTGCAGTCGTGCATGTCTATGATTGAGTAATAAGCAGGGGTCGTCCGCCTCGCGACTTTGAAGGTTTTAACCTCAGTCCATTCGGGGATCTCCACAAGTGATGCTAGCATGGCTAGCGAGTCTGCCAAGCGGTTCTTATCTCTAGGAAGATAGTAGAAAGTGACCTCTTTGAACTGTTTGACCAAGTCTTGGAGATGGTCGTTATATTTTTGGAGTGTAGGATCTTGTACCTTCCATTTCTTGAGTGACTGATAGATTATAAGTTGTGAATCTCCGTACACCTCTAGTTCGGTCACATTTCTTTATCTGCTTCAAGCCCCGCTATGCAAGCTTCGTACTCGGCTATATTATTAGTGGCAATTATTTTTTGATGGCGCAGCCAATAAACGGGGATATGGCATTGGCATATCCCCGTTTCATCGCATGGAAAGTCGGCTAAATGATCTGCGAAGACTCTTCATCTTACGGATTTTTGTGTGATGTAAGTGATATCGTACCCCGTGAGCATAAAGTACCACTTGGCTATTCTAGAGGAGACATGAGACTTTTCGAAGATGTACTTTATTGGGTCCATTCGGGCTATCAGTTATACAGGAAACGCTTCCATGTACGGCTTTAGTCTCTCAGCTACCCATACCAGTGCATCACACGACTTTTCTAATGCGGGGTAATTCAGTTCAGCCCCTTGGAAGCGACGGCTGACAAAGTACACGGCGTTTTCTTTCTTCGAGTCGGGTTGCTCTTGTGCTAGCATAGCCCCTAATGCAGTGTCATTGACTGTGAGGTACAAGGTCAACGGTTTCTCCTTATGTGGTGGGAGCAACACTGGCGGATTCACTAAGTACTCATTAACCTTTTCAAAGGCTTCTTGGCACTCTTCGGTCCATTGTAGGGATGCATTCTTCTTGAGGAGCATAAAAATGGGCTCGCACATCATCGTGAGTTGATTAATAAAACAACTAATGTACTGAAGGCGACCCATAAATCCCTTGACTTCTTTTTGTAACTTATGTGGAGGCATGTCAATGATGGCTTTGATCTTAGCGGGACCTGCTTCTATATCACGCTCGGTGACCATGTACCCAAGAACCTTTCCTTTTACTACCCTGAATGTTCACTTGGCCGGATTAAGTCTCATCTTATGGTGTCTCAACCTCTCAAAGAACTTTCTGAGGTCGACGAAGTGCTGCTCATCGGAGCCTTTGGGGTGTATGATCATATCATCAATGTACACCTCCATTTCTTTATGTATCATGTCATGGAACAACGCAGTTACAGATCTCTGATAAGTGGCACTGGCATTTTTGAGTCCGAATGGCATGACTGTATAGCAGAACGTCCCCCAAGGTGTGGTGAACGCTGTTTTAAGTTGGTCCTCCTCAGCCATGAGGATCTGGTTGTAACCGGCGAATCCATCTACGAATGAACAGACTTTGTATTTCGCGGTGTTGTCAATGAGTATGTCTATGTTAGGAAGAGGGAAATCATCTTTCGGAGATGCTCTGTTGAGATTACAGAAATCAACGCGGACACGGACTATTCCATTTGCCTTGGAAACCTGCACAGTATTAGCCAACCAGGTTGGATACTCAATCACTTTGATGAACCCAACATTCAGGAGTTTCTCTATCTCTTGTTTAACTTGTACTGACCACTCTGGCTTAATTCTGCGTAGTTTCTGCTTGACTGCTTTGAATCGGGAAGCAGCGGTATCTTGTGCTCAACAATCGAACTGGCTAGCCCCGGTATATCTTTGTAGGACCAAGCGAACACATCTACGAATTCTCGGAGAAGCACTATAAGGGCTTGTCGGTCTTCCCCCTTGAAGAAACTTCCAATCTTGGTCTCTTTCGGATCATCGTCCGTCCCCAGATTAACTATTTGCATTTCTTCGGCATCAATAGGGCCATTTCCGCCACGAAGACCTACTTGCTTATTAATTTCTTTTAATATTTGTTCATTTTCTTGATCTATCTCATTATATGACTCATTATTATTAATTCTTTAGAGTTATTAGTTAATTCATCATTTAGGACGCTAGCAATCTCATGATACTCATAAAGATCTATTTTTTCATTAAGAAAGTAGGGAAATACACGTTCCGCGATGGCATCCAAGTCCTCTTGGGTGAGCTCATCGGTAGCGGTATCTGACTCTAAAGTAAGAGTTACAAATTTTCTTTCTCTATGGGGATGGGGAGTACATCCTAATTCTTTGATGAGGAAGTCTTCACTTGCTATGGGTCCCCCAGTTATGTACCAATTCTGGATAGGCTCGTCACTCTTCTCGATGAGCTTGGTGTAGTCTTGTTTTGGAGTGTCCCCCTTGTCTATTGCATTGATCTGAGTGTCCTCTAGCTTGCAAAGGTTGAGAAATTGGCGCAGTAGGTCTTCTCCCAACACAAAGTCCCACTCACTGAATGCTTCGGCCTTGGTACCCCCTAGTTCTCGAGGTAGCCACGAGAATTGCATCGGTTCTGTTTCAAGCGAGTATGGATCACAGTCACTGAAGATTTCAAAGCCCGGTTGGCGCTTCCCCCTATGGTCAATCCATGGTTCATGAAACATGAAGTATGGCAAGTTTTCCCCCTCGCGTACAAAGTACCCGTTTAGAGTCCTTCGATAGGACGGTGCTAGTGGTACTATGTATGAAGTCCAATCCCTTTCATCTTTAGGGATACCCTTGAGTGGTGACATATACCCTAGACCATATTCTGGGGGGTATAGAACGACAGGTGGTGGTTCTTTTATCCCTTGTAAATGCTTGCCAAGTCCAAGACCGGGGAAGTATCCTTCTTTTAGCATCATGTTAAGTACTGGGCGTGTTCCGGAGAATGGAATTGTCTTAGAATAGTTATTTTCAATGTGCACCTCTACCATCTCTACACTATTTTGCTTTTGGAAAAGTGCGGGAAAGGTGAGAAATTTAAAAGAAACTAACTATTACTAAAAATTGAAATTGATAGGAGGGCATGCTCTCACCCACAATGATTCTTGGGTGAGTAGGATCCCTTAAAGAGTAAAAAACAACTAGTTTAAAACATTGATGAATAATGGGGTTCGGGGGTCAAATTACAATAGAAGAAGAATATTCATGTTATCACTCCTATTGCCCGACGATTCGGTCTTTCTATCATGATCAATGTGTGTGTGTGTGTTAGTGTTTGAGACTGGATCCAAAGATTGCCTACATTCTTCTCATCATGATAAGCTCAGGTCGGTGTAGTTTATTGATGAATTAGAATGGGGATGATGAAGCAGGATCATGCATATAGAGGGGGAAGATTAGGGTTAGAAATAGTTCCTAGATCATATTAGGGTTTGATGAAACCCTAGGATCATCATAGGCTATGGCATATGCACATAAATAGGGATTACAATCCTAGATCTAGCATGTTATGAATGTATAAGCAGTAAATCTAGCATTATAATAAGAACATCATGAATACATATGAATGAACACATAAACATGAAGATCGCTCCCCTAGTTATAGCATATATTATGAGTTCTAGACTAAGATTATGAAGAATGCATGAAGAACATATGAATATGGATGCATAAACATAATGAAAACATGCATAATATAGATCTAGCCTAAGAACATAACAAGAACATAACAAGAAAAGGAAGAGGACTTACCTTGATCGGCAAGGACTATGATTGAAGCTTCTTGAAGATTCGAAGAGGCTTCGAGGGAAAAGGCTTAAACTAAGAGTTTTCCCATCAGTTTTGACTCAGAAACTCGTAGAATGAATTGTGTGTCGAAATAATGAACTGAGGTCATCTATTTATAAGAAAACTTGACCTGGGAGGAGTGGCCGCCCGGCCGGTCCAGTAGATTGGCACACTTTTCGAGGTGTGTCTATCTGGACTCTGGAGAATGATCAGATAAGCCTATCTTCGATCCCTCATCCGATCAGTCGTTGATATCTTCTTATCTGGGCTTTTTGGGAAATCCTGGATAAGTCCTGCGCAGCTTGTAAATACCTGGGAGGTCCCTGTGAGTTCTAGAATGCCTAATAACTCATTTTCAGGTTAGGTACTAACAGTAGCCCCTCAGCGACGCTTCTTGCAAGGTAATGGAGGGTCGTTGATTAAGAAAGGAACCGATCTGAAACATGAGTTCCAAATCGAGAGAGGAGTAAGAAAGAATGTGACCAGGTTGGTCGAGTGGCTGAACCTTTGTCAGGCTACCTACGTATCCAGGTGGAATCAAGCCAGTCGTAGTTCGAGATCTGCGGGGAAAGGAAGAAACGAGATGCCATCTTTTGCTGGGGATAATCAAGCATTCGTAAACAATAAAGTCGCGTGGACCCTACTGGGGAGGAAAAGCGAAAAAATAAACGAGACATTGTCTTTCCACTTGAGATCAACAAATGTTCGTGAAGCAATAAAGTCGTTGCAAATGGACTCTATTGGGGAAAGGAGGGAAGGCCATACACACGGTTCGACAGGAAGTTTTAAGAATCGAGAACGGAATTAGGGATGAATTCTAACTTCCTATAGAGCGCACGTAATCGATTTATAGATTGATTTGGAGGATTAGGGCTTACGGAGGTTCCGACCATCCATTATGGATTGATTTAGAAATTTTGTAGTGGATTTCTGAACCCAATTTTAGAGAAGCTTTAGAAATTTTGTAGAGGATTTCCGAACCCAATTTTAGATTTTAGAAATTTTATAGTGGATTTCCGAACCCAATTTTAGATTTTAGAAATTTTATACAGGATTTCCGAACCCAATTTTGATTTTTAGAAATTTTATAGAGTATTTCTGAACCCAATTTTAGATTTTAGAAATTTTATAAAGGATTTCTAAACCCAATTTAGATTTTTATAGAGGTCTTACGGACCCGGTTAGGGCTTACGGAGGTTCCGACCTTTAATTTATAATTTTTAGGGTTTAGGACCTTCAATTATAGATTAATTTTGAAGATTAGGGCTTAGGGAGGTTCCGAGCTTTAATTTATAATTTTTTGGGTTTAGGACCTTCAATTATATATTAATTTTGAAGATTAGGGCTTACGGAGGTTCCGACCTTCAAATATAATCTTTTGGGTTTACGGAGGTTCCGACCTTTAATTATAAATTGATTTTAAGAATTAGCGTTTACAGAGGTTCCGACCTTCAATTTATAATCTTTAGGGTTTAAGGAGGTTTCCGGCCTTTAATTATAGATTGATTTGGAAGTTTGGAGGCCTTCCGGGCCGATTTGGAATTTGTTGGTGCCTTTTGTTTAGGTTTTAAGCTTTGTGAAGTTTGAGTGTAAATTACCTATAGTTTAGGGTTTGAGCTTAGAGATATTTTTGGATGTGAATTTCCCAATGTTTGGGGCTTAAATGTGTTAATCTTGATTTGATTGTAAATTACCCAAAGTTTGGGGTTAAAATGATTAGTATTGAACGTAGAGGTTTACTCATGATTTACCCATGGTTTGGGGCTCGATTGAATTTTACTTTGGTCGTAAAGATTTTGATTATAAGTTACCCAATATTTGGGGTTTTAAGTGAATTTTAGTTGTATTTTACCCATAGTTTGGGGTTTAAATGAATCTTATGTAGATTGCAAAGATTTTAATTTATAGATTACCCAAATTCGGGGTTTATTTGCATTTTACTTTGATTGTAAAGATCTTGATTGTGAATGACCCATGTTCGGGGGTTTAAGTTAATTCTTGTTGATTTGTAAGAGTTGTAATTGTAAGTTACCCAAGTTCGGGGTTTTAAATATTAACCATAGAGGGTTTTAATTTTGAATTGCTCTTAGTGTAGGATTTGATTGTGAGTTATTTTGGAGCGAGTGACTTGATTGGAATTTACCTTGCATGAAGGGTTTGATTGTTGATTACTTCGAACGAGAAGGTTTAATTACTTCGAACGAGAAAGTTTGATTGCTAATTACTTCTAACGAGAAGGTTTGATTGTTAATTACTTCTAGCGAGAAGGTTTGATTGTTAATTACTTCGAATGAGAAGGTTTGATTGCAATTTACCCAAAGTTACGGAGTTTGGATTTGTTAATGTTAAACACGAGGGATTTGTTTGCAAATTACACAAGATATGGGGTTCGAGTGAATTAAATGTAGAATACAAGGGACTCAGTTGTAAGTTGTTTTAAGTAAGTGAGTTGACTGTAATTTACCTTGAATGAAGGGTTTGATTGTAAATTACTTCGAATGAGAAGGTTTGATTGTGAGTTAACCAAAGATGTTGGGTTTAGCTTGAAGTTGTAGTGCTTTATTTCAAATTACCCAAGATAGGAGGATTTATTTGTATTTTACCCGATGTTTGGGGTTTCAATTGTAAATTACCCAAGGTGTGGAGTTTTGTTGATTAATTTGTTGATCGTAAGGGATTTAGTTGTGGATTACCCAAGGTTTGGGGTTTAAGTGAATTTTCTTTGATTGTAAAGGTTTCGATTATAAGTTACCCAGGATATGGGGTTTTGGTTGTAAATTACTTCGAATGAGAAGGTTTGATTGTTTAATTACTTCGTACGGGAAGGTTTGGTTGAATTAATTTTGTACTTAGGGTTTAATGACCTTAAATTGGGGTTTTCATGAAGCTTGTAGATTTCGACTTAAGTTGATTGATGCATTGATTTTAGTGGTTTTGTTAAAAACACAATTTTTGTGTTAAGTAATCTTTGACCGATCTTTGACTTGGTTGACTTTGTTAAAAGTGCTTTTTGTGCTTGTTTGAATTTTGTTAGAGTGTAATGTACATTAGTGTTTCGAAGAGAAAGCTTATTTTGGATGAAGTCATATTTTTGCCCGTTAATTATTGAAATGTTTTGGACTTGTTTAGAGTTGCTTTGTCTTGGATTTGTTTTGAGTTGACTTGTCTTGTCCTAGGTAGACTAGGGTTTTGACTGTGAGATATTTATAGTATTCGTTGGGAATTTTGGGGATTCTCCTAGAGTAAAAGTGAAGCAGCATGCATCATAAAGTAAATTGTAGATTGATTGCGTACCTTTGTTGTGTATACCTGTTTGTGTTGGCAGGTTGTATTGCCTCCTTTAAAGTCGAGGGGCTCGTGTAGCGTTGTGCATATCTTGTGGGAGAAGACTTCAAAGACTGTTCATAGCTTGACCGGGATTGACTGCACCGATATCAGGAGTGGTGCGCTTGGGGGCAGTATGAGGCGATGATTCCTTTGTTGGGATGCCCAGTGGACTTGGATGTAGTGAGCAGACTTGCTTATGGAGCAACGGGTTTGACGGAGTTGTACCGTTCTTTAGATCGAAGTTGTCGGTCTCAGTTGGAGTCAGTCGACTGTTTACACTTTGCCTCGGAGGTATGAACCGTTCTTGGTCTGTTTTTGGTTTCAGTCTCTTCTTGTTGATGACTTACCCATGTAGTGTTGGGCTTATGAGATTCTTGCTATGGGTCGGTTTGGGACAACCAGTGCTTGATTTCCGTACCTTGTTGATGGGTGCCAAGTTGCAGAAGTATAGGGAGACGAGACTTTTCGGCACTATACTTAACCTTAGTTTGAAGACTCTTCTGGGGGGACCCTGTTTGAGAGACATGACGTTCCATCCATGGACGGAGCTAGACTTTGAGTTGCTTGCTGCAGCGGCTATTGAGGCGACGGGCCAGAGGAGGCTGTTGATCGGCGACAGCGGAGATGTCCTTTATTTGGGTGATAAGGCACGAGCCTAGGACGGAGTAGGTAGTGTCTACTTGGTTTCGGTGGATCCTCCGTGGTCTATGACTGTTTCAACGTCTTTGCCTGACCGGGTTAGGTTGACCAAGGGCCTTGATGCGACAGTTTGTGGTAGAGGGAGTCTCGTATGATGACTTCATTTGGACACACCTTGAGGGCCCACACGTTGTGGTAGAGGAGAAACTGCGGGTGATCATTCAGAGGCGTCACAGGGGAGTGGCGAAGGTCATTCAGAAGTAGGCGGAGTGTGATGTTTCTAGTCACGGTGATGATGGTGCTTCGACCGGTAGGTATCCTCCTATGCGGAAGCGGACTCAGGGTAACGCTAGTGAATTAGCCTCTTAGTTTCTGCATTTTGTTAGTTGTAGCACAGACAGTAGAATATATATTCATGGATGTATAAAGATTTACATTATGATATGTACAGTAGCATGCAGCAAGTAGAGTAGCAAGTAGCATGTAGATAACATGTAGATAGCATGTAGGTAGCATGTAAACAGACTAGGAGCGCATTGCACAGGCTAAGGGTACCCTAGTTGAGTTAATAAACTATTTGACTTCTATTGGTACGAGTCGCCTAAAGGAGATTTAGGTCTTTTGATTTATGGAGACGGGATGCAGGTCTCGAGGGTATCCTAAGTTGTAGGGTAGATGGCGTAGGACCGAGTCAGTTAGGACGTCACAGAGACGAGACAAAAAGACAATTTATAAATTAGTGGAGACAGAGTGTGCGGGTTTATAAACAACGTGTCGTGATAGAAAACACTTTTGAAAATGTAACGACTTTATAAAAATGGCTTATAATTAATTACAGTGTAATTAATTCAAGTACGTGTCCTTCGTTAAGATTTGTTGATTAGGGTAGTCCTTCGGGTGAGTAAGATTTCATCGGGTTTGCGGGTGATTTCTGAGTAGCCAGGCAGTTGTCCTAACTTTGTTTGAAAAATCCCCAGTTTGAATGGGGGGCTCTTGAGAGAGGTGAGCCATGTCGAGCACCGGTGGAGAGAGATAACATTCTGTAGGGAGTAGCCTTATTGGAGAGTGATCCCGTTGGAGCATCGGTAGTTGATCCTGTTCTGTTAGGGTAGCCCCAGCTTGGTGAGGGTATTAGAAAGAGGTCATCCATGTTGAGCTTCGATGGAGAGAGATGACCTTCTGCGGGGATTGATCTTGTTGGAGTATCAGTACTCGAACAAATTCCATTGAGACAGCCCCAACTTAGTGGGGCATAAGGTGGGGGAATCCTACCTCCTTTTAGACGCACCCTGTTTTTTCTCTAGACCGCCCTTGTGGGTTTTCAATCTAGGTGGGTATATTCTTTTAGCGTCGTTTTTTTTTATTAT
The DNA here is from genome assembly GCA_026119855.1 of Campanula takesimana. Lineage (NCBI taxonomy): Eukaryota > Viridiplantae > Streptophyta > Magnoliopsida > Asterales > Campanulaceae > Campanula > Campanula takesimana. The sequence continues at coordinate 95,000 of JAOWBW010000456.1, forward strand.
TATTATTTAAGTCGACTCAAAATAAAGTAAAAAGACAGAAACGTACAGACGACTTGCAGGAGCCTTTTGTTATAGTGAGAGAAGAGAGAGAAAGAGAGAACAAGAGAGGGAGTTCTCGCATTTAGACCTTACAGGAAGTATGTGTATAAAAGGAAGGAAACCCCTGCTTGACAGAAAATAAGTGTTTAGCTCTTTCCTAGATTGTAGAACGAAAGACTTGTCGAGACATTTGAAAATTGTTTTATTCAGAATTGTCTTTTGATTGCTCGAGAATGGACCTCATTGATTAGTTACGTATCTTATGATTATGTTTTAGACAAGTAGTCTCGAAATAATAAACGCCTTGATGAATCGAGAAAGAGAATAGAAACTGTAGTGTATGGGGAAGAGAGAAAAGAAAGAAAGTTGTCTCAAAGTGGGTTGTGTATATTTTGTGGACCGGACCAATGGGATTGCCTACGTTCCTCTCGGTGTGAGAGGCTCAGGTCCACGTAGTTCGAGGATGATCCGGTTGATGATGATACCGGTATTGAGAAAGAAAGTTGGTCTAGTCCAATGTTGCTTGTTGCTTTGGACCGCTTTGTTTGTAGTTATCGCTTTGGACTGCTGCCATCGAGTTGAATTGAACTCCTTTGAAAAGAAAGGAAAATAGAAAATAAGAAGTGAAAAGAAAGTGGGACTTTTACTTTTCCTATGATGATAGCCCCTTCTATTTTTCTTTACTTTGATTTATTTCTTCGTGCACACCCTTATTTTTGCCTAGGCCGCCCTTGTGGGTTTTCAACCTAGCGGGCTTCTTTTTTTGTGCCTTTGCTCTAATTTTTGCCTAAGCCGGCCGTTGTGGGTTTCGACCTAGCGAGATTTATTTTTTATATATAATTACCTATTGAAACGTGGGGCAAGATGAGCCCCTTGCATCTCGCTTTTCGCCTTTGGGGAGGACAAACAGCCCAGTGTGTTGTCATGGGAACGAACGGCTTTTGTACGGACGTTTCTTCGATGGTGAGCGGCTCTGCAGTCGTCGTCTTCTTCATGGGAAGATGGAAGTGTATATGAAGAGTATTTAGGAGAGTGTACGTAGTGGGCATATACGAGGGGAATATATAGAGGGTGCACACAGTGGGTGTACACGAGGAGAATATATGGAGTGTACATGGTGGGTGTACACGAGGAGAGTATATATATGGAGGGTGCACACAGTGGGTGTGCACGAGGAGCGTATATGTGGAGGGTGCACACAGTGGGTGTACACGAGGAGAACATATATGGAGGGTGTACACAGTGGGTGCACACAAGTTGTATATGAGGGTGGGTTTAGAGAGGACAAATAGAAAAGAGAAAATAGTTCGATTGATCAAAGCGTTTGTTATTTTGAGATTAATTGTTTGTTAAGTTATGTATGATGGTTTGCGGGTCCATTTACCTTTTAATGAGTCTTTATTAATGAATATATTTGCGATCAATTCGCCAAATAAAGATATAGCAATCAATTGATAATTGAGATTAATACAATTTTCAGGGAGTTGATGTATATGCAAGATTATGTCTCAAGTCTAGAGAGAAAAGAAATAAAGACACTTTTATTAAAGACTCAAGTTGACTAGTCCGGGGTGGACTTTAACAATCTAACTAATGTCCGGAGTGGACTTTCGCTAGTAGAAATAAAAGACTAATGTCCAAGGTGGACTTTTGACTAAAAGACTCTCTAGAAGCTACAAAGACTGAAAGACTTTTTATTTTTATTTTTTTAGAAGGTGTAGACACCCCGCCTTGGACCGCTCACCCTGATTGCACACTTGATTTTGTGTTTCTCTCTCTTTTAAGTGTTTTCTGTTAGTTTCAGTTACTTTGGTTAAGTTCCAGACGGATTCCGTTAAGTCCCGGGACTAAACTGAATAACAGTTCTAACTTTCTAGTCCATTCTGTCAAAAATTGCTTTTCAGAGTCGCGCGCCTCCGCCTCTTGAGGCCAGACGCGGGCGCCTTCCGCGCGGCTAGGTGGGATGCGCGCGCTTCTGGGGTGTGTCAATTACAGATTCTGCCCAAGAATCTCTCCCTTGCTCATTATACATGATTTTGCCCGGGAAAAATTTCTTGGAGACTCCGTTTGGCTCCAAAAACTCCCCTCTTTCAACTATAAAAACCCATCCAATCCATCATTGGAAGGGACCTTTTTCCTCACTTCTTTTCTAGACTTTTCCTTTGGACTTCTTTTAGACCTTTTTTCAACTAAAAAGCTTTGGAACTCAAGAAGTGTTCTCTCCAAGTATTCAACCTCTTCTTCAAGGCTTTTCAAGAGGTTCTCTTTGAAGGATACTATAGGTAAATGACTTAAATCTTCTTCTTCTTCTTCTTCAATCAAATGTGCAATCACCCCAAAACCACTTAGGAAGAACACATTTATCTTTAAAGTGAATTATGAACAAACAAGACCGACTTTGCTCGGGCGAAATGGGTGTTTAAGTACTTCCCATTTCGTAACCTAACCCCTGAACCCCTCATCCCAAAGAATCTCTGTTTTCGTAAATCAAACTTAGACTCATAAACATTAGGTTTTCTTGTCACGCCCCGGGAATCTCAAAAATCCATAAATATAAAATTTACATAATATACATCTCCAAAATACAAAATACCAAACACGGGCGCGTGAATTCAACTATGAAATCTATACCATCAAGCAACACCTCAACGAGATTACAACTCGGAGACTAGAAACAAACGCGGAAGCAAGAACCACTATTAACAAAAATACCCAAAGTTCAACCGTATATACAAAACACTGAACGACTACGAACCCACAATAATATGCGTAAAGGCTCCGAAGGGAAACTATCCCAAATGCGATCAACCTGCTCAGAAGATTCCCGCTACAACGGACCTCACAACGCTACCACTTGCTTTCCTGGGGGGGGGGGGGTTAAGGAAAAACAATTTGAAACAAGAAACGGGGTGAGATAAAATCTCAGTAAGTCACTAAATGCATCTACATGGCATAATATCATTCAAATCAACGATATAACTGAACAAGTAAATCACATAACAACAAATGAGAAAGCTCCCTATCGCCAACTGTCTCATACCAGTTGGAAATAACGACTAACTCATCATGCAGCACATAAGACTGAAATAAACACGTAACAAAGGATACTGAGCCAAGGTTTCACCAAACTGATAGAACAATCGCTGCGCAGCTTCAACCGATCAACCAATCAACAATAGCAGTATAACAACTGAAGAGAACCACGGTCAGAACCGACCAATCAATCAATCAACCCATCAAGCCATCTTCATAGTAGCATAAAAGCTGAAGAGAATACCCCCGGTACCGGAACCAATAACAAAGTAACGTGCCACAAAGGGCGGGAGCCATGCCACAAAGTCATGCTCCAAAACATCTCAACCAAGGCCGATCTAGAAGAGGAAAATAAGGGCAAAACAATGGTCGACACCATGATGGACTTGGCCGGTGCCATCACAATATCTCGCATCGCCCGACACAACCACAAATACCAGCTGGACTTTCAAATAAATGCTAAGTAATAAAATACTAGCACGGTAAACAACTAAGGATTCCAAAGTAGGGAACCATACCAATTAATCACCATAAAAGATGCAAACGATTACTCAAGAAGAGTTCAACAACAATAAACACAAGGAGTTTCTCATAAAAGAGTCCATCAACATTGACCATTAAAACATAATGATTCCAAGATAAGGCACGTACCAAATACATCCTAAATATGATACCCACAAGTTAATCTTAAAGAGCACAACCCAAACGGTCGCTCACAAATGGCACAATGACTATTACCAAAATGACCCTAAACATTTACTCATAAAGATATACTAGGACTATGAACTCAACCATCTCATCACACCTGGAATTCCGAAGTAGGAAATCAGAATGAATACACCTTAAGGTTAATCAAACCGTAAGTACCCAATTGCCAATTCACGCTTTACCTTCGTCCATAACGAACCAATTCTAAACACCCCAAACGAATCCAAAAGGTTACCCTTATTAGAACATGATCACGACCGGACTAAACCCTACACTTTGGTGTTCAATAACAACCCTCTAGGCACTATAGGACATCGCCTAAAACCTAGACCAACTCTTACTCGAAAATCAATTCGATTGGAACAATCACGAACACATCATAAGATGCCCAAATATTCCCAAACAATACTTGATCAAATTACATAACACCATTGTTCACAAAGGAACCAATTTTAATTACTAAAGTGTTCCACGGTACCCAACTAAGTTAACTAGAATAGTACTACGGAACCTAGACCGAGACTACACCTTGATCTTAAACCTCAACTAAAAGAAAACCATTCTTATCTATAACTGTAACACCCCGAATTTTCTTATAATATCTGAACATTTAATGGCATTAAATATCAATAAATAAAAATAATAAATACTTCAATTTAGGGTTCATAACGGCCCCTTATTTAAACCATAATTTCAAAACAATAGCGGAAGCGTAACTTAAACTTGTCTTGGTAGGTAACAACCCTAACCATCATCGTACTTCAACTTACATCAAATAAATAAACGTACTTAAAACTACTAAATTACGAATCTTCAATCCACCGTCTTTCTACGGCTGCTTTCCTTGTCTTGTCCTTCTACTTAAATCCTGAAAACAAAATTTATAGAGAAGGGATGAGCGAACGAATGCTCAGTAAGTTCATACGTGGCCTCTCCGGTTACTAAGGAGAGACGACCAGAACGAATACTTTGAATAACTTTTACAAGGATAGGTTCAGTTACTTTTGGATTCAAGACTGCAGAACAATACAGTCTTATTACTTTTAAGATTTTTACTTCCAAAGGATTATGGCACTACAATCCAAAGGGATTCATTCAAGTTCCGTCAATTCCTTGGTAACGTACATTATAACCTCAATGCCAAAGGTACAATTTGTACACCTAGCTTCTTCAGCCAATAGTGTGGGTCGTAACATATATGGTATCCACACACATATGCTCGGGGTCTAGAATCATCCTTGTAATCAGACAATTCCTGAGAGAAGGCATGTGATCACTCATGCAATCCCTAGTTTAAGGACGAGTCTTTTCTAACTGGACTGTCCGTCAATCTCTTTTCTAACTGGACATTGGATGCCTTAACGAGTAAGTGGTTAACTTACAAGTTAAAATGAGAACATACCATGGTACAAGTATGTGATACAAGTTTCAAACTTCGATACTTAGTAGATCGATGGGGACATCACTAAGTATAGATTCTTTCAAGGAACGTTCAATAACGCAGAGTTCATTCAAATACTATCATGCCATACTGATAGCTAACTTTAGAAAGAAATACTGAATTCCAATAAACAGGAGTTCAAATACTGTAAGGAACGTAATCCCTTACCTGAATTGCTTTTCCTCGCAATCTCCTCTCTGTGTAAATCTACAAGGCACGGAGTAATTTACTTTAGTACTCTCAACATTGTTAACTATTTCTACTTAGTTAACTGAGAGATGCGGTTTAACTTCTTTACTTCGTTACTTCTTTTCTTACGTTCAAGTTCCTGACTTTGATGTACGAGTCAGTCCTTTAACTTTGATATAATTGCAATTAAGTCCTCTAACTTTGGGTCAATTACAATTTGGTCCCTCAACTTTGGGTTAATTGCAATTTGGTCCTTCGACTTTAGATTAACTGCAGATTGGTCCTTTAACTTTAGTTTAATTGCAAATTAGTCCTTCAACTTTGGATTAATTGCAGATTGGACCTTCAACTTTAGTTTACTTATAAATTAGTCCTTCAACTTTGGATTAATTTCAGATTGGTCCTTTAACTTTAGTTTAATTGCAAATTAGTCCTTCAACTTTGGATTAATTGCAGATTGGACCTTCAACTTTAGTTTACTTATAAATTAGTCCTTCAACTTTGGATTAATTTCAGATTGGTCCTTCGACTTCAAAGGTTTTCCCCTTTTTATTCCTTTTTAACTTTAACTTTTTCAGTTTAGTCCTTTCCCGTTAGGAAACTAACTGAAATCTTTTAATCTTCCTCCTTTCCGTTAACTTTCTAACTTTCAAGGTTTTCCAAGTAACTATCACATCCTTTCAAGTTAGTTTTCTAACCTTCTAACAATTCTTTTAACGATTATGTTTTCTTTTCATTATAAACTTAACGAAAATACTAACTTTCCGTCCCAATTCTTAACATTCTCAATCAAGAATCAACACCCAAATTATATAGCTTTTAGGATTTTCATCAATCGCATGAAACACTATTCCCAACTCAGTTCACTATTCACAGCGTAAATTACTATTCATCGCAGATTACTATTCACAGCTTTTTAAACTCAGTTTACTATTCACAGCGTAAATTACTATTCATCGCAGATTACTATTCGTAGCTTTTTAAACTCAGTTTACTATTCACAGCGTAAATTACTATTCATCGCAGATTACTATTCACAGCTTTTTAAACTCAGTTTACTATTCACAGCGTAAATTACTATTCATCGCAGATTACTATTCACAGCTTTTTAAACTCAGTTTACTATTCACAGCGTATTTTACTATTCATCGCAGATTACTATTCATCGCAGATTACTATTCACAGCTTTCTTAAAATATGAATTCATCCCTTTCATGATCATAGAATCAACTTAAAATAAAGCTAAGCATTTAACCATTAAAATTCCCACCATTAATTGACTAGCATGCAAAAACCCTAACGATTATTTCCTTTAAACATGCATAACTTATGATTTATTAATCCGAATTCAATGAAACAAATTTTGGAGAGTAGGATTTAGCATTACCTTGAGAATGGTCGGATTACTTCTTCCAAAACAATGGCGAAAATTTTCTTCTCCCTCCTCCTAGGTTCGGCTGCTGCTAGGTTAGGTTTAGGGTTTTGTGTTTTGTTGTTTTTGTTAATTAAGAAGTAAAACCTAAATTTTTCACTAACCATAGTATTTATACTCTTGGGTAAAATTAATTGGGTTGGGTTTATTAATTAAAACCTTCGGGCCAACCCATTCCTTTCGGCCCACTCATTAATTAACTTATTAATTCTAATTTTTATTTAACTAAATTAATGTTACCAAATAGTTAAATAATAAAAAAAAAATTTACGGGTATTACATTCTTACCCCCTTAAAAGAAGTTTGTCCTCAAACTTTGACCAGTCTTAATCTGAGAAGATGTCCGGGTACAATTCGCGCATTTCACTTTCTTGTTCCCATGTCGCTTCTCTTTCTGAATGATTGCTCCACTGCACTTTTACATAGGGAACCGTACGCTTTCTTACGACCTCGTCTTTTCTGTCGACGACCTTGATTGGTCGTTCATCGTACGTCAAATCTGCCCGAACTCTTAACTGCTTGTATTCTATCACATGACTCGGATCATGAATATACTTCCTTAGCATGGAGACATGGAACACATTATGCACTCCAGCTAATACCGGCGGTAACGCCAATCGATAAGCCACTTCCCCGATCTTATCAAGAATTTCGAATGGTCCCACATATCGTGGACTTAACTTTCCCTTAACCCCAAAACGCATAACTCCCTTCGTGGGTGATATTTTTAGGAATACTCGATCCCCTGGTTGAAATTCCAGTTCTCGCCTTCTATTGTCTGCGTACGATTTCTGCCTACTCTGTGCAGTCTGTAACCACTTCCGGATCTGTTGTACCTTATCTGCCGTGACTTGTACAAGTTCCGGTCCACTTAACCTCCTCTCGCCGACTTCGTCCCAATATACCGGTGATCTACACTTCCTCCCATACAATGCTTCATATGGTGCCATCCCAATACTGGCATGAAAGCTATTGTTGTATGCGAATTCCACCAGTATGACTCCTTTAGATCCCTATACATTTTGGTACTCCCCGGATGTACAGAGAACTTCGAACAATGAGCTTCTCTCAGTATCTCTCTCTTAATTTCATCATTATTTGGCACCCATACTCTCTTTTGGTATCTCAGAATTCCATCTTCACCCATGTGAAGATCCTTTGCTTGCCCATTTCCGATTAGAGCTTCTCTCTCCTCGTCTAACTCTTGTGCCTCTTTAATCCTGCCCAACAGTGCAGGCTGTAACGTCAATCTAGCCAAATATCCATTTACCTTCACCACTAAGTTCATCTCCTTGACATCATTCCACATACTTACCCCCTTAGAGATCAACGTCGCCAACATTCCGTGATTCTTTCTACTTAAGGCATATGCCACCTTGTTAGCTTTCCCAGGATGGTACAATATTTCACAGTCGTAATCCTTGAGAAGCTCCAACCATCTCCGTTGTCTCATGTTCAACTCCTTCTGAGTGAAAATGTACTTAAGGCTCTTGTGATCTGTAAAAATTTGGCATTTCACGCCATACAAATAATGTCCAAATTTTCAAGGCAAATACTACTGCCGCTAACTCCAAATCATGGGTCTGGTAATTCTTCTCATGTACTTTCAACTGCCTAGATGCATAAGCTATAACCTTATCATTCTGCATCAACACTCAGCCTAGCCCTTTAAACGAGGCATCGCTATATATTACAAATCCATCCGATCCAGACGGTAAAGCAAGAACTGGTGCGGACACCAATCCTCGCTTCAATTCCTCAAAACTCCTTTCACATTCTTCTGACCAAACAAACTTTGCTCCTTTCTGAGTTAACCCCGTCAATGGCACTGACAACTTCGAGAAACCTCCTACGAATCTCCTATAGTAGCCAGCCAAACCTAAGAAACTTCTGATCTCACTTACTGAAGTTGGTCTTTCCCAATCCACAATAGCTTCTATCTTTGTTGGATCCACGACAATCCCATCCTTTGACACCACATGTCTTAAGAATGCTACTTCCTCCAACCAGAATTCACACTTCTTGAATTTAACATATAACTTCTGCTCTCTTAAAATCTGCAGTACTAACCTTAATGCTCTTCATGTTCTTCCTTGGTCCTCGAATACACCAAGATATCATCAATGAATACAATCACACACTTATCCAGAACTTCTGAAATATCCTATTCTTAAGTTCCATAAGCGCTGCCGGTGCGTTAGTCAACTCACACGGCATCACTATAAACTCATAATGACTATACCTTGTTTTAAAGGCTGTCTTAGCTATATCATCCTTCTTCACTCTTAGTTGATGGTAACCAGACCTCAAGTCTATCTTCAAGGAATAACACGCTCCACGAAATTGGTCAACCAAATCATCTATTCTGGGCAACGGGTATTGGTTCCTTACCGTCACACGGTTCAATTCACGATAGTCGATACATAACCTCATCGACGCATCCTTCTTCTTCACAAATAATACCGGTGCACCCCATGGTGATACACTCGTTCTAATCAAGCTCTTATCTAACAACTCTTACAGTTGCTCCTTTTATTCTTCAATTCTGACGGAGCCATTCTATACGGCGCCTTCGATATTGGTGAAGTCTCAGGTACCAAATCGATAGAAAATTTTACTTCTCTTTATGACGGTATTCCCGGTAAATCCTCAGGAAACACGTCCTTGAAATATCTAATCACAGAAAGTGATTCTACGGTTACTTCCTTCTTGCTCGTATCACCAATGTACGCCAAGAATCCTTCTCATCCTTTCTTTAAAAGCTTACGAGCCTTCATTACCGATATAAGGTTCGATCGGGTTCTAGGTTTCGTTCCTTGAGAACATCACTCTTCTCTAGATAGTAATCTAAAGTGGACTTCTTTCTTTAAACAATCCACATGGGCATGGTATGCAGTCAACTATAGTCCATTCCCAAGATTACATCAAATTCTTCGATGTCCTAAACTAATGAGATCAACCTCAAGTTCTTCCTCGTCCATTTTCAAAGGACACTTCCTAGATATAGACGTAATAGGGATCGATTCTCTAGTTTGAATACCCATAACTAAAGAATTCTCTAACGCCTCATGAATTAAATACATATTCTTAGCCAAGCAATCATTTGGCACTTCTTATCAGAACCTTTCCCTTTGACGTCGTTCTTATTACCATCATTTCTATTGCTGTAGCCTTTATTCTGGTACTTACTTGTACTACCTTCCTTTTCGCGATCGTCAGTAGCCTTCCTTTAGATTCAGTCGACACTTTCTTAGTTGACTCTTCTTCTCTTTTCGCTTACTGCGATAACTATCAGATTCTTTCTCCACTATCCTCGTCCTATCCAACACTTAATCCTTGGTTGGTAGTATTAATGGAGTGATTCTATATCGGATTCGGTTGCTCAAACCATCTTCAAATCCTCGAGCCTTTTGCGCTTCATCATCGAAGAGTGTTAGGGTAAATTCTAGCAATTCGATGAATCTAGTACCATAGTCGTTCACCGTCCTACTTCCTTGAGTTAGCATCATAAACTTAGCCTCTCTGGCGTTTCGAACACTTGTCGGATAATATGGTACTATCATTAGTTATCATGAATACGAGACTTTTTCACGCACTCTCATACTATAGCTCATCTCTACAGACTAACATTCAATTTATAGGTCATTTCACTAAACCACTGGTCGTTTCAACAGACCATCACTATCTTCATTAGTCAACTTTACTAGACGTATGGGTCGCTTCATTAGACCATTTCTATTTTCATAGGTCATTTCAATAGACCATAATCACTTTCATTGATCGTTTCAATAAACCATTCTTACTTGTTCCAGGTTAACTCGCACATTTAACACTATTACTCACGTCAACCCAAGCATTGTACTATGCCTAATACTTTCACATAAATATGCCGTCCCCAAAAGACGTAACTTTTACAAAAGATCGGTCTACTAGATTTCTGGTCGTTCCAATAGACCAGTTCTACTTAGGGAACTCATTTCACTAGAATTTACTTATTAATCATAGGTCGATTCACTAGACCTACTCTCATTCACACTTGGCCGTTTCACTAAGCCTATTACTCTTAACCGTTTCATAGGTTATTTTATTCTTGTTTCGATCGCTTCAATGGATCAAAATTAACTTTACTTGGCCGTTTCACTAAGCCTATTACTCTTATACTTAACCGTTTCAATAGGTTATTTTATTCTTGTTCCGATCGCTTCAATGGATCAAAATTAACTTTACTTGGCCGTTTCACTAAGCCAAATACTTTCTCTTGACCGTTTCAATAGGTCAATTTATTCTTTCTTACTTGACCGTTTCAATAGGTCACTTTGGCCGTTTCACTAAGCCAATTACTTTCTCTTGACCGTTTCAATAGGTCAATTTACTCTTTCTTACTTGACCGTTTCAATAGGTCACTTTGGCCGTTTCACTAAGCCAATTACTTTCTCTTGACCGTTTCAATAGGTCAATTTATTCTTTCTTACTTGACCGTTTCAATAGGTCACTTTATTCTTGTTTCGATCATTTCACTAGACCAAAACTAATTTCACTTGGCCGTTTCAATAAGCCCATTATACTCATGGTCTTTTCACTTGACCAATACTTTCTCGTTCTAGATTAGTTCACCCGCTTAATTATTTAAGAACGAACAGTCAACAAAGTCATTTGCTTAAAATAATCAAACTTTTATTGCAAAGAATCTTTTGGAATAAATCTAAGCAAAACAAAATTCTAGCGTTTCTCTCTAGACTAGAACAAATCATCAATCCCATAAAATAACTTTATGTTCCACTTTTAAATCATGGAACAACACCTTCCTAGGCCTTCCCCTAGGTCTTCCACTAGGCTCCTTTGGAGTCTTCTTAGAGTCTCTTGGTCTACTTCTGGACCTACGAACTGGTACCATGGGTGGTTCATCATCATCAATTACAATTGGGGTAGCTTCATTGTCCCCAAGGTTAATTGCTACTTCCTCGATCTCTTCTTCAGCTACCAATTATCTTCCTTTGGCGCTTCATTGCCTACGGGGGTTGTTGATTCTGACTCCCTAGCTCTTTCTTCCTTTTAAGTCTTTCAATTCGTAAAACCATTGACTTCTTCTCTGGTTCCATGATAGTACCTTTCATTTAGGATCATGATCTCTTTAATTTCTTCTGATTCCTTGCGAGTGTCTAGCAATGTCTTCCTATCTCGCATTCACTCCTCTAGTGTAGGATTCACTCTTGCCTTTTGAACTTCCAATTCTTCATTTAGCTTTCGAATCTTGAGTGTATACCTCTGGGTCACTATTTTCTTAATTGTTCTGTGTTTCACGTTCACGTTCATGTTTCTTCTAAGTCCGTCCATAACTTACAATCAGGACATAACTTATTATCAGTACCATATACTTAAAGGTATGTGACTGTAATCATCAATTGCATAAGCAACTTAAAAGGATGACATTTTCGTGTAACCCTTCAAGTTTCACTACCAAAGTGTTCACTTATATTCCTCATATCTCTCGAGGAATTCTTATCTTAGGTTCTTTTATAAAATAGTAAGTTTCTATAAATGGAAAGTTCCCAACTTAGAAAGTTTCCTAATTTAGAAAGTCTCCTCAAAGGTAAGTTTCCTAAAATGGTAACTTCCCCAAAAGTACTATCTTCCTTATCAGAGTTCTAAAGTCCAATCTATGTTAAGTACTATTTCTCCTCATAGTCTTAACTTCTTTCTATAGTCTCCCATGTAAACCTAAAGCCATTGCTCTGATACCAACTGTAACACCCCGAATTTTCTTATAATATCTAAGCATTTAATGGCATTAAATATCAATAAATAACAATAATAAATACTTCAATTTAGGGTTCATAACGGCCCCTTATTTAAACCATAATTTCAAAACAATAGCGGAAGCGTAACTTAAACTTGTCTTGGTATGTAACAACCCTAACCATCATCGTACTTCAACTTACATCAAATAAATAAACGTACTTAAAACTACTAAATTACGAATCTTCAATCCACCGTCTTTCTACGGCTGCTTTCCTTGTCTTGTCCTTCTACTTAAATCCTGAAAACAAAATTTATAGAGAAGGGATGAGCGAACGAATGCTCAGTAAGTTCATACGTGGCCTCTCCGGTTAATAAGGAGAGACGACCAGAACGAATACTTTGAATAACTTTTACAAGGATAGGTTCAGTTACTTTTGGATTCAAGACTGCAGAACAATACAGTCTTATTACTTTTAAGATTTTTACTTCCAAAGGATTATGGCACTACAATCCAAAGGGATTCATTCAAGTTCCATCAATTCCTTGGTAACGTACATTATAACCTCAATGCCAAAAGTACAATTTGTACACCTAGCTTCTTCAGCCAATAGTGTGGGTCGTAACATATATGGTATCCACACACATATGCTCGGGGTCTAGAATCATCCTTGTAATCAGACAATTCCTGAGAGAAGGCATGTGATCACTCATGCAACCCTAGTTTAAGGACGAGTCTTTTCTAACTGGACTGTCCGTCAATGTCTTTTCTAACTGGACATTGGATGCCTTAACGAGTAAGTGGTTAACTTACAAGTTAAAATGAGAACATACCATGGTACAAGTATGTGATACAAGTTTCAAACTTCGATACTTAGTAGATCGATGGGGACATCACTAAGTATAGATTCTTTCAAGGAATGTTCAATAACGCAGAGTTCATTCAAATACTATCATGCTATACTGATAGCTAACTTTAGAAAGAAATACTGAATTCCAATAAACAGGAGTTCAAATACTGTAAGGAACGTAATCCCTTACCTGAATTGCTTTTCCTCGCAATCTCCTCTCTGTGCAAATCTACAAGGCACGGAGTAATTTACTTTAGTACTCTCAACATTGTTAACTATTTCTACTTAGTTAACTGAGAGATGCGGTTTAACTTCTTTACTTCGTTACTTCTTTTCTTACGTTCAAGTTCCTGACTTTGATGTACGAGTCAGTCCTTTAACTTTGATATAATTGCAATTAAGTCCTCTAACTTTGGGTTAATTACAATTTGGTCCCTCAACTTTGGGTTAATTGCAATTTGGTCCTTCGACTTTAGATTAATTGCAGATTGGTCCTTTAACTTTAGTTTAATTGCAAATTAGTCCTTCAACTTTGGATTAATTGCAGATTGGACCTTCAACTTTAGTTTACTTATAAATTAGTCCTTCAACTTTGGATTAATTTCAGATTGGTCCTTTAACTTTAGTTTAATTGCAAATTAGTCCTTCAACTTTGGATTAATTGCAGATTGGACCTTCAACTTTAGTTTACTTATAAATTAGTCCTTCAACTTTGGATTAATTTCAGATTGGTCCTTCGACTTCAAAGGTTTTCCCCTTTTTATTCCTTTTTAACTTTAACTTTTTCAGTTTAGTCCTTTCCCGTTAGGAAACTAACTGAAATCTTTTAATCTTCCTCCTTTCCGTTAACTTTCTAACTTTCAAGGTTTTCCAAGTAACTATCACATCCTTTCAAGTTAGTTTTCTAACCTTCTAACAATTCTTTTATCGATTATGTTTTCTTTTCATTATAAACTTAACGAAAATACTAACTTTCCGTCCCAATTCTTAACATTCTCAATCAAGAATCAACACCCAAATTATATAGCTTTTAGGATTTTCATCAATCGCATGAAACACTATTCCCAACTCAGTTCACTATTCACAGCGTAAATTACTATTCATCGCAGATTACTATTCACAGCTTTTTAAACTCAGTTTACTATTCACAGCGTAAATTACTATTCATCGCAGATTACTATTCGCAGCTTTTTAAACTCAGTTTACTATTCACAGCGTAAATTACTATTCATCGCAGATTACTATTCACAGCTTTTTAAACTCAGTTTACTATTCACAGCGTAAATTACTATTCATCGCAGATTACTATTCACAGCTTTTTAAACTCAGTTTACTATTCACAGCGTATTTTACTATTCATCGCAGATTACTATTCACAGCTTTCTTAAAATATGAATTCATCCCTTTCATGATCATAGAATCAACTTAAAATAAAGCTAAGCATTTAACCATTAAAATTCCCACCATTAATTGACTAGCATGCAAAAACCCTAACGATTATTTCCTTTAAACATGCATAACTTATGATTTATTAATCCGAATTCAATGAAACAAATTTTGGAGAGTAGGATTTAGCATTACCTTGAGAATGGTCGGATTACTTCTTCCAAAACAAGGGCGAAAATTTTCTTCTCCCTCCTCCTAGGTTCGGCTGCTGCTAGGTTAGGTTTAGGGTTTGGTGTTTTGTTGTTTTTGTTAATTAAGAAGTAAAACCTAAATTTTTCACTAACCATAGTATTTATACTCTTGGGTAAAATTAATTGGGTTGGGTTTATTAATTAAAACCTTCGGGCCAACCCATTCCTTTCGGCCCACTCATTAATTAACTTATTAATTCTAATTATTATTTAACTAAATTAATGTTACCAAATAGTTAAATAATAAAAAAAAAAATTACGGTTATTACAATAACCATGCGGCCAATAGAACCATTGCGTAGTACTCGAAAAGAGCTTTCCAACGATAGTTTACACGTCCAAAACGGAGTCTGGACGAAGAAGTTATGATCTCCGGAAGATTGAACGTAAAACGGACAATTTTTATAAAGTGTTCGGCCGGACATTATGAAAAATCCCTGTTTTAGCTCCGAATTTCACTCCTTTCGTTCTAAATCTTAGGAGTACCTATATATACTTCTATCCTAACATTTAAAGACAAAAAAACTCAATTCATGTGCCTCTAAAACCCAAATAACCCCAAAATTATTAAAGAACATAAAACTAAATTTCACAACACAAACTTAATCACAAAGGACCCAATTCTATCACTAGAGTGTACTACAATGTTCACTAAGGTCGACTAGAAGGACACCCAAGACTTAGACCAAAACGCATTCTTCAATCACACAAAATAGCAAATGAAAACCTTCAGGGGTACTGTGCGGCCGCCCACTCGAGTCTGTGCGGTCGCCCAAAAAGCCATCAAGCAAGAACAAAACCTTTCAGATAGATGTGCGGTCGCCCAACCCTCTGATCTTCCGGAAATCGGGAGGGATGAACTGGGTTCTTCCATTTTCAACCCAAACCAAAACTAAACCAAAATCCAACACTCTTAACTAGCATACTAAGGTACTAGAGCAACTTATAGGTCTAAAAGAACTCATATAACAACATTTAACAACCAAAATCAAGATCAAATCCCAACATTTGATTTAACACAAATATCACCAAAACAATAATAAATTTCAAATAAATTCTAAACCTCCACAATCATCAAATAACCACTTCAAAGCTTCATGGATCACCATACAAAATGAGGATGAGCAATTTTAGCATAAAATGGGAGAAAAGCAATTTACTTGAATTTTCTCAAAGTTTCCGGAACTCGAATATTTTTAGCCCTCTACGATCCCAACGACGATCTAAACAAGTTTTATGTTTTAAGAAATGAGAAATAATGAGAGGAAGATGGCTAAAAAGAAGAGAGAAGGAGGAGAGAAATCTTACCTTTTCTACCCAACAATGGAGGAGAGAGAGAGAGAGAAATGAAAATGTGAGGTGAGGGAGGAGGGAGGAGGGAGGAGGAAGGAGGATGATTATTAAAACAAAATGTTACACCTAGGCCCTTCTACTACTACCAAGAACAATTAAACCCATACTCCCCACCATTAACTAAGACTTACTAACTCTACACTAGCACAAATGATGGATTAAAATGCTAGGCATAAAATATTATGACACACAAAATGCACACATAATAATTTAAATAAATAAATAAGCAATAAATAAATAATTAAATATTTATTACTAAGAAAATAGAGGCGGGTTTTCGGGTCGTTACAATCTACCCTCCTTAAAAAGAATTCGCCCGCGAATTCACCTATCAAAATCATAACACGCAGTCATAACGAGGCTACAAAATATCGATTCTCATATAGCACTCATAACCCCAATCAAGTACCTATTAGATAATTCAAACATAGTCTCCACGACTCATTAACCCACATATTTTACACATACTTATCTCGAGTATACTCGTATTAAACATTCTAAAGTCAACTTCCTCTTTCATCCGGAATTTCAGATTCCACGACTATCACTTGATCATCGATCCTGAAACATAACTGATTTGATCCCGGTTAGCATTATGTCCTCGATCAACCCTTAAGTCACCAATATTCATATGTTTTACTTTTCCGGTTCCTCCGTACGTATTGACGATCTAGACATCATCCCATAATCATGCTACTACCCGAACAAATAAGAGAAGGAATAGAGTTAACAATTACTGTCACCCAATGACTCAATGATATACTCAAAATTTACTGTTATCAACTATCCGATCGAATGGGATTCCACTACCACACTCACTTTCCTTATGAGATAAAACATAATACAGCCAAAATCTTGAATTTCTCAAACTACTTACATTACCTCACACTTAGTTTTCTAAGGAATTATATCCATTAACTCTTGGTAGTCTGCTATCATAACGTTTCAACTTGGTCCCAAAATAGAACAAAATATATAGTCCGCTAAGGCAATATCAATAAAATCACCATCAATTCCAAGTAATAGATAGTTCTATTTATTAGGTGCTAACCCTCGAAACATATACAAATACTTTATCACTCAAAATCGTTACATACCTCCATCTCCCTTTGGAAACATCATTATCGATAACGGGTTGATCACTTTTCACAAAAATGGAAAACCTGACTTATCTCCAAGAAAACATAACACTGGTTATACCTTGCAAGATAACAGTGATACTAGCTAAATCCATAAAACAATATAAATACTGAAATTATCATCAATCTTTATATTAACAATCGAAAGCTGATTTCACACTTATCGGTTCTTACTAAAGCCAAGAAATCCCAAAATACGTGTATCTCATTTTACATATTTGTCTACACTTGCAGAGATCAATTAAAACCTGAAGAACCCCATTACAAAACAATAAATCCTCTAACTCATGCTAAAACTTGTGAACCCTTGCTTCTTCCAAGAAATTTTAAATAAAATCCCAAATGGGTATTAATTCTCAGCCTACAACTTGGTGTGTATCAATATAACATTAAGTCATTCACTCCCACAATCAAATTATGATTTAAAAATAATAATCTTTGATAACACTATGCCATTTATCCATCTAAATGATATAACCAAGAATTCATAATAAACAAACCCAATAATAGAATTTGCCTTCGCTATTTCCTCATATTCGACCTTTGACTAACAATAGCCACTTATCAATCAAACTCTGATTAAACCACTGATCCACTTCAGGAATTTACTAATTCACCAATAAGATAACAAGTACTAATTTATCATAATGGCCTATTTGAACTCTCCGAAAATATCCAGAAATACTCACCACCAATCAGTGGCAACCCAAAGATACGAGACACATAGAAAGCTAAACCACACCACTTATCACATCAATAACCGGAATAGGTGACACAATTAAATCAACTTATAGCTTATAGAATGCTAGCGCTCATAATTCTCCCGGGTTTCTTATGTATACCAGTAACAATCCCGAAGTCTCATATCCGAGAATATTCCTCAACATAATTCACGGAATGAGGACCAACATGCGTACATCGCACGAAACATTATACACTCTACAAAATATAAACTCCTAAATCCTCAAAGACTCGCACTCTCTATTCTCAAACCAACTAACCCCAATGGAACCAACACTATTGACACCAATCCTATACTTGATATACCACAAGAGAAGGAACACTCGACGTCAATATCACGACTTATAACTCAACCAACTTCTACCTTAACCTCATTCTTCAAGAAAACTTAGTTTCTAAACCACTCAAAATCATAACACCCAAGTATTGAAACCTATTCAATATCAGAGTTCTTATTCTCCTTCAAGATCTAAAACCATTGCTCTGATACCAACTGTCACGCCCCGGGAATCTCAAAAATCCATAAATATAAAATTTACATAATATACATCTCCAAAATACAAAATACCAAACACGGGCGCGTGAATTCAATTATGAAATCTATACCATCAAGCAACACCTCAACGAGATTACAACTCGGAGACTAGAAACAAACGCGGAAGCAAGAACCACTATTAACAAAAATACCCAAAGTGCAACCGTATATACAAAACACTGAACGACTACGAACCCACAATAATATGCGTAAAGGCTCCGAAGGGCAACTATCCCAAATGCGATCAACCTGCTCAGAAGATTCCCGCTACAACGGACCTCACAACGCTACCACTTGCTTTCCTGGGGGGGGGTTAAGGAAAAACAATTTGAAACAAGAAACGGGGTGAGATAAAATCTCAGTAAGTCATTAAATGCATCTACATGGCATAATATCATTCAAATCAACGATATAACTGAACAAGTAAATCACATAACAACAAATGAGAAAGCTCCCTATCGCCAACTGTCTCATACCAGTTGGAAATAACGACTAACTCATCATGCAGCACATAAGACTGAAATAAACACGTAACAAAGGATACTGAGCCAAGGTTTCACCAAACTGATAGAACAATCGCTGCGCAGCTTCAACCGATCAACCAATCAACAATTGTAGTATAACAACTGAAGAGAACCCCGGTCAGAACCGACCAATCAATCAATCAACCCATCAAGCCATATTCATAGTAGCATAAAAGCTGAAGAGAATACCCCCGGTACCGGAACCAATAACAAAGTAACATGCCACAAAGGGCGGGAGCCATTCCACAAAGTCATGCTCCAAAACATCTCAACCAAGGCCGATCTGGAAGAGGAAAATAAGGGCAAAACAATGGTCGACACCATGATGGACTTGGCCGGTGCCATCATAATATCTCGCATCGCCTGACACAACCACAAATACCAGCTGGACTTTCAAATAAATGCTAAGTAATAAAATACTAGTACGGTAAACAACTAAGGATTTCAAAGTAGGGAACCATACCAATTAATCACCATAAAAGATGCAAACGATTACTCAATAAGAGTTCAACAACAATAAACACAAGGAGTTTCTCATAAAAGAGTCCATCAACATTGACCATTAAAACATAATGATTCCAAGATAAGGCACATACCAAATACATCCTAAATATGATACCCACAAGTTAATCTTAAAGAGCACAACCCAAACGGTCGCTCACAAATGGCACAATGACTATTACCAAAATGACCCTAAACATTTACTCATAAAGATATACTAGGACTATGAACTCAACCATATCATCACACCTGGAATTCCAAAGTAGGAAATCAGAATGAATACACCTTAAGGTTAATCAAACCGTAAGTACCCAATTGCCAATTCACGCTTTACCTCCGTCCATAACGAACCCCAAACGAATCCAAAAGGTTACCCTTATTAGAACATGATCATGACCGGACTAAACCCTACACTTTGGTGTTCAATAACAACCCTCTAGGTACTATAGGACATCGCCTAAAACCTAGACCAAGTCTTACTCGAAAATCAATTCGATTGGAACAATCACGAACACATCATATGATGCCCAAACATTCCAAAACAATACTTGATCAAATTACATAATACCATTGTTCACAAAGGAACCAATTTTAATTACTAAAGTGTTCCACGGTGCCCAACTAAGTCAACTAGAATAGTACTACGGAACCTAGACCGAGACTACACCTTGATCTTAAACATCAACGAAAAGACAACCATTATTATCTAGAACCATGCGGCCAATAGAACCATTGCGTAGTACTCGAAAATAGCTTTCCAACGATAGTTTACACGTCCAAAACGGAGTGCGGACGAAGAAGTTATGGTCTCCGGAAGATTGAACGTAAAACGGATAATTTTTATAAAGTGTTCGGCCGGACATTATGAAAAATCCCTGTTTTAGCTCCGAATTTCACTCCTTTCGTTCTAAATCTTAGGAGTACCTATATATACTTCTATCCTAACATTTAAAGACAAGAAAACTCAATTCATGTGCCTCTAAAACCCAAATAACCCCAAAATTATTAAAGAACATAAAAATAAATTTCACAACACAAACTTAATCACAAAGGACCCAATTCTATCACTAGAGTGTACTACAATGTTCACTAAGGTCGACTAGAAGGACACCCAAGACTTAGACCAAAACGCATTCTCCAATCACACAAAATAGCAATTGAAAACCTTCAGGGGTACTGTGCGGCCGCCCACTCGAGTCTGTGCGGTCGCCCAAAAAGCCATCAAGCAAGAACAAAACCTTCAGATAGATGTGCGGTCGCCCTACCATTTTTGGGCGGTCGCCCAACCCTCTGATCTGCCGGAAATCGGGAGGGATGAACTGGGTTCTTCCATTTTCAACCCAAACCAAAACTAAACCAAAATCCAACACTCTTAACTAGCATACTAAGGTACTAGAGCAACTTATAGGTCTAAAAGAACTCATATAACAACATTTAACAACCAAAATCAAGATCAAATCCCAATATTTGATTTAACACAAATATCACCAAAACCACAATAAATTTCAAATAAATTCTAAACCTCCACAATCATCAAATAACCACTTCAAAGCTTCATGGATCACCATACAAAACAAGGATGAGCAATTTTACAATAAAATGGGGGAAAAACAACTTACTTGAATTTTCTCAAAGTTGCCGGAACTCGAATATTTTTAGCCCTCTACGATCCCAACGACGATCTAAACAAGTTTCATGTTTTAAGAAATGAGAAATAATGAGAGGAAGATGGCTAAAAAGAAGAGAGAAGGAGGAGATAAATCTACCTTTTCTACCCAACAATGGAGGAGAGAGAGAGAGAGAAATGAAAATGTGAGGTGAGGGAGGAGGGAGGAGGAAGGAGGATGATTATTAAACAAAACGTTACACCTAGGCCCTTCTACTACTACCAAGAACAATTAAACCCATACTCCCCACCATTAACTAAGACTTACTAACTCTACACTAGTACAAATGATGGATTAAAATGCTAGGCATAAAATATTATGACACACAAAATGCACACATAATTATTTAAATAAATAAATAATTTAAATAAATAAATAAGCAATAAATAAATAATTAAATATTTATGACTAAGAAAATAGAGGCGGGTTTTCGGGTCGTTACATTTCTTACGTTCCTCAAAAACGTGGATGACGACTCTAAAACATAATTAGACATCCTAGGACGGGCCCGCGCGCTCTGGCCTAAAGCCGCGGCCTCCGCCCCCGGGGTATCTACAGTGGCGACTCCGCTGGGGACTGCTTGAGGGTTAAACTTGTATTTCTGTTCATAATTCACTTTTATGGGCATTCTGGAAATTGATATAGGAAGCGCGCGCCTCGGACCTTCATGGTCCAAAGCGCGCGCGTCCCGCGTCAAATTCTAGAATTGCCCGCCTTCCATCTGTTCTTCCTATTCTTCCTATTATTTCGTGCTAACAAACATTGCAGGGGTTTCATCACACCATCAGGACCAGGGCAATCCCCTGAGTCCATAAGTTTCTGATAATCTGACAGGTTAGCCCAGAAGCGGACGCCTCCCAGATACAATGCGCCAGGCGCGCGCTTCCCACGATACCAGCCTGAGGCGCGCGCTTCTGGGCCAATTTCCAGGGCAAGAACAGGTTTCAGTGACTGAACAAAACAGTGGGGTGTGGGCACAGTTGCCTGCATCAGAACAGAATTGAACCCTTGGACTGTTTAACTTTGTGTTTATTTACTGGTCACACGGGTGATTAGGGAGTTGTAATTTACGTGCTTATGTGTTTTTTTATCTTTTCTTTTCAAAAAAATAAAAAATAAAAAATTTTGTCACGTGATAGACCTCACACTACATGCACATTACTCCTATAAATTGCTCACTATCGAGTCGCACAAGTCCAACCCCAAACCCGTCGAGGCCCGTCCTAGAAAGTTTCAAGCTCCACTCGACCTTGGCTCTTTCGAAGCGGTAAACCTCAGCCCGTGGCGTAGTTCATGACTACATGCCGGGGATGACCTTTAAGCCTCTCTTTAGCTGAGTACAAACCACACAATTCTAGTTAGGGTCTAACACTCCGTGACCAAGTCGCTTTCCATGTACCGAGATTTCCCTAAACTAATGTTTTCAAATCATACATGCCAACTTGTTGAAACGGACGCAATAAAAATCCGTCCCCAAAAGTGGTTATTTTGGACGAAAATAAAAAAATACGTCCCCACATGTATGCTTTACTACATCAATTTAGTTTAATCCCGACACATGTAGGATTCACAAACGCGATGGAATACGATGAGTATATGGGACCGCGAGATGGTCTATATACTAGTGTGACGATTCCATTATCTTCTTAGAAACCCCAAAAGGGACCCATTCCCTCCGACTTATAAAATAAAAAAAAGAGTCTTTTTCTTATGTGGTTCGAGTCGTGTGCCCAACTGTGTGTTCTCAACCTCTTCAAGGACCAAAAGTGTGAACCGAGACTGACAAGGGCTACTTCTCCAATTATAAGTCCGATTGGTACTCTCCCCATCTACAGGAATTCATCCAACCGGCTTGTTCGTGAACTGATCACTCCAACAGCTTCTGCATCATCAATGGCCGGCGACTCCAGCACCAACAACGCCATGACTCTCGAGCAAATTTCTGCCATGGTCCAAACTCTTCAACAACAAGTCACCACTCTCCTCAACGAGGCTCAAACCAAAGAAGCCTTGTGGCTAGCACATGTCGACAGTGAAAGGGAGGCCCACGAGGCCTAGGTTGACCAATTGAAAGCCAAGCTCCTCAAGCTCTCCAAGAACAAGGGGGTTAATGACAATCAGGAATCCGAGTGGACCGAGGGTTTGTTTGAAAGCCCATATATCAGTGCCCGTACCAAAAAAATGGGGGGACCAAGCACCGACAACAACGACCCAAAATGGTCGATTCCATCATGGCCTACATTGATCAGAAATTTGACGGCCTCAACATGGGAAAAGGCTCCAACACAAGCCTTTATCAGTCATCCATCCTCATGAGCACGATGGCCGCTCTCCCCGACAAATTCAAGATGCCCGACA
This sequence comes from Campanula takesimana, assembly GCA_026119855.1. NCBI lineage: Eukaryota > Viridiplantae > Streptophyta > Magnoliopsida > Asterales > Campanulaceae > Campanula > Campanula takesimana. The sequence continues at coordinate 118,884 of JAOWBW010000456.1, forward strand.
TTAGCAAGTTTAAGGGAAACTCATGCCCGATGGCTCACATCGAGACTTACATTTGGGCTATGGTTCCGAAGAAGGTCTCCCCAAAAGTTATGGCTCAATGCTTTCCTCTCACCCTCGAGGGGGCGGCAAAGGATTGGTATACAACTCTCCCGCTCACTGTCCGTCTTGATTGGGATGCCGCTATGCTTGCCTTCAAAATCAATATCAAGGCAACACCACTCACCGGCCCATAAGGAAAGAGCTCGAGAACACCACCCAAAGAGACAACGAGTCCTTCATTGACTTCACAAGGAGATGGAATGACAAGCTCTCTGAAATTGTTGAGAGGCCAAACACAAAAGAGCAAATGGACATCTTTCTCAAGTATCTCAAGATTGATCTCTGCACCCACCTAAGTGGGGCTTGCTACTCCGACTTCTCCTAAATGAATGAGGCGGGGGTATGCATGGATGACTTGCTCAAGGACATTAAGAAGGCCACTCCTACCTATCGTTACAAGGCCGCCTCTAATTCAAACAAAGAGGCTTCTGTCAATGCCGTTACTACCGACAAGGGGAATTACAAGAAGGTCCCTCCACTAGAAGGCAAGCAGTTCCAAAACGACCGCGTCTACACTCCTCTCCGGCATGACCATCACCGAGGCCTATGAAGCTCTAAAGGCCAAGGGACAAATCACTCCTATTCAAGGGTACAAGCAACCACAACCGCTCCGTCCCAATCATGCCCACCACAAATGGTGTGACTACCATCAATGCACCGGCCACCTCACCGAGGATTGCTTCTCCATCTGCAACACCATCCAAGACCTCATAGACAAGAAGGAATTCATAATCCCTAATGAGGGTAGTGTCAATGTAATAGAGGTAGGAGAGTTTGAAGGAACCACTAATTCGATCCCGATTGTTAATGAGGGCTCCGATGATATGAATAAACTTGAGAATTCTTTATGTTGTGACTTATGATGAGATTATGAGGGAAGTCTTAGATAATAGGAAGAAGAAGCTACATGGGACCGTGAACGTGCTCACTCGCAGTGGCCGAGTAACAACGAGCACAATCCCTCCCAATACCGAAGCAACCAACACCTCTTCTCAAAGATCGCAAGAACGCGACGTACCCAAAGATCCTTTGTTAACACAACTCAAGAAGACGCAAGCCAACATATCCATCTGGGACCTTATTGCATCATCAAAGAAACACCGAGACCTCGTCATCAAGAACTTGGATGACACATCAGTCTCTCCTGACACGACTCCTGAGGACCTCACAGCAATGATAGGTCATATTCACTTCGGCAATGTCATCACTTTTGCCGATATGGACCTCCCGCCATTTGGGTCCGAACACAATGAAGCCTTCTACCTCAAAGTAAGGGCAAGGGGGAGACACATCTCAAGAGTTTTAGTAGACAGTGGTTCTACACTCAACTTAATGCCTAGCCGAGTCATGGGTATACTGGGGCTCAAAAGCTCTGATTTACAACCCTCCGCACAAGACATTAGAGGGTACGACAGCACTGCCCGTACAGTCATGGGAATGTTAGAGGTTGATATCGAATTTGGAAGCATGATCATTTCCGTCCCATTCCAAGTACTTGATGTCCCTGCTTCATTCAACTTGCTTTTGGGCTGACCATGGATCTACAGTTCCAATGCGGTCCCTTCCACTCTCCATCAATGTGTCAAGATCAGAAATGGGGACGAGATAGTCACTGTCATGGACGAGAATGTCACCATCCACAGAAATGGGGGACAACCCGTTAACCAAGTTCAACACGGGATATAAGATTCCACTCTCTCCGGCATCAACACTACCGACAAAGAAGGGGGAAACAGACAATGGACCCTCGGCAATCCTAAAATCCTCCGCATGATGAGGAACATGAATCACTTTCCCGGTCTAGGCCTAGGGAAGCATCAACAAGGGATATTGCACCCCGTAGAAGTTCCTTTTGTCAAGAAAAAGTTTGGTCTGGGATACGAGCCTACCAAAGATGACTTGAAATACGAGCAAGCAATCAAGAATCAAAAGACCCGAGCTCCCAAAGAAGGTCGACAATATGAAATCCCTAACTTGAGGCCTTACCGTAACACACTAAACAGTTATTTTGTTCGCCAAGGGGAAGATGTTCCGTACATGATCTTTCCCGAACCATGGGTTAACAACAAGGGCGTCAGAAAACCCCTCTCGAGATCTTCACTGATTGTGAAATTCTGACACAAGAAAGGGAGCCTACTCCAATGTCACCCCGAGAGAGGTAGGGCAAGAAAGTGACTATAGAGTCCGAGGTAGAGATTACCGTGGGGGAAGAACTATCCGATCTAGCCTCCATGTTCGAAGAATTTGCCATCATGGACAATTGTCAAGTCAACGCCATCTATGACACCGTCGTCAGAAAGGAAACCATCAGTGAGATCCCGCCAGGCTCCGAGCCAATCAACAACTGGTATTCAACGAAGGGGCCCATAGTATCCGAGGATTTCTTGATTTGAGAAATGGGTTGCATACCCCGTACAACAACAAAGGAATAGCGGCTCACACTTACTTTCGAGTCCGAGAGTGTTTCTAATACCCTCACCCAAGAGGATATGGAGGAAATAGCCGAGCGTGTGTTTTCCTTTCTTTGCTAATGAAAAATTCGATATTCTGAGTACCCCGAGATCGCAAACATCATAAATGATGAATTAACTAATAACGAACTTAATGAACAAGTTAATAACGATTCAAATTATGATGAAATAGACCACGAAAACATAACATACCTAAATGAACTAGCTCAACAGGTTCGTTGTCGTGGTGAAAATGGTCCAGGGGCTGAGGAGGAATTGCATGTTGTTAATCTGGGTACCGACGAAGAGCCGAAAGAAACGAAGATTGGCAGCTTCTTCAAGGGGGAAGACAAAGACAGATTGACTGCACTGCTCAAAGAGTTTATGGATGTATTCGCATGGTCGTACAAAGACATGCCGGATTTGGACAGAAAGGTCGCGGAGCACAGAATTCCGATCAGAGAGGACGCCAAGCCAGTAAAGCAGAAGCTCAGAAAGATCAAGCCAGAATGGTCTCTACAAGTCAAAGAAGAGATTGAAAAGCTCCTCAGTGTGGGTTTCATCAAAGTCATTGAGTATCCGACTTGGCTAGCCAACATTGTGACAGTCAGAAAGGCAAACGGAAAGGTTCGAATTTGTGTGGACTTCTGGGATTTGAACAAAGCTTACCTGAAAGATGATTTTCCACTACCAAACAAACCACATGCTCGTCGATTCGACTGCCAACTATGAAGTCTGCTCATTTGTGGACGGTTTTGCCGGTTACAATCAGATTCTCATGTCCGAGGAGGATCAACACAAGACAGCTTTCACAACACCGTGGGGCACTTTCTGCTACACGGTCATGCCGTTCGGACTAAGGAACGCTGGGGCTACCTAACAGAGGGCTGTTACGGATCTATTCCATGACATGATTCATAAAGAGATCGAAGTATATGTAGACGACATGATCATCCATTCGAAGGGAACCAACGGTCAACATTTGATCGATCTTCACAAATTCTTTGAAAAACTTCGACAACACAACATGAGACTCAATCCCGCAAAGGCACTTTTGGGGTCGTCAGAGGAAAGGTTCTCGGTTACATGGTCACTGAGAGGGGGATTGAAGCCGATCCCTCCAAGATAAAGGCAATCATTGACATGCCTCCTCCAAAGACGCAGAAGGAAATCAAAGGTTTCATGGGCAGACTTCAATACATCAGTCGGTTTGTGCACCAACTCACTTCCATGTGTGATCCGATCTTCAAGGTACTCAAAAAGAATGTGGCTCTAGAATGGACCGATGCTTTCCAAGAAGCCTTCGACAAAGTGAAGCATTACTTGACATGCCCTCCAGTTTTGGTTCCACCGCACAAGGAGAAGCCTCTCTTGCTCTATCTCACTGTCAATGATGAAGCCCTAGGGGCTATGTTAGCACAAGAACAGCGAGACTCCACAAAAGAGAATGCTATCTACTTTGTCAGCCGCCGGTTTCAAGGAGCTGAAAAGAACTACTCTGTCTTAGAGAAGTCTTGTGCTGCATTGGTTTGGGTTACTCAAAAGCTCAAGCATTTTATGGAGGCCTTCCCAATCAAGTTGGTAGCAAAAGTGGACCCGCTCCACTACATCTTTGAGAAGCCTTTCATGTCAACAAGAATAGCCAAATGGTACTTCATGCTCGCTGGCTACGATATCACTTACATCACACTCAAATCCATCAGGGGGAAAGTGTTCAGTGATCAGCTTGCTGAATTTCCGTGTGATGAAGTGAAGGGGGAAGATGTACAGTTCCCCGACGAGCATTTAATTTGCGCTACAACAGAAGAAAATAAGTGGCAACTTTTTTTCGATGGCGCAGCCAATAAGCATGGATATGGCATAGGGATGTTACTTGTTGATCCAAAGGACATGTATACTCCAATCACTATCCGCCTCGAATTTGAAGCCACCAACTACATCGCTGAGTACGAAGCATGCATAGCGGGGCTCGAAGCAGCCCTCGAGAGAAATGTTTCAAGTTTAGAGGTATTTGGTGATTCCTTGCTCATCATCAATCAGACATCTGGAAAGTGGAAGATTCAAGACTCGACTCTGCAATGGTATGGTCAACATCTCGAAGAGTTGGTTGAACAGTTTCAAGAAATCACCTTCAACTACCTGCCAAGGGACAAAAACCGTTTTGATGATGCACTAGCCACCATCGCTTCACTGGTCGAATACCTGAGGGTAAAATGGTGAAGCCCTTCAAAATTTCCAGAAGGAATAGTCCGGCATACTGTATGAGTATCGAGATCAACGAGGACCAAGCAAACTCCCGTGGTATGCGGATATCATGAATTTCCTCAAGGATGGTACTTATCCCGAGAATAGCAATAAGAAGTCCTAAATGGCATTGCAAGGACTAGCCTCCCGATATGTAATGATTGGGGACCGAGTCTACAAAAGGCACCACGAAGGGATCAATCTCCTATGCACAAATGAGACCGAAGCTCAAGAAATAATGCATGAGATCCACGAAGGTGAATGTGGGCCCCACATGAACGGGTTTATGTTGACCAAGAAGATACTCCGCATGGGTTATTATTGGAGTACCATGGAAAGGGAATGCATTGAGAAAGTCAATAAGTGCGCCAAATGCCAATTCCAAGCCAATCTACAGCACGGTCCACCCTCACAGCTTTACAATATGACCACGCCTTGGCCTTTCTCTTGTTGGGGCATAGACATCATCGGCAAAGTTCACCCTACTGGCAGCAACGGACAATCTTTCGTCCTAGTAGCCGTGGACTATTTTACGAAATAGGTCGAAGCACAGGCTTACCGAGTTCTCAACGCTAAAAAAGTGGCCGAATTCATAAAAACCCACATCATGTGCCGGTACGGCGTTCCTCATGAAATCATCTCATACAACGGTTCTCACTTTGAGAAAGAGATGGACGCGCTCCTGGTAGAATACAAGATTACTAAGCACAAGTCACTCCATACCACCCTCAAGCAAACGGCACGGTCGAGGCAGCTAATAAGACAATCGAGACCATTGTGAAGA
>JAOWBW010000456.1:124560-194377 GCA_026119855.1 Campanula takesimana
CCACTATATATGTAAACCGATGAAGGTAACAAGCAATAGGACATTGGAACCGAACGCAAGCTAAATTTACTTATAAAAATGTAATTGCAAGTTTTAACCAAGGCTAGGTAAAGAAAAAAAATACAAGTACCTGATCAGTTTGTAAATCCGTGCTTTCTATTACAGCCTCTCCATGTTCCACGTGGAATATTGTTTCAATTGGAGAGTAGTCTTCAGATAAAAAACTCATGTCCTTTTGTTCTTGTTTCTCCTCCTCGCAGTTCATAGGGACTGACACCCAAGATAAAGATGAGGGTGTTCCAACAATAGGAAACGGCAATGATGTTGAAATGCTCCCATCTTCTATATCATACATGTAGAGGTGTGTCTTAGGCGGATAATTAGTGAAAGGAATTCTGACCCAATAAATTGCATTGCCTTTCATTCCAATGGATGTAGTAGGAGATGAGAAAGTATTATTAGGTGAACCCAAGAAAACTGCTCTGTCACCTAATGTTTCGAGTTTCACCCATTCTCCCGTACTGAAGTTGGCTTTAAAGATTTTGACATCACAAACCTCGTAATCATAATTGCCCATAACTATAAGCAATAGGTCCTCACAAGATTCAACCAGGTAAGAATGCTTTGCACGATCCGTAAAGATCAAGCCAGTGAGTGATTCGCCACTAACAACTTGTTCAGGATGAAGGTCGGGATCAAAAAAATCAAATGCGAATAAATTCCAATCAAGAGCTGTCAGAGTATAAAGTTTTCCATTGAAGTTTATAAGCTCCTGAATTATCAATCCATCTAAGAATGTCGATTCCATGAACTCACTATCACCGAGGTGGCAAGACCAGTACTTGCGTAATACTTTTTCAAAAAAGATAACTCGACAGCTTCCATCGATTTTGGGTGATGAGATAACACAATCAGTGTGTAATGTGTTAAGAGGAGGGAGGTGCATTCTCTCCATAGTCAAAAAATTAAGAATTGAGCAATCATCAGAGGACTTGTCCCTCGGAACCAACAATCCTCCATAGCAACATGCAACATACTTATTTTGCAACTCTGGAACAAGTCTAATGTGATAACGATCCTTGGTTATGCTACAAAATATAAGTCCTTCACTAGCATTCTCTCCATCAGTAATTACGAGCAAAGTGTGGTTTCACAAGATCCTGCTTCTCAGCTTTTATTTCTTCTCTCTGTCTTTCTTCCTCCATCTTTTTTTTCAGTTTTGTTTAAAGCTAATGAAAAATAAACAACTCCGGTCATGAAATAGAAAGATTTTTAAAAACAAGAAATACCAATAAATAAATTCGGCGTCACCAGCTTTTGAATAAATCTAAGATCTCTCTTGTTAAATCTAAGAACTAGAGGAAGAAAAGAAAAAAAATGATCTTTCTAATAAAAAAAACAATCTTCCCATCCTCTTGAACAAACCAACTAGCCCCTGGGATAAACTGTATAAAAAAAATCTCAAAACCAGTTGGACTATAAAATCATTCCAATACTCCAGGTGAAAAAAAAAATGAATTTCACATAACACAAATTGAATTTCGTTATTCCAAAAATTGAATTACCTATCTATAGATGAGGAAGGTCGGAAAGTGATGACGGCTTGGCCGAGCGGATAGCGGCGGTGCGGACCCGAAGGTTTGGCTGTTACACAGTGACGATGGCAGCAGAAAATTGATTCCTTCTTATATAGTGAAAATCTTAGGAAAACCTTTTTTGAGTCACTTTACTATAAACTAGTTTCTCTTACGGGCAGTATTTTTTTAAAAAAACAATTGTTTATATCTATATATTTAGAAATAAAAATAAAAAATTATATATATATGTATACATGTATGTATATATATATTGTGTGTTGGTAAATATTATTTAAAATATTGACAATTTGTTATTAAAATTGGCTATAAATGAAAACTTGCTTCTTTAAAATAACATCAATCTAAGGTAAATATTTTAAGGCGTCCGCTCTGATGGAAGCTTCAATGAGATGATGAAAACAGATAAGGAAAATTTTTATTTGCTATATTTGGGCAAGCATCTTACGATTAAGAAGCAACTGTCTCTTGTATAATCGTGAATTAATCAACTATAACGATAACTATAAGATACCCATCTTTCACGAATTACTGAATTTATTCGAGTGAACCACAAACAACGAAAATCTCTCTTTTGTCCATCCGTATCCCTTTCCCGATCGTTGATGGACCATGTGTAGATTGGTCCTATTTAAACTTGGACAATGGGAATGGAAGTCGCTTTACAACCAGGAAAGTAACTGGATAGAACCTTATTAAAGATCCTTGGGGAATATAGGTTAGAATATCCATCAGAGAACACAAATTGTTACTTCAAATAATCAAAATACTTATTTACAAAGCAAAAATGAAAAAAACAATCTCATGTACCAAAAATGAAACTATATTTTAAATCTTTTTCCTTATGATAATATAAAAAGGTAGCATAATTAACCAGAAAATAAAAAACAAAAAAAATACAAAGAATTAAATGGCAAAAATAACTTAACCTACACTAAAGAAAGAGAACAAAAGAAGGAAAGAAAAATAAATAAAAATTTGAACAAAACTCTCACTTTCACATAATCACGGATACCCCATTCCAGGTTTTTAGTTGCCATCACCAGGGGCGGCCCTGCCACCACCCCCTCTCTCCCTACGACCCTATTGCCGCCACGCCAAATACTAAGACAACCCCTCCTCTTGCAAAGTGAAATTCCGAGCCTACTCTGAGTTTTGGGCGGGAGCTCCCAGCCCACGCACTTAATAAATTTAGTTAATTACATTTCCATCTTATATTTCATTAGAATTCCATATAATGTGGTATTTGGTTTTTAAAATAAATTTTAAAATTTTTATTTGTTGATTTGTTTACATCAATTTACTTTCCTTATATTTTACAATAACTATTTAATTATTTTCATAAATAACAATCAATAACTTGTTCTTTTGAAAAAAAAAAAATATGCGTAACTTGTTCAACAATTAAAATTTTCAAATATTTTATTAAATTATTTTATAAATTTATTTTCCTAATTTCCACATTCATTTTTATAAATGTAATTGATAAAGTGCATTTATTTTTTGAAGCATTGCTACATTGATTTAATTATCAAAATCTATATAGTATATACAATTAAGAGATTCCACAATAGTAGAGCTCCTTAAATTGTCTTTTTATGACTTTCACATGCCACGTCAATAAATAAAAATTTCAAACTTTCTTCCACAATGGTAGAACTCCTAACATTTAATAACTAATATGGGGAATTCGTGAAAAGGTAATGAAAAAAAGCTAACAAAAAGAGCTCTTTGTGGAAAGAGTTATACTTTACTAAAGAGCTTTTTCAAAATCTTCACAATGGTAAGAAGCTTCAAAGGGCTTTTTCATGAAAATAAAAACTTTCTAAAAAAGCTTTCATTGTGGATACTCTAAGCTTATTATACTACATAATAAAATAATAAAGATGTTTTGAAAATTCTTCCTAATTGTGCATTTCCCGAATTCGTATGGTTATGGTGGGCCATCTTCCCTATTTGTTGTTGTAAGTTCAGCAAATAATTGTAATGCCCTCTCTCTCCTCCGTTGTGCTGGTGGAACTAAATCTTCCGTCTTTCAATGCAAGCCTGGTCCAAGAGGTAGTAATTGTAACTTCAACAACGCCTATAGCAAAAAAATAAAAAAATAAATACTATATCTGTCTCTAAATGAGTGTTTGAATTTAATTTTAAGGAACATAACTTTTTGTATTTGGTAGCAAAATTCATATATAATCTTGTAATCCTCTTTGAAAACACTTAGTTTTTGCAAGTATAAAGAAAACGATGACAAAAAATTCAGAAAAAAAACATTTAGAGACAAAATTATGATAAAAAATGGACACTTGTTTAAAAAAAAAAAAATCTGAAAATAGACACTCATTTATTCAGAGAAAAGAGGGGGAGAGTAATAATAAAGCTCCAAATTAAAAATGTTGCTTTGTTTTTCCCCAAGACAAACTTTTCACATCACTCAATATCCTACCCCCACTTTCGTCTACCAGCCCATCCCGCTAACCCAACCCGAGATCACTGTCCACTTAACATAGTTGACCTAACTCTCACTTTCCCAACTCCTCCCTCTCTCCAGTGCAGAAAAAATCTTCATCACACTCACCCCTCATCTTCATCATTCATAGCCACCCCCTTTCACCATCTCTTCAATTTCGACCTGACCCCCGTTCAAATCTCCAACCCATTCGCCTTTCCCCTTCTACCGTCTCCATTCACGAAGCTTGTCTTATTTAAGATTCCAGCAAGGCGAGACGCCATCATCGCCGCCTTTCTCTTTTCTTTCTCCCTCTCTTTACGTCCGGTGTATGTGGGTGCTCGTGCTTTGGTTGATATGCTTTGTGTGTTTATCTTTTTTAAATTAAGGTGTGGGCTTGGTTAAATTTTGGATTTGGGTGTATTTTTCTTGTGATTGTGATTTGGGGATAGGTAGAAATTGGGTTAATTGATAACTGAGTGAGATTCGTTGAATTGGGTAGTTGCAGTGACATGATAAATTGCAATTTATGAGTTATTAATATGTAGGAATTGTACTACAATGTTTTTCTTTTGTTCTTGTTGTTTGCGTGTTGGGCTGCCGTTTATCGTACTGCAGTTGCGGTGGTAACGAAGTGAGGTTGAAGATGAAGTGGGTGGACACATCAACATTGTTGCACCAAAGAAGACATGAATCTGGATTTGACGCTTAGCGAACACCAAAGCGTGGTGTGTAGAGACAGGAGAGACGGAAAGGGAGGTGAAAGATATACGGAAATAGACAAAAGAAATTCAGCTGCCGGAGCATCTTCATCCGCAAACATGGACTTTCATATTCAACATGTGGTTTCATTTTTCTTCTTCTCAACAACTATTTGCAAACAAAACAACAGAAATTGAGTGACTTGTAAGGATTTAGGTCCCAAACACAATTGCTTAATTGATAAAGATGAAAGCACAAAATAACAAAATAACAAAATAGCAAGAACGGAACAAAATTGAAAAATAGATGAACACAAAAGATTTTACGTGGTTAACCAACTTGGCTACGTCCACGGGCGACGGAGAATCAATTCACTATAATCAAAAAGAGTACAAAGAGAATCAAGGTGAAAATTTTTCACACAATCTCACAATCTCTCCACAATAGTGAATAACATAGTTTTTCTATCAATCTCTCTCAAGGATCTATACAAAGTCACTAGAATAGTTCTGGAGGCTTGTTTATATTTATACACAAGATATAAACCCAACCCTAGAAGAATAGGAGTCCAAAACTCGTCCAAAATCTGTTTCCTATTTGAATTCGGAAACCCAGTCCCGACACCCTTGTGCGGCCGCCCAAAAACACTTGTGCGGTCGCCCAAACAAACTGAAACAAATCTGGCCTTTAACAAGGCTGATTGTGCAATCGCCCATAGACATCTGTGCGGCCGCCCAACCTTCCTGTCATCCATCTTCTTCTTCGTTGCAAGACCAATTCAAATCGAGTCCAAATTGAGAGTCACCCTCAACAATTCTCCACCTTGACGATCAATTCCCGAAAAGCTAATACCTCAAGACAACATCTCTATCTCCACCGCCACGCCCCTAATGGCCTTAATGACTACTAACGCCAACTAAGTCCAAGAACTTCTTGAACTTATCAATCAACTTTGTCAACATGACAACCTTCGTTATAGCCATATTTTCAGTCTCGGTAGTAGACAACTCCGTGACATCCAGCAATCCAGATTTCCAAATAACCGCGGAACCAACAAGACAAAATACATACTCCAACGTAGATTTTCTGTCAACAAGATTACCGCCCCAATCTGAATCACCGTTCCCAACAGAACCATCACTTCTCTTTCCATACACAATGCACACATAAGCATTTGAATACGGAACCTGTGACACATCATCTTTAGACTTGGGACTATCTAAAGAAGATAACGATTTAACCTGGTAAGCATCATTGATATCTATTGCAGCCACAAGTATGTCATCGACATAAACAAGATAACTCAATGTGCCATCACTACAAACCATCAAGTAAACACAACAATCATATCCACTCCTAGCATAACCATGGGTAACAATAAAAGTGTCGAACCTTTTATAACACTGTCGAGTTGACTGCTCCAAATCATACAAGGACCTCTCTAACAGGCAAACATAATCCTTACCCTTGACAACAAACCCTTCAGGCCGACGCATGTAGATATCCACCTCAAGCACTAGATCTCTCATCGCCACAATGCTCAACAAGTTGTGAATAGATAAGTGTCTAACAACTGGTGAAATAATATCATTGTAGTCTACCCCAAACCTTAGAGTACCATCTTTGAACTTGTATATCCACTTGTGACTGACTAATACCTTCTTTGGTGGTTGTTGGTCCCTAAAGGGCAACAAGGGTGTGAAAATCGCTAGAGGGGGGGGGTGAATAGCGTTTTAAAATTCTTTTCAAACCCTTTTGCAATTCAATGGCAGATGCGCACAACTCTTATTTTGGCTAAGTATAGCGCGCAGTAAGAGTGTGAAATGCACAGCGGAAATTTAAAGCAGCTCTGCGCAGGGTATACTGCGCAGATATAAAAACGCACGCGCTAAGTATGAGGCTAAAGAGTGGCGCAAAAAGGATTCTAAGGCGAATGAGAAATAACAATTACAACATCAAAGTGTAACAATCTGAATGATCAAACAAAGCAGTTCATGAAAAGTTAAGCAGGAAATATGCAGTAAGTAATGAACACGCTATTTGGAGAGGTTCAATCGATGAAAGATCTACATCCTCTACCAAGATGGTTAGTCTTGGATTTCTAATGGAGATCTTATTATATGAGAGAGTATTACAAATTACAACATTTGAGCTCAATACTAACTCAAGATCTATTATCTATGAAGAACAAATCCTAGACTAAACGGTGTATCTCAAGAAGTTAGATCAAATGATCAAAGCTTCAAGAGGTGTGTGTGTGACAGAAATTCTGGGCTCTATGAATATGAAAGATGAAGAGCCCCAAGAATTCTGGTGATATAGGCTTTGTGATATGAGCAGGAGTTGAAGGTTTGAAGATCTTGAAGGCTGTTCTAAAGAATCTGGAAATACTAAGCAGCAGTCTTCAGATCTTCAAGGTTTCTCAATGAAGCAAGAAACTCGAGCTTTGAAGCATAGTGGCCAACAATAGGGGCTTGATCAAAAGGGCTGATCAATGGGCCGACGAAAGGGCGGTCAAAGGGCGGCTTGAAAATGAAGATGAGCAGGCTATTTATAGCTGAGAGCTTGAATATAGCCGTTGGAGCTCTGAGCAAGGACAATGAGCTGGCACAAAGTGATTGGCGCGCAGCTGTCCTTTATAGCCGTTGGGGCTCTGATCAAAGATGATGACCTGGCACAATATGATTGGTGCGCAAGTATATAGAGCCGTTGGAACTCTGATCAAGATGATGACCTGGCACAATATGATTGGTGCGCAGGTGATTTTTAGAGCCGTTGGAGACCGAGCATGAAGACCAAATTCAAAAGCTTCTTCTAGAAGGTTGACAGCTGTCTTCACTTGAGATATTTCTTTGAAGCGTGTCTCCACCAATGGTTTTGCTGAGTGTGCTTATTTTGTCGTTTGTGCACACCTCAGCATTCTTACTCAATCCAAAAAGCGTAGCTTGTCTTGACGCTTTCCAAGCTTCTAGAATGTGAGATCAGGAGATGAGGAACTTGACCAAGGTTGTGTTCGCGCACAAAGGCATGCGCATTGCCGGCGAGCATGGATTCAGCGCATGAGCAGCATGCGCACCATGCTTGGTCACAAAAAGATCTCTTGAGAGTTTAGGAAATAAGATCTTGAAAACTGAGCAGGGTCAAGGGCTGCGCAAGATATCTATGCGCAGAGAACATCCTGCGCAGTGAAATGAATCCTGCTTAGGAATCTTCGATCTTTAAAGCTTCAAGTCCTACCATCTAAGCCTATACTATAAAAAGGACTTGGCTAAAAATTGAAGTTACAAACTTCTTTACATGAGGTCCTAAAGTCCATAAAAATACTCATAGGTGATGGTATCAATCAATTCTAACAAATGTAGGAGGGTTAAGTGATAAGCATACCCAACAATCTCCCCCTAAATGATTGATGCCATTACCTACTATAGCAAAGGCAATTCATTGTACTTGATAATAACATGTCCATAAAAATGTGAATGGTAAATCATGCCTCAAGTTAATGCACACACTAGCCAGTGCTACAGATTTCTAATCTATCCAAAAGATTAAAAACTTACAAGATAGGAAAGATAGAAATGTCATTCAGAGCATACAAATAATGTGAGATGAAGTTTAAAGTATGCGTTTAAACTGAATGTTTAAACATCATGCGTAGACATGAGCAGTAAAGATTATGCGCATGAGTTTAAGTAATAATGCATTCAATGTTCCACAAACGAATGGTTTGAATTGAACAAGGTTTTGTGAAAGCTTAATGATGCATTCTTCTCATTAATAACTTGAAGGATTGACTGTTACATAGTACAAGCTTTAAAGAGAAAAAAAACAAAAGAGGTGCGCACAAAAACAAAAGCGCACGAAATAAATGCGCATAAAACATATTGCGCAACGAGAATAAAAAAGTTAAAGAAAAAAAACTAGCAAAATACATATAAAGGAAATCTAATCTATGTTGATCCGTTGCAGGGCTTCGCGCATCTCATTCTGAAGACCGTTGAACTTGTTCATGAGTTCCACCTTTAAATTTTGAAATTTGTCCTGGAACTCAACAGTTTTACCAACATAAGTGTTCATTCCTCTGCGCATATCAGCATTGTCATCCACTAGCTCTCTGAACTTTGCTCTGCTGTCCGTCAGGATGGCAGTCTGCGTAGCTTCTAATCTTGTGTCGGTATGGAGATGCTGAGTGTTGACGCTTGCTTGAATATCTAGCATTGCGTAGTCCAACTTGTCATTAAACGCAGAAGAAAAATCTGTCATGGACTTAGCAATGCATCTACGCATTTCTTCAATATTATGCGCAGAGCCTCCTTGTTCAATCTTCTCCATCTGAGCTTCCATCTGAGCTTGAAGATCATCAAATCCTCTAAGTAACCCATCTGCTAGGGTTTTCTTGAGTTTTTTCAGAATGTCCCTGAGTCCACCATCAAGCTCTCCAAAGGTGCACACATTTTTGAGTTGTGCGCTGATATTTTCGAGCTGGGCGCTGATGGTTCTCAGGGAGTCCAGGATAAGATGATCCAAAGTGATAGGAACTTTTTCTTGCGCAGGCTCAGATGAACTTGCCTTTGCCTCCGTCTTAGCACTCTCCGTGCTTTCCTTTGCCTCCCTTGCCTTTGCTTCCTCCTTGGCCGCTTTCTCCCCCTTAATGGTATCAATCTCCAAACGCTGCATATCAAGACGATACAAGAAAGCAGTTTGAGCAGTAAGGAGTTGATTTAGCTGCAGCTGCGTAGCGACTTGATTCGCTTGAACAGAATGCAAACTTTGCACGATCTGGCGCAGCTCAGCTGAAGAGGAAGGAGGAGTCTCAGGGGCGGTAGATGAAGGTTGAACTGGAGAAAGATCGCTGCTGTCAGTGGCTGCGGAACTAGTTCGGCGCTTCTTCAATCCTTTTGCGCTGCTGCGCACCTTCTGCTTGAGACGAGAGGAGATATGTGCGATATCAACACTGGGGATGGCTTCTTGAGAGGCTTTGTGCATTTGCTCCCCCTCAACTGCAGCATCATCTGAATCACCACGAAAATCAGCCTTGCGCTTCATTGTGGTTGACTTTGAGGGAGCAGGAGCTGGACTGCTGGTAGGATCAGCCTCTTTGAATGAAATCCCTTTGGTGGATTGAACCAAAGGAATATCCTTGAGCTTTTTTCCACTGGGCGGAGCAATGCCCTTCCCCTTGCGATTATACGCTTCTTCTGCGGTCTCTTGCGCAGCATCAGTTGTAGATCTTCCTGCACTCTTCTTGGACTTGGCCACAGGAATTGGGCCTATCCAAGGTTCCTTGTTGGGAGCGGAATCAGACAGCCATATTTCATAGTAATCAGCGTTACCTATCTCACTGCGCAAATTCTGGAGGTGTACTCTGGAGTAGTACTTTGCGTCGCAAGACTGCTTCTTGATTGACTTTTCTTCAACATAGGTGGCCAGTTCACCATAAGTCAATAAGAGTTTGGTTAGCAGTCTGTAATGAGTTCGGTATTTGGTCTTCCCTGCGTTCAGCTTCTTTTCATAGCTGGTCATTCCCTTCACAATCTCATTGAAGATAATCTGCGGCCAGTCGAGTTGATCTTCGTTGAAGATGGCTGCGCAATATTCCCACTGCTTTGAGATGAAATGTCCATTATTTCCATTCTTGCAGTTGAGGGAATCTCCAATTAGGGTGCACAGGTGATACATCACCTCACCAAATTCCTTTCTGTTATACATTGGCCACTTCTTGTTAAGAGAAAGAAAGCCAATGAGCTTCTGTGCAAGCGCATTTTGATGAGCCTCATCATAGTTGACTGAAGAACTATCAACATTGAAGTTTAGGAGGCTGCGAATGTGATTGGGGTGAACCATAACATCACTGCTCTGTACAGTGGCCATGATCATTTCTGTTGGCTTGCCTTCAAGTTTTGCTGGAACAACTCTTGCTGTCCTGAAGAATTCATCTATCAGCGCAGGCACTATGAAGGATTGCTCAAGAATGAATAAAGGAAGAATTCCGGAGGAGCTGAGAAGGTGAAGCAGACGACGACCAATCGCATCTAAAGAGAGATCTGCCTGAATAAGTTCCCAACCCGGAATGAAGTAAACGTGTCCCTGCGTAAAACAATAGATAGAATTAGACAACTTATTGCTTATGGAGCTGTGCGGATATGCAAGTAATGCAGACATACCTTGGCACAAGTTCCATAATAAGCAAAAATCTTTATGCACAGAAAATAGGAAGAGGGTGCGCATAAAATAAGAATGCATACGCAGAGAGGGATCGTGCGCACAGAAAATAAGTAGTAGTAAAGAAGTGTCAGCAGAGAAATAGAAAAGACTATATGCGCAGAAAAACTATGCGCAGGAAACTATGCGCAGAACACAGATACTTGGGGATATAACAATAGACCAAATAAAATAATAAGAAAGAATATATAAGAACATGAAGAACATCCAAGAATACCGAAAAACAAAAGTTGACAAAATTCAACAAAAAATACATCGAAATGACGGCATGAATAAGACGAAGTCAACCATGTAAAAAGTATAGTCAACAACATAGAAACAAACCCAGAAATTCAGAAAAACGGTTCGTCTGCCAAGGAAGTTACGGAGCACAGAAATTGACGAAAAACACATGTAACGACCATTGATCATGAAATAAATTACATGAAAGAATAGATCAGGCAAATACGAACACAACACAACGATCGATTTCAGAAATGATCAACAAATAAGGGAGAAATCGAAAAAGGGAGTCTTGAGACCTCCAAGAACAACAATGGCGGAAAAATAAGGAGTTATAGTGAAACATACCATGTCTTTGACGGTTGGATGCCTTGATTGTTGTTCTACTTCTTCTTCGTGAGAGTTCCCAGGATTGGAGTGCGAAGAAGAGTCGGAGATGATTATTTCGGGTTGAGTTTTGGATTTCTTAGGCACCATTGAAATAGTTTTGAGAGAAGAAAGGTCGAGGTTGAGGATAAAGAACAGGAGATGAGAAATGAGGGTTTAGAGCAGAGGTTAGAAAGAGAGTGAGAGAGAATTTAGAGAGAAGAGAGAAGTAGAGAGAGAAATGGTTTAAGTAGGGAAGGAGAAGTTAGGCGCACGATAGCTAAGAAATGTTTGAGAAAATTTGTAGTGGCGCAGGATAGCGATACCACATGTCACAAAAGGGAACGCACGTGCGCAGGCCTATGCGCGCGTGTGCGTGTGAAGTTCTAAGCCGGTCACTGTCAAGTCAACTTCCTCATAAATGGTGAGTTAGTGAAATGATGGGCGCACGTTAGCAGGGTGACGTGGCCGAATGGGGGACGCGCGTGCGCAGTCTTTGCGCGCGCGTGTGTCAGCGAAAAGAGGCTGACGGCTGTCGCATCACCTTCCTCATTAAATGGTGAGCAGACATTCGCAAGGTGCGCTGTCATTAATTGCAGTTTGCATTAAATGACAAATGGGACATGCGCAGGGGTAAAAAGGTAATTTCCCAAGAAAATTCAAAAATAAAAGCGCGGGAAAATTTAATTTACACAAGTACCCTTGTGACTCAGCGTTGACTTTTCAGTCAAGGACCTATGTGCAAAATCTAATGAATAGAACACTTACCTGCGATCCACGATGGTTTGCGCATGGTTAGTCATTCGCAGTGCATTGATAGCGCAGAGATTCTATAAATCTCAGAACTGTTGTTTCATCCGCAGACATTTGTTCCGCAGGAGTTGCGCAGGGTGCATGAAACTTGACCTATTTTGCACACTTATCAAGAAAATACATTAGTATCAATAAATCGTATGGACAAGTTAGCTAAGATTAAGCATACCCATTTCTCCTTTCAAGAGACCACTTGTTAATTCTTGAGATGATATTAGATGTTGATGAGCTTGGTAATAGTGCTTGGCAGGATTGGAAACTGCTATGGTGGATATATTATCGCAGAGAATTGGATAATTGTCGCGAACCCGAACCCCGCGGGCCCGAGATCGCGAGCTGGACGTCGACTTACTAATCAAAATGCCAAAATATCGGAGATAAAAATTTCATTTCATATCAAAAGATGATAACACAAGGTTTTGGAAAACAATTTAAACAACAACAACGTACTAGTGTAAGCCCCATAAGCTCACACTACAAAATAAATAAATATACAAATCTTAGTGACGTCAAGTGTGGTACAAATATCCCCAAAAGAGTTACACATTTATATAATGTAAACCCACCAATATACACTTGCCCCAAAAGCTCAACCCTCGCGACGTCCTCGTGATCAGCGAGTCTAATTCCTTGGTCCCTGGGGGGGGGGTTAAGGAAAAACAAGATAAAAAGAAAAGGGGTGAGATAAATCTCAATAAGTTACTAATGCAACTACATGACATGCTATGATGAAATAATCAATAATAAATCACATAACACATAGAAATTAACATACAACAGATAGCAGCGGAAATAAACAATTAACAAAGGATATTAGCCAAGGTTTTCCAAACCGATAAACCAAATAAAGGTCGCTGCGCAGCTTCAATAATCAACAAATCATCATCTTCATAATAGCATGAAAGCTGAAGAGAAATCCCCGGTACCGGAACCAATAACAAAGTAATGTGCCACAAAGGGCGGGAGCCATGCCACAAAGTCATGCTCCAAACGTCTCAACCAAGGCCGATCTGGAAGAGGAAAATAAGGGCAAAACAATGGTCGACACCATAATGGACTTGGCCGGTGCCATCACAATATCTCACATCGCCTGACACAACCACAAATACCAGCTGGACTTTCAAAAGCTAAGTAATAAAATACTAGCAAGATAAACAACCATTGATTCCAAAGTAGGGAATCAATCCAAATAAATTACCACAAAGGCAAACCAATCCAAACAACACATCAAAGTTGATCCACATTCCCAAAACGGTACTTAAATAAATTTCATAACATTTTTATTCACGAAAGAATCAATCCCAATTGATAAAATGTTCCACGATGTTAACTTAGATTAATTAGAAGAATAAAACCTAAACTAGGTAAGCCATTATTCTTAAACCAAGCAAAAAGGCAGAATTCTGGAACATGGGGCAGGCGGGCGCCTGGCATGGGGCGGGCGGGCGCTCATTTGACCAGAAGGTCTGGCCGCTGGAAAAGGTAGGGTAGGCGGGCGCCTGGACTGACCCGGGCGGGCGCCTGGTCTGGATTCATGCCGGGAAATAGAGCTGGGTTTCCACCATTTTCGAACCCAAAACCAATTTTCTCACAATCAACACTCCCAACTTGAACCCCAAAGTACCCAAACAACATCTAACAAAAAGGGGACCTAAATAACACCATAAATGACCCCAAACCAAGAATCAAACCCAACATTCATCAAAATCACCATTTTTATCAAAAACCCAAATAAATTCCAAATGAAATGCAAACTCAACCAAACATCAAATGTAACAACTTAAGCATTATATGAACATGAAATGAACGATTTAGCATAAAAATGGGGGAAAGCAACTTACTTGAATTTTCTCAAAGTTGCCGGAACTCGAATATTTTTAGCTCTCTACGATCCTAACGACGATCTAAACAAGTTTCATGTTTTAAGAAATGAGAAATAACAAGAGGAAGATGGTTAGATTGAAGAGAGAAGGAAAGAGAGCAAAACTTACCCAAATGGAGAGAGAGAGAGAGAGAGTTGCTGGGAGAGGGATGAGAGGGGTGAGGAAGAAGTGAGGGAGAAGAGAGGGAGTAGGGAGGGAGTAGGAGAAAGATTATTTGAACATTTACACTTAGGCCCCCTCCTCACTTAGCTAGCACAAATAAAACCCCTATCAACCTTCTACCCAATTAACACAATATCAACCAAATAATGCTAGACACAAATACTTACACTAACCCAAATGACTCAAATAAAATACTAGGCATAATTATTATGAAACATAGAATGCACATATAAATATTTAAATAAATAATAATTTAAATAAATAAATAAGCAAATAAATAAATAATAATTATTTATTACTAATAAAATAGAGCCTAGTTTTCGAGTCGTGACAATAATTCTCTTCATGAATCTTATGGTCCACAGGTTGTTGCTTCATCCATAAGATTTGGCAGCAGCAGCTTTCAGCAGCAATATATTTTGCTTCAGTAGTGGAGATAGACACAGCAGCTTGTCTCTTGCTTGCCCATGCTATAAGTCGATTTCCAAGGAAATGACATGTTCCACTTGTGATCTTCCTGTCAATTGTGCACGCTGCATAGTCCGCATCTGAATAACCTACAAGTTTAAAGTTCGAATCTTTGGTTTACCAAAGTCCAAGGTTAACAGAGCCAAAAGTATATCTAATACATTTTAAAGCAGTTATGTGCGCTTCAGAAGAATTAGCATGATAGTGCGCACAGATCCAGTCAACATAATATCTTGGCCAACTAGCAGAAGATAAAGAAGAGTTAATCATACCTTGATATAGTCTGATCAACTTTACCTTTTAAGTCTGTTAAATTTGTTGCTGGTGGCCATTGGAGTATCGTATGCTTTAGTACTCAAGTCCAAACTTCTTGATTAAGTCCCTTGTGTACTTGGCTTGATTTGCGAAGATGCCATCATTCAATTGATTGATTTTAAGCCCGAGGAAGAAGATGATTTATCCCATTATGCTCATCTCAAACTTGCTTTTCATTTGCTTTTCAAAGCGCTTACAAAGTGACTCATTAGTAGAACCAAATATAATATCATCGACATAAATTTGAACAAGTAAATAATGATCATTATACTTAGCAATAAAAAGAGTTGTATCGATTTTACCGCGCTTGAAGCCTTTCTCTAGTAGGAATTTTGATAGCGTATCGTGCCATGCTCTTGGAGCTTGCTTACGTCCATACAAAGCTTTCTTGCTTTGATTCTGTGATGCTTCCATTATTATCCATCTTGTTTCCGAACACCCATTGAAGCGCTAAATATTGGATGAGCTTTTCTTGCACTTCTTTCATAGCATCGATCCATCTTAAAAATATGGAGCACTCTACTGATCTTCTTTGATCCGACAAGAGAGATAAACGAATGCTACACCGCAAAGTTTGATGCTCTCGATGTGCGAATCCCTACATTGAGATGATAGGAATATGAAGATCAATGGGTATTTCATTTGCTTCAGCACCAAAATCATCAAAGGTGATTTGCTGAAGAGGAGAAACATCATGCGTAGGAGGAGGTGTTTGCGCATCAGGAGTTGTAACTTCAGGCGCAGCATTTGGAGTATGCACATGAGATGGACTGATTCTGAATCTACTTGATCTATATCCTGCGCAGGAATAGAGTTACTGCGCACCTGTCTAAAAAGCTCAGCAGAGGCATCAGAATCATTTGGAGCCAAATGTGGCTCAAGGAGAGAATGCTCATCAAAAAGTAACATGTACAGATACTTAAAATAACTAGAGATTTATCTTATTATGATCATGAAAATCTTATAGAATGATTGGCATACCCAACGAGAATACCTTCATCTGTTTGGCGTCGAATTTACCTCTATAGCGTTTGCAGCTAAAGAGTTTTTATGAAAGCGATGTTGGGCGCTCTTTCTCTCTCTCCATAGATCGTATGGAGTATAGATGTAGGCTTTGTTGATGAGGAATATTATTCTGAGTAAAGCATGCACCGTTGACAGCTTATTCCCAGAAAAACATTTAGAAGTACTGCTTCTACTATCATTGTTTATCCATCCTCAATCAACGAGCGATTCTTTCCACAACGCTATTTTGTTGCGGAACTCCAGCAGCATAGAAATTGTGAAGAATGCCATTTGTTGGTTCTTGTTGGTTCTCACAATATTGAGCGACATCGTTGTTTAAAAATTCTGTTCCATTGAAGTATCGAACTCTATTGATGTCTTCTATGTTTGGAGATTTAGAAGGAGAGCAGCCAGGATATCATTGAGATACCACAAGTTGGTCCAAAGCTTCGCGGTAGTGAGCGGTCCAAACTTATGAGGTGAAGCGGATGTAAGCGTTTTGACATTGGAGCAATCTTGCTGGAGGAAAACTGCTCAGGCTGATTACTAAGCTGGCATGGTGATTATACCATTGCTAGCTGCATTCACTTAGGTTCATTGCTACAAAACAAGGATTAATAAATAGAAATTATAGCGGTAAGATTAATAATATAAAAATTGGTCTTACGAGTCCTTGTGAGCAAAGTTAGTCCAGAAACGCCATTCTTGATGTAAAAGTGCGTTGAAGTGATATGGCATTCTAGACCTTTATCTCATAATTGTGATATGGAGAGCAGGTTGCTTGAGACTATCTTTTATGATTAGTCCAAATCTAATTATGTGCCCTTTGTTGTTGTCACTATATATTACTGAGTGATCTCTTCCTTCGTGCACATCTTTAAGAGTGTTGACATCTCCAATAGTGTCTAGAATCCACTATCGATATCAACTGAGCTTGAGAGGGCGCAGTGAAGTAGATCTTTTCTGCTTTGTTGAAACATCGGCTTGCGCTCTACAGCAGAGTTATCATTTAAGATTGGCAGACACTAAGAGATTCCTTGCGCGGCTGCGGAGTTGGTGATGATGCAGCTTCTGACAGGTTAGCTTTGGAAGATAGGTGCTTGTCATTCTGTCTGCTTGGTGAAGGTATCCCGTCTCCACTAGAGTGAAGGGATCTTTCTTTGATTGTCTTTGGCATATGCTCAGGTTCCATTTCAGAAACAACTTTTGAATCATAATCAGCATTTGCCACTAAGCAGAGCAGTCCATTCTCAGAGTCAGCATCGTTGTCTTCAGTGTCAAGTCTCCGAGTCCTTAGCTCCTTTTCTACGCAGTTCTCTTCAGCAACCATTCTGCACTGCTTTGATGCTTTGTGCGCAGGGTTGCTTTTCCTTGTACTCAAATTTTGGAGTAGGCATTGAAGCGTAATGTCCTGGCTTTCTGCAGTAAACCAAGTCATCTTTCTTTGAGTCTCTATGAGAGAGAATAGGAGGTTTGCTTAAGGATCCACCATGTTTGGAGAACTTTCTGAATTTGATCTGAGGTTTGAGCAGGCGCAGGAATATGTGAAAAGTTAGCCATTGCCCTAGATTTTGAAGCCATCTTGAATCGGTACCCAAGCTGTTAAGCTTGAAAAACAGAAACATGTTTTATGAAGGTGTTTGCTCTGATACCACTTGTTGGTCCCTAAAGGGCAACAAGGGTGTGAAAATCGCTAGAGGGGGGGAGGTGAATAGCCTTTTAAAATTCTTTTCAAACCCTTTTGCAATTCAATGGCAGATGCGCACAACTCTTATTTTGGCTAAGTATAGTGCACAGTAAGAGTGTGAAATGCACAGCGGAAATTTAAAGCAGCTCTGCGCAGGGTATACTACGCAGATATAAAAACGAACGCGCTAAGTATGAGGCTAAAGAGTGGCGTAAAAAGGATTCTAAGGCGAATGAGCAATAACAATTACAACATCAAAGTGTAACAATCTGAAAGATCAAACAAAGCAGTTCATGAAAAGTTAAGCAGGAAATATGCAGTAAGTAATGAACACGCTATTTGGAGAGGTTCGATCGATGAAAGATATACATCCTCTACCAAGATGGTTAGTCTTGGATTTCTAATGGAGATCTTATTATATGAGAGAGTATTACAAATTACAATATTTGAGCTCAATACTAACTCAAGATCTATTATCTATGAAGAACAAATCCTAGACTAAACCGGTGTATCTCAAGAAGTTAGATCAAAATGATCAAAGCTTCAAGAGGTGTGTGTGTGACAGAAATTCTGGGCTCTATGAATATGAAAGATGAAGAGCCCCAAGAATTCTGGTGATATAGGCTTTATGATATGAGTAGGAGTTGAAGGTTTGAAGATCTTGAAGGCTGTTCTAAAGAATCTGGAAATACTAAGCAGCAGTCTTCAGATCTTCAAGGTTTCTCAATGAAGCAAGAAACTCGAGCTCTGAAGCATAGTGGCCAACAATAGGGGCTTGATCAAAAGGGCTGATCAATGGGCCGACGAAAGGGCGGTCAAAGGGCAGCTTGGAAATGAAGATGAGCAGGCTATTTATAGCTGAGAGCTTGAATATAGCCGTTGGAGCTCTGAGCAAGGACAATGAGCTGGCACAAAGTGATTGGCGCGCAGCTGTCCTTTATAGCCGTTGGGGCTCTGATCAAAGATGATGACCTGGCACAATATGATTGGTGCGCAGGTATATAGAGCCGTTGGAACTCTGATCAAGATGATGACCTGGCACAATATGATTGGTGCGCAGGTGATTTTTAGAGCCGTTGGAGACCGAGCATGAAGACCAAATTCAAAAGCTTCTTCTAGAAGGTTGACAGCTGTCTTCACTTGAGATATTTCTTTGAAGCGTGTCTCCACCAATGGTTTTGCTGAGTGTGCTTATTTTGTCGTTTGTGCACACCTCTGCATTCTTACTCAATCCAAAAAGCGTAGCTTGTCTTGACGCTTTCCAAGCTTCTAGAATGTGAGATCAGGAGATGAGGAACTTGACCAAGGTTGTGTCCGCGCACAAAGGCATGCGTATTGCCGGCGCGCATGGATTCAGCGCATGAGCATCATGCGCACCATGCTTGGTCAAAAAAAGATCTCTTGGGAGTTTAGGAAATAAGATCTTGAAAACTGAGCAGGGTCAAGGGCTGCGCAAGATATCTATGCGCAGTGGCGACCTGCGCAGAGAACATCCTGCGCAGTGAAATGAATCCTGCTTAGGAAATCTTCGATCTTTAAAGCTTCAAGTCCTACCATCTAAGCCTATACTATAAAAAGGACTTGGCTAAAAATCGAAGTTACAAACTTCTTTACATGAGGTCCTAAAGTCCATAAAAATACTCATAGGTGATGGTATCAATCAATTCTAACAAATGTAGGAGGGTTAAGTGATAAGCATACCCAACAGTGGTGATCTAACAAATTCCCATGTCTGACTTTCAATAAGAGATACCATCTCTTCTTTCACAACGACCGACCACATAGCAGATTTAACACACGATATATCTTCATTGAAAGAAATTAATTTATGCATACTTACTGTTTCCGCAGCGGACAATGCATAAGCCACCATCTCCTCCAAACCATATCGAACTCTACCAGAAACTGTTGGATATTATGCCCTAGGCCCTTGAGAAAGGCCTATGAGTTATATCATATCTTCATTGTTATAGAGATAACAAACCCGATTATTATATCTTTTGCATGTTTATTATAATAATCATTATCCCTAGCACTTATGAAGGGCTAGCATGAGTTTAATGATAATCATATGATGATTATAGCGCATAGGATGCGGATTAAACTTGTGGGTACATGTTGGAGAACAAGTATTGGATAGACCCGTTATAAGATTTATGTCATGGTCAAATGTCATAATTAAATCTCATAATAGTTATATCATTTATCCTTAGACCTGAGATTATCATAGTCTTCCACATGATGAACATTATGTTTGACGTACTCAAACGCTACCCCTAACCGAGAAGTTATAAAGGTTGCGATTGGCATAATCGGATTCTTGTAGGGAATAATGATAAGTCAAGATGGGATTTGTCCCTCTCTCAACAGAGATATATGCTTGGCCACTCGATGAGTGAGATTGATAATAGTGTACGGCCGTACCCAAATGAATTGAAGCGTTCAATGTTATTTGCTCATATCAATCTACTAGAGATCGAGAAAGCATTGGACAACATAAGTTGACGTGGACCATGACTTATGTCCAATATGATATCATGTGACAAAGGGATTGTGATATGTTCTATAAGGTTACTTTGGGCTTTCAAAGTTATAATAATTGGGTAGTCATAATGGCTTGCTAGAGTCCGCTTATGACTTACGGGTTCTGACTCGTTCGGACTCGTTGCCAACTTAGTATAATCCTATTGGGTCACACAGAATAGAACGGATTGAATAAGGCACAGAAAACGGGAAAAACTGGATCCTGCTGGAAGGATCCGTACGGATGGTTTGGGAGCCACCCAACCAATCCGTACGGATGGTTTGTCCAGACGGAAAATAGTTTGTTCAGATCTCTTATTTGACAAGGAATCCTGATCCCAAAAGGAATTAGGTTTATACCCTATTATATATGTGTGCAGTCGGGTTTGAGAATGCTAATGGTTGATTTTAGAAATCATAACATGTTGTTTTGAGAAACAATTACACACATATAGAGGGGGATTATTAGTTTTGAGATTGAGAATCATCATAACTCAATAATCAATGAAGCAAAATAATTCTTACAAAGAAATCGTTTCTTCATCAAGCCTTGGGTCTAGCAATCCAGACCAAGAAGGTGTTCTTGATATCCGTTCGACGTGTGGATACCGATAGAGGGTGTTTGCTTTAACACCTTAAAGTCCGTGTTCATGGATTCGATCTTCAAGGGTATGTTTCTTTCATCTTGTATTTAATTTAATCAACATGCACGGATCCGGGCTCTTGGGTATTTGATTTTATCTGTTCCGCTGCGCATGATGCATCAAAACCCAACAGTGGTATCAGAGCCCCGTTCGTTGTGATTATTTTAGTATATCATGTTGAAATTGTTTAATTCGATTATATGATATCTACATGATAATAAGATGAATGCGTGATTTGAGTTTTATATATGAGATATAAAGTTTTATGAGCATGACGTGAGGATTATGTGATTATTATATTGATTTGATCTATATGAATAATTGCATGTTGGGATTATCAATAAATAATTGGATTATGTGTATTGATAATTTAGATCTAATTTATATATATAATAAATTGTTTATTCATGATATTGATTAGATCTGATTAAATTCATAATCTGTAAATTCATGTTTCTGTAAACTGATTATGTACAAACATGATATTGGATTTGGTCGAATTTCTGAAATTCTGAAAAACCTGGAAATCTGGGATCCTACCAATGGATCCGTACTGATGGTTTGGATGATGCCAAACTGATCCATACGGATATTTTGGAAATTATCAAATTTGATTTTGTTTTCTGGTCTTCGAATTGTTCTGTAAATTGTTTACAGAATTCGAATCTGGAAACTGCTTTCAGATGGCTGGTTTCTGAAACCGTGTTTCCTGAAACAGTTTTCGGCCGAAGAATTCAAAAGGAATTGCAGAAATCAGAGTTCTAAAGAGTTTAGAACTACTGTAATCTGTGAGATTAAGAGACAGTGAAAGATCTTGAAACAAGTATCCAATCTATATGGGAATGTGGATGCCTTTTGGCTTAGTTTCGATCGTATAGAGAAGTTACTTAGCTCCTTGATCTTAGTACGGAAATGTGGATGCCTTTTGGCTTAGTTTCGGCCGTACGGTTTGTGCTCTCAATTTCAAGATGCTCTGCGGATACAGTTTCAAAATTCTGAAGAGTTCAGAGTATATGTGACCTGTATGAAAGAGCTGTACGGATAAATCTGGATGCTTCCAGAAACATCCGTACAGATGGTTTGGGCATTATTGATTCTAATCTTTTTTAGACGGCAGGTTTCGGAAACCATGTTTCCTGAAACAGAATTCAGTTTAGAAGTCCAAACTGTTAATGAGATTAGAATCTTAAAGGAGTTTAAGATTGGCGTAATCTCAAAGTTTCAGAATTACCCCTATATAAAGTGCAAATCGTTTGCAAGAGAAGGAAACTAAATTGGATTAATTCATTGCATGGACCAATGGCAGGATCACGCCTTGTTTCTGGGAATGCGAATGAAATATCCAATCTGTAAATTGTTTACAGATAATTTAGATTCTGTCCCCATTATGTTGCTTCATAATTAAATCACAAGATTTTGCTTCTGTTAATTAATTGGATTAGTTAACATCATTATGCAAAGACTATATTATATTATGTTTGACATAATTAAATATATGATGCATATCTCTAAGCAAATAAACCTTCTTAAAACTTAAGTCAAGTGCCAATCCATGATTAAAACACTTATGAGTACATGGGTAGTTTTATGTGGATTACGCCCTAGCGTAGGCGCATTAATTCTATTCATCTATGAGCAAGATGAGTGAATCAGAGTTTCCTATACGTTTAAAATGGTTTGACTTAATTGGGCTATCAAAACAGTTTTGGGCATAAGGCACATATGAGATTAAAACATGTTTGACATAAGATGTCTAACAATCTAATAAAAGATCTAAGAGTCACATATGATGTGATTGATAAAGAGTTATCTACCTAAATAACTTGATTTTGAGCAGTCGTGCCCTGGCCGACTCAAAGTTAGGTGAAATATGGATTTTAGCCCACTTAAATTATATTATAGAATTGTTGTATTTGAAGGTGTATAATTTAGTGGGAGTATTTATGAAATACATTAAATGTCTCTAAATGATAATGGTATGAAATATATGTGTATATTTATTTGCATATTTCGTAGAATGTCTTAAACTATAATCATGTATAATTACTGCGATTGACCCCACTTTAAGAAGAATAAGATTAACTTCCATGACCTAGTCATGAGCTTAAGAATTGTTCTAAAGCAAGATCGGAAGTTATGAATTCTTAATAAATCATATTCCTAAGAAATCTAATGCCTTAAGGATGGACAAAGACATTGATTAGAAACATGTGGATGATTCTATATATGTCAATTATCATATGACTTGCTACCATATGTTTAGAACTTTAGAAGTAGCTGAAACACATGGATGCTTGTAGGAAGCGTTCCTACAAGCAAGAAAGGCAAGACAAGTTTGAGATTGATTAGAGTCTAACATTCATTTGATGAATGAAATGTATGTCAATAAGTTATCATGTTTCGAACATGGAGAGACCTATTAATTACCTTGATATGGGTTGATAATCAAGTTAGTTTGGAATTAACAAACGGATTTGACATTAATTCATAAGTGACATTTGATGTTTAAAATGTTATGTCTTAATATCAAATGGAAAACTTCTCAAACTCTAAATGTAAATAAGGACAAGGATTTAAGATAAAGGCAAGACAAGAGTTTTCAAGCCTAAAGGAAATATTTGTGGCTAAAACCTAGAATCCAAAGAAAGTAATTTCTACTTTGGCACTAGGATTGACCGTTGGAGAAATTACAATTTGAATTAAAAGATCAAAAGGAAGGGTAGTTGGACTACCACTTCAAGTATTTATGTTAAAATTCTACTTAAGGAAGGTAAAGATTAACCTATGTGGCAATAATGATGCAATGGTTGCAACATTAGTCATAGGAACTTGCGAAGTGTCTTTACCTAATAAGTTCATATTTGTTTTGAACAAATGGTGCTATGTTCTTATTTTAAGTAGAAATATTATTTTGGTTTCTTCATTACAAGATTATGGATATTTCCTATTTCGAATAAGAAAGTGTTCCATTAAATATGATTTGCCTTATTGTATTGCTAATCATATAATGGGACTTAACATCCTTATCTTGGAAGAACAAATAATGAGTATAAACGTAAATAAAGGAAATCTGAATCTAAGGATGTAAGCGTTACATTCTTAAAGCATTAATGTCTATATCAAATGATAAGGAACACATATCTAAAATTCCATGGGACGGACTTTTAAATTCATATGATTTCGAATCATGTGATAGATGTGAATCTTAGAAATTGATCAAGACATCTTTTACTAATAGTAGTAAGAGGAAGTACTCTTTTGAACTTATACATTTTGATGTATGTAGTTTATTATAGTAACAATGCTAGAAAGGATTTCAACACCTCATGGCAAAAGTATTGATGTACTCTGATTAGATCATAGTAATGAATATTTGAGCCTTGGACTCGATGAGAATTCTGCAGAAAGTCTGCAATTTAAGAAAAACAGAATCTGAAAACAGCAGCCGTACGGATGATGTTCCAGAAGTTTACAGATTGTCTGTAAAACACAGTTTTTCGTCTCATAATAAGTCAAACTGATCTTTAATTATCTTTTTGGATTATGTGCTGGAAACAGCTGCGCTTACACTAACTTGAGTTTCATCTAAGGAGGTTCGACCAATGCCATATGAGATATGGAATGAAAGAAAACTTGGTTTGTCTTTCATATAGATCTGTGATGTGATGCTTTTGAGAAAAGTGTTGTCTGGAACAAAATCACACCTAAATCTTATAAATGTAATTCTATGGGATATCTTAATGATATTAATTTTACACCCTTTAGAGTACAAATCGTTTGTTACTCTAAATAGCACTTTCTAGATAAATTGTTTATCTCTAAAGAACTAGTGGGAGTAAAATGTATCTCGAAGAGTTCGAGACCCAAAATGACATGGAACCTAAGATGGAAGTTGAACAAATTTTCACAAAGGAGTTGTGGAAATTCGTTCAAGTATACACAAATATTTGCATAACTGATAGGATACTATCTATAAGAAGAAATATTAATTTCTCGTAATAGAAAGTAATAGGGAAGATATCATTGTGAATGATTGACCTATTACCTATCAAGATGCAAAGTCCGCTCCGGATTTAGATCAATGACTTGGAGTCATAAAATCTAAAAGTGTATATTGATTAAGCAAGACTAATTGAGAAAAGTTAATTCATAATGTCGATTATGATGAAACTTTATCACCTGTAGTCATGCTTAATATTATTAGAATTTTTATTGTCATGACCTCATATTTTGAATATGCAATATGACAAATGGATATCAAAATAGCATTCCTTAACAGGAACATACTTTAGGATGTGTTTGATACAACCTAAAAGTTTTGATATATAAAATTCTAATAAAATATGCAAGTTGCAGAAATTCATGAGATGGATTGAAGCAAACTACTTGGAGTGAAATTTCATTTTGATGAAGTATTCAAAGAGTTTGAAATTCATCAAAGATGAGACTTGTGATTACAATAAATTTAGTGGGAGCGTAATTTTATTCATAGTCTAATATATATATGGTTGATATATAAATCATTTTGAAAGAGTTTCTAAATGAAAGACTTGGATGAAGCCGCCTACATCCTTGGACTGATTTATGGAGATAAATCTAAAAAGGTTGTTTGGTTAAAGTCAAAGTACTAATATTGATAATATAGTGAAAGGTTCACTATGCAAGACTCTTGGAGAGGTCATTTGCAAAAGTCTAATGGCATTAATCTTTGCAGGATTTAGTCTTACTGGAAGACTGATGAGAAAAGAGTACATGATTAGGATTCCATATGCTTTGGCAATTGGATCTATCATGTAAGCCATGCTAATGTACTAAGACCGGATGTCTCATATACTTGGAGTATGATGAGATAATACCAATCGGATCCTAGTGAAAGTCACTAGTTAAGAAACACTCTTATGTTCTCTAAAAGGAACTAAAGGATGCGTTCTTGATCTTTGATGGAATGAAAGATGATCTTGTAATAGTTACATAGATACATTTTTATAAACCAACAAAGATAAATATTGCAGTATAAATACATGTTTACATCTAATAATGGTGTTAGAAGAGTTCTAAATGGACCATTACTATTCTACAAAAGGTTGAGTATCTAGTGGCATGAGATGCAACTAGAAAAATGTTAAGATTAAGATTCTAATTAGTAAAATAGAAATCGTTTCTAGTGTCACTAATTTAATGTACCTTCATTGTGTCAATAATCTTTATTACACAAGTCAAGGGACTAATATCTTATCTAGACATATACTCAGACATTTCTATCTTACTCGAGAAATCGTCAAAGATGGGAGATGTCAAAATATGCAAAATACCTCATGATAATAACAAGGATAATTATCCTACATAAGCTCGTTTGAAATTATGATGGAGATCATAACTAAGCTCAATAGGTATTGGATACGCGTTGATTGGGCCTAGTGCAAGTGGGAGATTGTTGGATATTATGCCCTAGGCCCTTGAGAAAGGCCTATGCGTTATATCATAGCTTCATTGTTATAGAGATAACCCGATTATTATATCTTTTGCATGTTTATTATAATAATCATTGTCCCTAGAACTTATGAAGGGCTAGCATGAGTTTAATGGATAATCATATGATGATTACAGCGCATAGGATGCGGATTAAACTTGTGGGTACATGTTGGAGAACAAGTACTGGATAGACCCGTTATGAGATTTATGTCATGGTCAAATATCATAATTAAATCTCATAATAGTTATATCATTTATCCTTAGACCTGAGATTATCATAGTCTTCCACATGATGAACATTATGTTTGACGTACTCAAACGCTACCCCTAACCGGGAAGTTATAAAGGCTGCGATTGGCATAATCGGATTCTTGTAGGGAAGAATGATAAGTCAAGATGGGATTTGTCCCTCACTCAAGAGAGATATCTGCTTGGCCACTCGATGAGTGAGATTGATAATAGTGTACAGTCGTACCCAAATGAATTAAAGCGTTGAATGTTATTTGCTCATATCAATCTACTCGAGATCGAGAAAGCATTGGACAACATAAGTTGACGTGGACCATGACTTATGTCCAATATGATATCGTGTGACAAAGGGATTGTGATATGTTCTATAAGGTTACTTTGGGCTTTCAAAGTTATACTAATTGGGTAGTCATAATGGCTTGCTAGAGTCCGCTTATGACTTACGGGTTCTGACTCGTTCGGACTCGTTGCCAACTTAGTATAATCCTATTGGGTCACACACAATAGAACGGATTGAATAAGGCACAGAAAACGGGAAAAACTGGATCCTGCTGGAAGGATCCGTACGGATGGTTTGGGAGCCACCCAACCAATCCGTACAGATGGTTTGTCTAGACGGAAAATAGTTTGTTCAGATCTCTTGTTTGACAAGGAATCCTGATCCCAAAAGGAATTAGGTTTATACCCTATTATATATGTGTGCAGTCGGGTTTGAGAATGCTAATGGTTGATTTTAGAAATCATAACATGTTGTTTGAGAAACAATTACACACATATAGAGGGGATTATTAGTTTTAAGATTGAGAATCATCATAACTCAATAATCAATGAAGCAAAATAATTCTTACGAATAAATCGTTTCTTCATCAAGCCTTGGATCTAGCAATCCAGATCAAGAAGGTGTTCTTGATATCCGTTCAACGTGTGGATACCGATAGAGGGTGTTTGATTTAACACCTTAAAGTCCGTGTTCATGGAATCGATCTTCAAGGGTATGTTTCTTTCATCTTGTATTTAATTTAATCAACATGCACGGATCCGGGCTCTTGGGTGTTTGATTTTATCTGTTTATTCCGCTGCGCATGATGCATCAAAACCCAACAAAAACAATGGTAGTCTTCACCTGCTTGTTGGTCTCCTCCTCTTGAACTAGAGCATCAATTGGAGTCGCTTTATCAGACACATCATTAACATCTAAGACAAGTTCCACCGCCTCTTTATCATCTCCGACTAACTTCACCTGTTTATATATCTTTCCTGCAGGACAACCTTTTTCACATAGAAGTAGAGCAACATCTCTACATGTCAGGAACTTAGATGCCACTGGATCCCATGACTGGAATCCTTTCACTCCAGTAGTATCACCCACAAAGGAACATCCTTTGGCCCTTGGTTCCAATTTGTTGTTCACATAAGCATACACGGGGTATGAGTACTATCCCACCAGCGCTCCCGAATGGCTTGGAGCAAGTGAACGTTCCTCCCTCACCGACTTAGCCGTCAAAGAAGGGTTTCAGCCCGAGCTTCTCGATCTCTTCCTTCATCTCGCCATTGAGAGTTGCCCACCTCTCGGCCAATACTCGTACGCTGCCTCTACAGTTGTTAATCACCCTGAATGACTGCAAACAACATAGACAAAAGAGACGAATGTCAGAAAATCAGTAAAATCCTCATTTAAGCATTTTACCCGAAAAGACACAAAATTGCCTAAAACGATAGTCGAAATCATGTACTACTAAACTACAATGATTTTTAACATCAACAAGGATGAAATTCCATCGAGAGATCAGCCATGCACGGTAAACCCTAACAGCGATAATTCTAGGTGAAAATCGATAAAAGTCGAATTGCTACAACACTAAATTGAGACATGCAACAATGAAATTGGCATGTAAGCTCAGTCAAAGGAAGAAATCCTTACCCGCCTAGTCCGAACGGCATGAGAGACGTGGTCCTTGGGGAACGGGCACAACTCATCTGTCTCCCACCGCTTTCCCTTCATATGCCTACCAAAGAAGTGTTCTTTGTGGGATCGATTAGCACCGGCCATTTGAAAGGGTTGGAAATCACTAGAGCTTGGTGAAAATAAAGATTTTGGATGAAAAAATCGACTAGGGTTGAGAATTCACGAAGTAAAATAAGAAAAAGTGATTTGAAAATCTCTTTCAGCGCCTAAAAATGTCTCTGATCTGCGTAAAAACAGAGAAGTCTCGTACGAGACATCAATATATCGTACGAGATATCTCTAGAAAAACCTTAGTAAACCATGTTTTCTTGAGAAATTCCATAAAAGCCCTGCTTTAAACAGAAATATCCGAAAAGCCCTGCTTTTTAACAGAAAGGTCAGAAAAAGCCCTGCTTTAGACTGAAAGGTTGAATCTGAACCCGGTTCAAGATGGAACATTGAGTTGTCAACAAAGGAATATTTTCATAATTGGAACAAATGAAGTTGTTTCTCAGTACGAATTTATTCTCACCGCACATCCAAGATCATGGGTGAGCAACAAAATCTGCATCAGCAAACCCTAAATCCCATAATTGTCACGAGACGTATGTTAATGACACAGGATTTACAACCAGGTATCCCACAACTGTTATCAAGATGAAAGTTAATAACACAGGATCCCACCATTTAGAGTCCCATAATTGCCATAGAGACGTATGTTAATGGCATAGGATTCACTTTTCTGACGATAAGGCAAGTTCGTTGGAAGGAGAAGCAAGGATCCAAGTAATTGGCATCTCCGCAACCATTGATCCCATAATTGTTATCAAGGCGTACGCTAATAACATAGGATTCACACCCCTCAGAGTCCCATAATTTTCATCAAGGTGTAATCTAATGGCATATGATTCACATTTTTCGACGTAAAGGCAACCTCGTTGGAAGGAGAAGCAAGGATCCAAGTAATTGGCATCTCCAAAGCCAGAGTCTGATAATTGTTATCAAGACGTATGTTAATAACATAGAATTCACTTTTCTAATGGAAAGGCAAGTTCGTTGGAAGGAGAAGTAAGGTCCGGGTAACTGGTGTCTCCAAAACCGAAGGCGGTTTGTCATCAACAATAGGGTATATTCAGAATTGGAGTTAAAGAGATTGATTCATCAGTATGGATTACAACTGGAGACGGTTCGTCATTAATAAAAAGGAGTTGGGTCAAGGCCATTGATTCCTCAGTATGGGTTACTCTCTAAACTCTAAACTTTACTTACCGCAAGTATTGTTTTCAAAAATGATTTTCAAAATACCTTAAACCTCAGTTTTTGCGTATTTTCAAAGTCAAACTATGTTTGGTCTGATTTTCCTTCCGAGGAATATGTAGGCAGTTTTTTAGCACGACCATACCCCTAGTTCAAAATAGAGTCTTTCTATCGATGACGTTACTTCATCCATAAGCATCGTCACCGAGGGGCTCTGTAGACACCCCATTTAGGACATTCATTCATAAACACACTACTTCTGTGTCTCGCCTTTGATTTGGGTCGAAACTCGTTAAGTTGGACATGTTTTGTTAAGTTTCTGACTGACTTCGTTAGTCAGGGGCCAAAATGAACATTAAAACTGCTGCAGAGGGCAAAAATGTGATTCCAGCACATAGATGTCTCGTACGAGACATTGATGTCTCGTACGAGGTATCCCCCCTTGACAGTTGGGTTTTGGTCAGTTTCCTTATTGATCTTGACCCCTTTTTCTTGGAAAACACTTAAGAAATCCGGGGAAAACCTAATGGACGATCCTAGAGTCCAAAAATACCTCTGTGGAAATCAAGTCTTGGATTCCCATCACAACTTACCTTCTTGGCCAAAACCCTAGGTCTAGAACTCCTATAAATATAGAGGTTCTTGAACCAAAAAGGGGCTAGAATCCTCATTCACCCAAAAACCACTCCAAATCTGATCAAAGAGGTCCCCATAATCAGTCTCTCTTCCTCACCCACGAAATTCAAGCCTCCACAACACCATTCAAGCCAAGTTCATTGGATCATCAAGGCCTTTAGTCAAGGCCATCCATAGGATTCTTGAAGAACGCTTAGGTAAAACTCTTTGTTTTCTACCTTCTCATCTCCTTCTTTGTCTTTGAAGTAGTGTGATTACATCAAAGGATCAGCCCAGAGCCTCTCCAATCCATGGAGATAGTCTCGAAGCACATGATCCGATATCCCAAATAAATAAGCAATTATTTATTTGTTCGTTTTCCTTTTGCGTACGTTTTGCATGATTTTGAAACAATGATGATGATTTCTTAGCAAGACCAATCATAGATTGGGTGAATTGGGTGCTCCTTGACCTTCCCAATTCATAACTTAACCCCCGAATCCAGATATCTCAGTCTGTATTCCGACAACAACATGGTGGAAACTCTCAACACAACCAAAAAGGTAAATCGAAGGACAAAAACCGCCTAAAAAAACCCGTGCGCAAAAATCTTGGTGCAGAAGTAGTGGGGTTGCTTGCTATGACTCGTCCGGATCGAGTTAGCATGTTGACATTCCCATCTTTCCTCTTTTTCCTATTCTCTAGTACTTCCCTCATTACCTTATCATAAATCACAACGTAACAAGAATTGTCAAACTTATTCATCACATTGGAGCCCTCATTCATAATTGGGATTGAATGAGTGGTCTCCTCAAATCCTCCTAGCTTTATTACATTGACATCGTCACCACTAGGCACTATGAACTCTTTCTTGTCTATGATATCTTGAATGACGTTGCGGAGGACAAAGCATTCCTTGGTGGTGTGGCCACTATGTTGGTGGTAATCACAATGCTTGTGGTGAGCATGGTTTGGATGTATCGTCTTGGGTTTGTAACCTTAGAGAGGAGTAACTTGTCCTTTGGATTTGAGAGCTTCGAAGGCCTCGGTGATAGTCATGCCTTGGAGAGGAGTGTAGACCCGATCATCTTGAAATTTCTTGCCTTGAGGTGGAGGAACCCTTTTGTAATTCCCCTTGTCAGTAGTGATGGTATTGACCAAAGCCTCTTTGTTTGAGTTAGAGGCGGCCTTGTATCGGAAGCTAGGACCCCTGCCTCATATATTTGAGAGAAGTCGGCATAGCAAGCCCCACTTAAATGGGTACGGAGATCAATCTTTAGACACTTAAGAAAGATGTCCATTTGCACCTTGGTATTAGGCCTCTCGAAAATTTCGGTAAGCTTGTCATTACACCTTCTTGTGAAGTCAATGAAGGAATCATTGTCCCTTTGAGTAGTGTTCTCAAGCTCTTTCTTGGTCGGGCGATGAGTGGTGTTGCCTTGATATTGACTTTTGAAGGCAAGCATAGCGACGTCCCAATCAAGACGGACTGTGAGCGGGAGAGTAGCGTACCAATCATTTGCCGCCCCCTCGAGGGTAAGAGGGAAGCATTGTTCCATAACTTTAGGAGAGACCTTCTTCGGAACCATAGCCGAAATGTAAGTCTTGATGTGTGCCATGGGGAAAGAGTTTCCCCTTAAACTTGTTGATGTCGGGCATCTTGAACTTGTCGGGGAGAGCGGCCATGGTGCTCATGAGAATGGAGGACTGATAAGGGCTCATGTCGGGACTTTTCCCCAAGTTGAGGCCGTTGAAACGTTGATATATGTAGGCCATAATTGAATCAACCATTTTGTGCTCACTGTTCTCGGTGCTCGGTTCCTCCACTTTCTTGGTACGGGCACTAACATAAGGGCTTTCGAATAAACCCTTGGTCCACTCGGACTCATCACCGTCATTCTTGTTTTTACCCTTGGCAAGCTTGGTGAGCTTCTCTTTCATTTGCTCCATTTCGGCCTCGTGGGACTCCCTTTTATTGTCAAGATGGGATTGCCAAAGATCATCCTTGTTTTGGGATTCTTTGTTAAGGGTGGAGACTTTCTCTTGGAGCACTTGGACCTTAGCTGAGATTTGTTCAATAGACATGGTGTTGCTGCTGCCGGTCATGGTCACTGTTAGAGCTGTTGGAGTAATTACTTCACGAACTAACCGATTCGCTGAATCCAGGTAGACACGGTAAGTACCAATTGAACCTATATTGCAGAAGAGGCCCTTGTCAGTCTTGAGTAACACATTCGGTCCACGAAGAGGTTTGTAACAAACAGTGGGCACACGACTCAAAACCACATAAAGAAAAAGACTTTATATATATATATATATATATATATATATATATATATATATATATATATATATAGTTGGAGGGACGGAGTCCCTTTTGGGTTTCTAAGAAAATAATGGAATCGTTAGTATATAGACTTTCTCGCGGTCCCATATACTCATCGGATTCCATCACGCTTGTGAATCCTACACATGTCGGGATCAATCTAAATTAGTGTAATAAAGCATACATGCGGGGACGGATTTTTTATTTTTGTCCATAATAACCACTTGGCATGTATGTTTTGAAGACATTAGTTTAGGAAAATCTCGGCACATGAAAACAGACTTTAGTCACAGAGTGTTAGACCCTAACTAGAATTGTGTTGGCTTGTGCTCGGATAATGAGAGGCTTAAGGTCACCCCCGGCATCTAGTCATGAACTACACCACGGGCTGAGGTTTACCGCTTCAAGAGAGTCAAGGTTGGGTGGAGCTTGAAACTCTCTAGGACGGGCCTCGATGGGTTTGAGGTTATAAACTTGTGCGACTCGATAGTGAGCAATTTATAGGAGTTTGTGCATGTAGTGTGGGGTCCAACATGTGACAAAACATATTTTTTTGTACTTTTTTTTTTATGAAAGAAAAGCAAATAAGCACGTAATTACAACTCTCGAATCACCCGTGTGACCGATAAAAAAATACACAAAAGTAAAACAGTCCAAAGGTCCAAATTAGGCCTTGATGCAGGCAACTGTGCCCACACCCCAATCATTCTGCCCTGTTCTGAAACTGTCCCTGTTCTGGAAAACTACCCAGAAGCGCGTGCCTCTGGTTTGTGCTGTGGGATGCGCACGCTTCTGGACAAACCTGTCAGATTGTCAGACTTTGGACTCAGGGGATTGCCCTGGTCCTGAATATACATTGTAACCCCTGTAGAAATGATTAGTGTAGAAGAAAGAAGAAGAATAGGAAGAACATTAAGAAGCGGGCAACTCTGGTCCTCGATGTGGGCCGCACGCGCCTTAGGCCAAGAAGGCCAGAGGCGCACACTTCCCCCCCATCAGGAACTAGAATGCCCAGAAAATGTAGATTTTGATCAGAAATGCAAATTTAATCCTCAAACATCCCCAGCGGAGTCGCCACTGTAGATACCCCGGGAGGGGCCCACGCACTTGGTTGGAGCGGTGGGAGGATCCTAGGATGTCTAACTTGTTTTAGTTTGTAGAGTCGCCACCTATGTTTTAGAGGAACATAAGAAAAACCTAATATTTATAGCCTAAGTTTGATTACGAAAACAGAGATTCTTGTCATGAGGTTTGGGGGTTAGGTTACGAGATGGGAAGTACTTAAACTGTCGCGACCCCGAACCCCGCGGCCCGAGATCGCGAGCTGGACGTCGACTTAAAACCAAAACTCTAAAATATAGAAGTTAAAAATTCCATTTGAACCAAAAGATGATAACACAAGGTTTTACAAATCCAAGTTTAAATCAATAATGTACAACCAACATAAGCTCCACAGCTTATACTCAAAAGAATAAATATACAATTCTTAATGACGTCAATAATGGTGACACTATCCCCAAAAGGTTATACATTTAAATAATGTAAACCGATCCATAACAACCTGCCCCAATATCTCAATCCTCTCGACGTCCTCCTCGATCCGCGAATCCTAATCCTTTTCCTCCTGGGGGGGGGGTTAAGGAAAAACAAAGATGGAAATAAACGGGGTGAGATAAAATCTCAGTAAGTTACTAATGCAACTACATGACATGCTAATATGCAATGATCAATAGCAATTAACATAAGACAGATAGCAGCGGAATAATAAGTGACATGCTGTCGAACAGTAACATCCAATAACCAATCATATAAATAAACATATAACAACAAATGAGAGGCTCCCTATCGCCAACCGTCCCATACCGGTTGGAAATAACGACCAGCTCATCATGCAACACATAAAGCTGAAATAAACACTCATAAGTGGATACATAGCCAAGGTTTTCCAAACCGGAAACATCCAAATAAAGGATCGCTGCGCAGCTTCAAAAATCAACAATCAACATCTTCATAGCAGCATGAAAGCTCGAAGAGAAAACCCCGGTACCGGAACCAATAACCAATGAGGTGTCACAAAGGACGGGAGACATGCCACAAAGTCATGCTCCAAGAAATAGCTAAAATGCACACAAAGGAGCTAGCTCTTCTCACATCCAAGGCCAATCTGGAGGAGGGTAATAATTGGGCAAAACAATGGTCAACATCACAATGGACTTGGCCTGTGCCATCATAATGTTTCGCATCGCCCGAACACACACAAAATACCAGCTGGACTTTCAAGTAAAGGCTAAGTAATAAAATACTAGCACAATAAACAACCATTGATTCCAAAGTAGGGAATCATACCAAATAAACACCATAAAGATGCAACGGTTACTCACGAAGAGTTCAACAACAATAGCACAAGGAGTTTCTCATAAAAGAGCACAACAACGATAAACGGAATTTCTCATAAAGAGCACAACAACAATAAACGGTATTGCTCATAAGGAGCGCAACAACAATGATTATTAGAATACGATAATTCCATAGAGAGGAACCATACCAATACATTCCAAAGATGATACTCACAAGTTACTCATAAAGAACATAACCCAAACGGTCACTCACAAATAGTACAACGACTATAACCTATAATTATCCCAAACGAACCCAAAATGTTACACTTATTAGAACATGATCACGATCGGACTAAGCCCTACACTTTAGTGTTCAACAACAACCCTCTAGGTATTATGGGACATCGCCTAAACCTAGACCAAGTCCTACTCGAAAATCAATTCGATTGGAACAACCACGAACGCGTCATAAGATGCCCAAACACCCATAAAATCCCGAAGTATAAACTTATAACTTAACTGAACAACCTAGACCATCTTGTAGTACTTGAAGAGAGCTTCGAAACGATAGTTTACACGCCTAAAACGGAGTCCGCATGAACCCAAAACGACTCTCGAAAGATTGGACCAAAAAGGGGAATAAATTCATAACAGGGAGGGGGTGCGCTCGCCTCCTAAGGGAGGGATGCGCGCGCCTCCTAGATCAGAAGGGGAATCAAGTTGGGAGAAGGAGAGGGTGCGCGCGCTTCAAATAAATGGGTGCGTGCGCCTCCATCCGACAGAAGCACAATTGATTAAGGATGGCATAAGGGTGCGCGCGCCTCCTAAGGGAGGGATGCGCGCGCCTCCTTGCCCGGAAGGGCGATTTCCGGCCAAAAGTTCTGGGTTTCCACCATTAACTACCCCAAATCCAATACACACCAATTCTTTACCATTTCTAACACTACCAAGAAGGGAACTAAGGTACCTACACCATTTTGAGCCAAAATAACTCCAACAACATCAACTAAAGACCTCACTCAAGGGTGATTCAAATACCCAAGATTCACAAAAATGAACAAAATGCAAATCACTCCCAAATCCACCCAAGATGCAATAAATGGCATTCATAACATCAAATAAACATGGAGTAGCATTTCTAGCATAAAATAGGGGGAAAAGCAACTTACCCGGATTTCTCAAAGTTGACGGAATTCAAATCTTTTTGGCTTCCTACGATCCTATCGACGATCTAAACAATGTTCAAGTTTTAAGAAATGAGAAATAATGAGAGGAAGATGATGGAAATGAAGAGAGAAGTGAGAGGAAGAAAAACTTACCCAATGAGCTAGAGAGAGAGAGAAATGGCTGGAAAGTGAATGGGGTGAGGGAGAAATAGAGGGAGTAGGGAGAAGATGATTAAAACTAAACTTACACTTAGACCCCTCCCTTACTACTACTCTCTACAAACAAACTCCCACTAACAAATAAGACTCACACTTCTACATTAGCACAAATGACCCAAATAAAATGCTAGTCATAATTTATTATGACACATAAAGTGCACACATAAATATTTAAATAAATAATAATTTAAATAATAAATAAGCAATTAAATAAATAATAATTATTTATTACTAATAAAATAGAGCCTAGTTTTCGGGTCGTGACATAAACACCCATCTCGCCCGACTAATGTCGGTCTTGCTTGATCAAAGTCTACATAAATGATAAAATGTTCTTCTTATTCTTGATGATAAAAGGGGGGGGGGTTTAAAAGGTGTTTTGGAATGTAGGGAGATAACTCCGTGACTAGCTTCAATGAAGTGAAGTAATCTTTGGTGTCACATCCCAAAATGTTTGGGTGATTGCACTTTTGATGAAAATAAAAGAGAAGAAAAGGGATGAAGTAGAAAGGAGAGAAAAGAGTAGTCTTTTACCTATACTTCAAAGGACTTCAAAGAGAGTTTCTTGGAAAAAGCCTTGCAAGTGTATTTGTGTAGAGTTTTCTTAATGATAAAAATCCTCCTTTTTTTTTCAATGGTGAATTAGAGGGGTTTATATAGGTAAAAGAGATGTGTTTTTGGTGCCAAAACCAAGTCACAAAGGTCAGTTTCCCGGGCAAATCCTGTTAAAAGGAGCAAGGGAGGGATTCTTGGACAAAAATCTGTAACTGACGCCCAGGTGCGCGCGCCTCCTACCTTGGTGGCGGGATGCACGCGCTTCTGGCCCTAAGGGGTAAATGCGCGTGCCTTGGAGATGGCAAATGTGACAGAATGGACTAGAAAGTCAATACTGTTATTCAGTTTGGTCCCTAAAGTTAACGAGGTCAGTCAGGAACCTAACGGGAGTAACAGAAACTAACGAGCAACACTTAAAATAGGGATAAACACAAAGTCAAATGTGCAATCGGGGTGAGTGGTCCAAGGCGGGGTGTCTACAGGTAGAACAATCAAGTTCGAAACTTGATTATGATACATGGATTGCACTTTTAGATTTTATGACTCCAAGTCATTGATCTAAATCTGGAGCGGACTTTGCATCTTGATAGATTATAGGTCAATCATTCTCAATCATATCTTCCTTATTACTTTCTATTACGAGAAATAAATATTTCTTGTTATAGATAGTATCCTATCATATATGCAACTAACTTGTGTACACTTGAATGAATTTTAACAACTCCTTGTGAAACCTTGTTCAACTTCCATTTTAGGTTCTATGTCATTTTTTGAGTCTCGAACTCTTCGAGATATATTTTACTCCCAC
Source organism: Campanula takesimana (assembly GCA_026119855.1). Lineage (NCBI taxonomy): Eukaryota > Viridiplantae > Streptophyta > Magnoliopsida > Asterales > Campanulaceae > Campanula > Campanula takesimana. Next base: position 162,562 of record JAOWBW010000456.1, read on the forward strand.
TAGTTCTTTAGAGATAAACTATTGTTTAGAAAGTGCTATTTATAGCAACAAACAATTTATACTCTAAAGGCGTAAAATTAATATCATTAAGATATCCCATTAAAATACATTAACTAGATTTAGGTGTAATTTTGTCCAAGACAATACTTTTCGCAAAAGTGACACATCGAAATCTTTATGAAAGACAAACCAAGTATTCTTTCATTCCATATCTAATATGGTATCAGTCGAACCTCCTTAGATGAAACTCAAATTAGTGTAAGCGCAGCTGTATCCAACACATAATCCAGATGGTTAATTAAAGATGAATTTGACTTATTATGAGGTGAAAAACAACAGTTTGCAGACAATCTACAGATTTTTGTAAACAGGAGCCGTACGGCTCATCCTTAGGCGTACTCCTAATTTGCAGCCGTAAAGTTGTTGTTTCCAGATTCTGTTTTTCTTATTCTGCAGACTTTCTACGGAATTCTCATAAAAATCCATGGTTCAAATATTCATTACTTTGATCAGATCATAGTACACTAATACTTTTACCATGAGATACCGAAATCCTTTTCCAAGCATTGTTACTTTAGTGAACTACATACATCAATATGTATTAGTCCAAAAGAGCATTTTCATTTTACTACTAATTAGTAAGAGGTGTCTTTGATCAAACTTCTAAGATTCACATTTATCACATGATTCGAAATCATGTGAATTTAAAAGTCCGTCCCATAGAATTTTAGATATGCGTTTCTTTCCATTTGATCAAGACTTTAATGCTATAAGAATGTAACGCTTACATCCTTAGATTCAAATTTCCATTATTTACGTTATACTCATTATTTTGTTCTTCCAAGATAAGGATATAAATTCCCATTATGTGATTAGCAATACAATAAAGCAAATCATATTTAATGGAACACTTCCTTATTCAAAATAAGAAATATCCATTATCTTCCAATGAAGAAATCTAAATAATATTTCTACTTAAAATAGGAAAATAGTACCATTTGTTCAAAACAAATATGGACCTATTAGGTAAAGACAATTCGTAAGTTCCTATGATTAATGTTGCAACCTTTGCATCATTATCAACACATATGTTAATCTTTACCCTTTTAAGTAGTCTTTCTATTTCTCAAGTCTTACACAAATAATACCTAAGAGACTAGAAGTAGAAAGATAAACATAAATACTTGAAGTGGTAGTCCTACTACCCTTCCTTTTGATCTTTTAATTCAAATTGTAATTTCTCCAATGGTCAATCACATTGCCATGGTAGCAATTAAATCATTTGGATTTTAGATTTTAGCCACAAATATTTCCTTTAGACTTGACAACTCTTGTCTTGCATTTATCTTAAATCCTTTTTCTTTATTAACCTTTAGAGTTTGAGAAGGTTTCCATTTGACATTAAGACTTAGCATTTTAAACATCAAATGTTTCTTATGAATTAATATTAAATCCGTTTGTTAGTTCCAAACTAACTTGATTACCAAGCCAACTAAGGTAATTAATATGTCTCTCCATGTTTAAAACATGAGAACTCATTAACATACCTTTCAGTCATCATATGAATGTTAGGCTCTAATCAATCTCAAACTTTTCTTTTTCCTTTCTTGATTGTAGGAACACTTTCTACGTGATTGGTTATAACATAAGCATTCATTTGTTTTAGATACTTCTAAAGTTCCAAACATTTAGTAGCAAGTCGTAGGATAATTGACATCCATAGATTCATCCACATGATTCTAATTTATGTCTTTGTCCATCCTTAAGGAATTAGATTTCGTAGGAATAAGATTTATTAAGAATTCATAACTTCCGTTCTTGATTTAGAACAATTCTTAAGCTCATGACTAGGTCAAGGAAGTTAATCTCATTCTTTTAAATGGGGTCTATCGTAGTGATTATACATAATTAAAGTTTAAAATATTCTACACAAATATGCAAATAAATATACACCTATATTTCATACGATTATCATTTAGAGATATATAATGTATTTCATAAATACTCCCACTAAATTATACATCTTCAAATACTACTCTTATAAACTGGCACGGTCGAGCCCGCCAGAAAATCAGCCTTTTGCCTTTTCTTAATTCGCTCTTTTGTGTGTGACCCCATAGGATTTATATTAAGTTGGTAATGAGTCCAACCAAGGTCAAACTCATAAATCATGAACGGACTCTAGCAAGCCATCATAACTACCTAATTTATATAACTTAACGAAGTTCGTTATCCTCATAGAACATATCACAATCCCTTTGTCACACGATATCATATTGAACACAAGTCATGGTCCACATCAACTTATATTTTTCAATGCTTTCTCGATCTTGAGTAGATTGATTATGAGCAAATGATATTGATCACATCAATTCATTTGAACGTGGCCACGCATTTCATCAATCTCACTCTACGAGTGGCCTAAGCAGATATCTCTCTAGAGGAGGGATAAATTCCATCTTGATTTATCATTCTTCCCTACAAGAATTCGATTATGCCAATCGTAACCTTTATAACTACCCGGTTAGGGGTAGCGTTTGAGTACGTCAAACATAATGTTCATTATGTGGACGACTATGATAATCTCAGGTATAAGGATATCAAATGATATGACTATTATAAGATTTAATTATGACATTTGACCATGACATAAATCTCACAATGGGTCTATCCAGTACTTGTTCTCCAACATGTACCCACAAGTTTAATACGCATCCTATGTGCTATAATCATCATATAATTATCCATTAAACTCATGCTAGCTCTTCATAAGTTCTAGGGACGGGGATTATTATAATAAACATGTAAAACACATAATAATCCAGGGGTTTTATCTCCATAACAAATGAGAACATGATGTAACGTAAGGCCTTTCTCAAGGGCCTAGGGCATAATCTCCAACAATCTCCCACTTACACTAGGCCCAATCAATGTGTATCCAATACCATTGAGCTTAGCTTATGACCATCATAACAGCATGTGGAGAATCTTTTGTAGGAAGATTGTCCTTGTTATCATCATATGGTATTTTGCATATTTTGACATCTCCCATGTCAACGATTTCTCGTAGAGATGGAAATGTCTGAGTGTGGGTTTGGATCATGGATGAGTCCTTGGCAACTTAGCTTGTGCAATAACCATTATTTCACAACAATGGTCCATAGGATTAGTAGCATTAGAAACTATTTCTAGTTTTACTAATAACATCTATATTCAAACAACTCCCTTAGTTACAACTCTTGTAACTAAATACTCAATATTATTCGTAGAATAATTTAAGTGTATTTGTTTGGAACTATTCCAACTAATAACACTTAATTTAAATTTACGTCCATACTGCGATCTTTAATTATCCTCGTCGATGTGGAAGCATGCATCCATGTAACCATTTACTAGATCATCTCACATGTCAACAACCATCAAGAATGCATCCTTACTTCTTCTCAAGTACATAAGGATATTCTTTGACCACTATCTAGTGACTTTCACTAGGATATGATCAGCTTGTTCTCATCATACTCCAAGTATACGAGTTATCCCGTCTAAGTACATAATATGACATACATAATAGATCCAATTTCCGAAGCATATAGAATCCTAATCATGTATTCTTTCCCATTAGTCTTTCAATAAGACTAAGTCTTGCCAAGAACATTGTCATTAGACAACTTTGCAAGTTCTTCTCCAAGAATTTTGCATACTGAACAATTCAGTACTTTGTCTTTTTAAGGACTTTGACACAAACCAATCAACTTCCTAGATCTATATCAATAGATATAAATTTCAATGATGTAAGCGGCTTCTTCCTAAGTCCCTCATTAAGAAACTCTTTCCAATGAACTATATGTCAACCACATATATGTTGCTCCCAAAGGGCCAACAAGGGTATGAAAAATGCTAGAGGGGGGGGGGTGAATAGCGTTTTAAAATTCTTTTCAAACCCTTTTACAAATCAATGGCAAATTCGCACAACTCAAATATTGGCTAAGTATAGCGCGCAACAGAGTGTGAAATGCACATCAGAAAACTTAAAGCAATCACTAATGCGCAGGAAATATGCGCAAGAGTGTAAAACGCACGCGCTAATATTTAGTTTAAAGAGTGACACAAAATGGAACTAAGGCAGGAAGCACACAAACACAATGCAAACAGTGCAAGACAATCTACAAAGATCAAACAAAGCAATATATCAGAAAAGCTTAAATGTAGAATGAAAAGCATAATAAATAGACAAGCTATTTGGAGAGGTTAGATCGGGAAAAGATCTACGTCCTCTACCAAGATGGTTAGTCTTGGATTTCTAATAGAGATCTTATAATATGAGATAGTGTTACAAGTTACAATGATTTAGAATAAACTAACACAAAGATCTAATATTCTATGAAAGAACAAATCCTAGACAATAACTGGTGTATCTCTAGAAGTATGATCGATGAGATCGGAACTTTAAGAGGTGTGTGTGTGTGTCAGAAATATGGTCTCTATAAATCTATGAGATGGAGAGAATAAGATTCTGGTGTTACCAGGCTTTAGGATCTGGGCTTGGTAAGGTATGAATGTATGAAGGTTGTTCATGAGAATTCTAGAAATGAGCAAGCAATCTTCAAATCTTCAAAGTTTCTTTCAGAGAGCAAAACACAAGCAGCTTGGAAAATGAGGATGAGCGGGCTATTTATAGTGAAGTTTCAAAAACTAGCCGTTGGAGCTCTGAGCAAGGACGATGAGCTGGCACAATGTGATTGGTATGCAGGTGTCCTTTATAGCCGTTGGAGACAGAGCAAGTGGACAAACTTCAAACTTCTTCTAAAAGGATGATAGTTGTCTTCTTTTTAAATTTCAAACATGAGGCGCGTCTCCATCTACGTGTATGCTAAGTGTGCTTGTTTTGTCGTATGTACACATCAGCACTTTGGCTTAATCCACAAAGCGTAGCTTGACTTGACGCTTTCCAAGCTTCTAGAATATGAGGTCAGGAAATGAGAGAATTGACTAAGGCAAAAACTGCGTGCGTATGAAAGCCATGCGCATAGAGTTGCGCAGATGGGTGCTGCGCATGAGGGTCATGCGCATCACACTTAGTCATTTGCAAGTGAGACTTAGCTAAAAATTGAAGTTATAAAACTTCTTACATAGGGTCCTAAAGTCCTTAAAATAAACTTAGGTGATGGTATCAGTCAATTCTAACATAAATAGGAGGGTTAAGTAATAAGCATACCCAACAATGTCCCCCTAAATTATTGATGCCATTACCTACTATAACAAAGGCAATACAAAGTACTTGATAAAAACATGTCCATAAGAATGTAAATGGTAAATCATGTCTCAAGTCAATGCACACTAGCTAGTGTTATAGATTTCTAGTCTATCCAAAAGAATTCACTTACAATATGGGAAAGACAGAAATATCATTCAGCGCATACAACATATTATGAGTTTAGGTTTAAGTATGCATTTAAACTGAATGTTTAAACATCATGCAATGAAATATGAGCAGTTATAATAATGCGCATGAATTTAAGCTTAAATAATGCATTCATTGTTCCACAAACGAATGGTTTGAAATGAACAAGGTTTTGTGAAAATGCAATGATGCATTCTTCTCATTAAAACTTGAAAGATATGAGTTACAGTACAAGTTTTACAATGGAGGAAAATCAAAAGCAAAAATATGCGCATCAAAAACTTAAAAATTGCGCAGCTAACAAAAGATTACAAAACTAATCTATGTTAATCCTTGAAAGCGCTTCCCTAAGCTCATTCTGCAGGCTGGTAAACTTGTTCATCAACTCAATCTTCAGAGCCTGAAACTTTGCATTGTATTCCACAGCCTGATTAACATAAGTATTCATGCAAGAGCATATCAGATCGTTGTCTTTCTGAAGGTCTTCAGAGACTCGGTTAAAAGTATTCTCAAGCGAACCAAATTGATTTGAAAGAGATTGCTGAGCACACACAATCAAGTCCTAAATTTCCTTCTGCGCATCCATAAGACTTTTTGTTAACTCCAATTGAACCATATTCTGGCATGCTTGCATATCTAGCATAGCCTGGTTCATTGCGCCATTGAAAGTATCACCAAACTGAACTAAGCAGTTGGTCATGTGAGATTTTAGCGCATCAAGGGAAGAGGAGGAGCTGGAGTCTCTTGGCATAAAGTTGTCTATAGAGTTAATGACTTTGGCAGTTCCAACTTAAAAGATCTCTGTGATAGTCTTTTCCAAAGAAAAGAAAGCTTTGTGCATACCATGGACAGAGGGGATCTTCACGAGAGCTTCAGACAACAAATCAAAATCGTGCGCAATGTCTTGGCGCAGAGTCTCAAAATTAGCAGGCGCAACTTCAGAACTGGTTGCCTTTGTTGTAGAATTCTTCCCCTTAATGGCACAATCAATAGCCTGTAGCAAACTAGCCTGTGCATCGAGCCTTGCTGACTGCGCATCCAGTTGCTCTTGAATTTTAGCTTACGCAGTGACCATTTGGAAATGCTGGGTTTGCGCAGCAAATTGATTAGCCTGAATAGTTTGAAGCATGGCCATGATTTGGCGCATGTCAGATAAAACATTGAAGGATCTGAGGGAGTAGTAGCTGGAGGCACTATTGGAATAACTGGAGGAGAAGTGTGAGAAGCCCTAGTTGGTTGCGTGGGGATAGCAGCATCATCATCATGAGCAGGAGTAGGAGTTGTAGCAGCTTGCGCAGGAACGGGAGAATGATGCGCATTGATAGGAGAACGATGGACAACATGATCTTCTGAGCTTGAATCCTCAGCATCTTCAAGTATCAGTGTATCTTCATAGACAGTAGGGTCAGGCGCATAAAAAGCAAAGCCTTTACCATCAATGTAGATAGGTGGGGCTTGCTGCACAACACTTCTTTACGCAACAGTAGCCAACCTTGCTTGCCTTGTGGTATCACGCACAGTCAGATCAGTGCACATAGGATCAGACTCAGTATCTAATAACTCTTTTCTAGGTCGCTTTGAGGCGCGCTTCTTTATTACAAACTGCTTCACCCTGCACTTTGGCTTGGTCTTCTTGGCAGATAGTGGGATCTCATCCTCACTAGAAGTATCCTTGCGCGTCTTCTTGGGTGACTCCCCCTGAGATGGTGCAGCAGTAGAGGGTCCAGCAGCAGTAGACTTTGAAGGGCTGATGAGTGGGTCATTGAATGCACCTTCAAATACGTCTTCCTCTTGCGCAGGAGTAGGAGTAGAGGCGCGTGTTGACTTAGGTGTAGGAGGAGGAGGCGCAGCAACATCTTCTTCAATATGGATGTCTTCATCAAACTCATGCAGTAGAGTTCTTGATTCCTTAGATTTCTTCTTTTTCTTTTCTTTCTTCTTCTCTTCGGGCGCAGGGGCCTTAGACTTCTTTGGTTTTCTTAGAGGCTTTGGGTCAGCTACAGCCTTGCGCTTATGGACAGGTGTAGAAGGCTCTTTGATTTTAATGCCAGACGCAGCAGGTTTTGAAGCCTTCTTCTTCTTGCGCGGCTCATTAGCAGCTATGCCCTTGCCTTTCTCCTTATCTCCAACCTTTTTCAGTACAGGCTCATAAACTGACTCATCTTTAGAGTCTGAGCTAGATGAAGAGGCTGATTCCACCTCATTATCAGAAACAGTAGGGGAGCCTTGATCTTCAGGGTGCATATCTTCAAATAGCTCAACAGGATCAGTAGCCCAACAAATACTGTAATCAAAGTTGTTCACTTCACGACGAAAATTTGGAAGAAATACGCGTGTATACGTGCGCGTTCCAGTGACATTAACTTTTAGAGAAGGGTCTCCATGTACCAGTTTGCGCACAGAAGGAAAGCACATGAAGACCGCAGTAAGGATTCTGCAGTGCGTTTTGTACTTGGGTGGTTTCTTGGTATCTGTAGCCTTCTTTTTGTATACTCTCACCCAGTGCACCAATTAATCGAAAATGATCTCTGCCGAACTCAGAGTCTTCTTCTTGTAGATAGCAGCACAGCACATCCATTGCTTGCTGATGAATGTTGACTTGTTACTATTTTTGCAATTGATGGTGTCACCGATGAATTGCAAAGATGGTACATAAGTTCGCCAAATTCTTTCCTATCATGGTTGTTGTATTGGCCAACCAGAGTAGGAATCTTTATCAGTTCCTGCGCAACTTTGTCTTGCGTATCTTGAGAGAGCTTCTTCTTGGAGTACGCAGGAAGTCCCATGGTCTGACGAATGTCCGCATAGTTGATAGTGACTGGAACTCCGCGTATTGAACTTTTGAGGCACTGGACATGAATGTCATCATATATGCGCTCGATCTCCTCTGCATTTCTGAAGAATTCATCAATGTATGAAGGGAGAATGAAAGTCTGCCCTTTGGTGAAGAGGGGCAAGATGCCCGATCTATCCATAAGCTCTATCATATAGCGTCCTAGCGCATTCCTCTCTAAGGTCTTCAGCATCAATTTCCCAACCAGGAATAAAGTAATTCAAATTTTGCGCAAAACAAAAGATATGAATTAGATCTGGACATGCGCATGGAGAGAAGCGCATGTGCATGAGCGATATGCGCAACGCATGAACTAGACTCCATACTTAGAATAAAATATTGAATATAAAGGGTAAAATGTCCAAAAACACAAATTTAAATCACACACCTAAATTGGAGTGAAAAGCAGAAACAAGAACAATAATCATGGTAAGGCATAATATATGACTATTCGTCAAGAACATGAAGAACATGCATTGAATACATGAACACCAAGAACACAAAAATGTCAAAGTGCTCCAAACAACCAATCTTTCCTTAGCTCTCATTATAATAAGAGCTTTTAGTGCCAATGAGGTTGTTATAATTTATCAGCTATTAAGTACATGGAAATGGAAACATCAGTACATGAACATGCTTAAGAAACAACTTGGTCATTCACTCAAGAAATTATTGACCAAAATATTTTCAAATTTTCTCATTTATTTTTAATTAGACTAAATTTTTTTTGGTTATTCATTCAACGGACGAAGGTAATATCATAAATTACTCTATTTGGCTTCACCTTTACATATATATGCAGTTAGCTCATGGACAACTTGTGTGAGTGAAACCAACTATCACCAGAAGATAAAGCAAGCTAGATATGTTAATCAAGAAAATACCACATACCTAAGTGACAATGTAGACTGAAGTTTGTGAGCAGCCAACTTTTTAAGGGTGTTTGGAGCTCAAATTGTGGAAATTGTAATCATCCGCTGCACTATTTGGACATCCTAAGCTAAGTAATATGATGCATAAGATGACAAGAAAAAAATGAAGTACAATTTTGTTTTAAGACTTGAGAATATGCAAGGGGGCCACTTGTAAATCTAAGGAATTTCAAGCACTCAGTTAACATTGAGACTTTTTTACAAACAAAATATTCGAACCAGTAATGATCTTAGGCTAAAAATCATGCTAATGTGCATTTTCTGACAAAAAATTTGACACAACACAGTTAGATCTAATGCAATATGACATGATTCAAACATGGAAACACATAAACAAGGGCAAAGTCTTTCTAACGATAAGCGACAACAGTTCAAAAAACCATGTTAATGCGATTTTTTTTTTTTTTTTTGTAAAATGGAAAAAATATGTTATAGGTCGGAAATTACCGAAAACAAGGGCTTGAACTTTAATGGCCTGTTGGAGATGCCATTGATTTTGTATGCTATGCCGCTCCATTTGAAGTATTTTTTTCTTGGAAATCATCACTTGTGAATTGAATGACGATAGTAGGAGAAAGGAAAATTGCATCTTGCCGTTTAATGTAGCCAGAGTATAATTTTCGGATGAGTTTATTTCCATTTGACCCCGCGTACTATCCCATTTTTACACTTTGACCTTCGTACTACGTGATCGACCATCGTTACATGCCTACTATTCAAAAAGAAACCAAAATAACCAAAATCGTTAATAAATGACCTATTTACCCCCGGTTTCCCATTTTTGTTTTTCCAAAAATCAAAAAATGATTTTTTATTCATTATTACAAACAGTGTTATAAACTTTGAAATTCTCTAAAAATTGCACCTTATTTGGCAATTGACGGGGTGGCAAGTGAGTGCGATGGAGGTGAACAGTGGGGAGACCGACGTTTCTGTAGTGAACCGTAGAGGAGGGTTACGGCCGGAATCTGCAGTGATGATCAGATTAGAGGAATTAGAGGAGACGCCTGAATTTGTGTTGCTGCACAAATCAAGAACACGACTGCCGGAACTGGAGAATAACCGGCCTAAAATTGGGGAAGATGACTGCAAAATAGCGGTCGGCGTGGCTTGTTGGACTGGATGAACTGACGATGGAGAGTACACGTAGCTACGACGCCGGATTGCAGAGATACGGGTGTTGACCGGCGTTGACAGAGAATAGATCATCTTTGGTAGGATTGTGAAACTTCCAGATCTATGAATGAGAATGGGGTGGGTCGACTCTAGTGCACTTTCTTGGAATGACCGGTTCAATGGAGAAGAAGAATTGGTGTGCGAGTTTCAATGGAGAAGAAGAATGGGGTGGGTCAAGTCTGATTATGGTTCTGCAAACCATGTGTGATTATTTCAATTTGTGCATAATTGAATTGTGAATATTGAATTTTTAAATTAAGTAACCCAGGAGTAATGGTGGATGGAGATGAAGATATACATAGGGAAGGAGCCGGATACATGAACAGTTACGGCCGGCGACGATAGGATACGCCTTTTCCTCCGCACATTCTTGATAAAAATAAATAAGGTTTTTTTTTTTTTTGAAAGAGTTCAAAATAATAAAGTTTTTTTTTTAAAGCAAAAATGTTTAACAATCAATATGTGATTTTTGAAAAACAAAAATGTCACGACCCGAAAACTAGGCTCTATTTTATTGGTAATAAATTATTATTATTTATTTATTTGCTTATTTATTTATCTAAATTATTATTTATTTAAATATTTATGTGTGCATTTTATGTTTCATAATAATTATGCCTAGCATTTTATTTGGGCCATTTGTGCTAGTGTAGAAGTGTTGAGTCTTATTTGTTAGTGGGGAGTTTATTTGAAAGGGTAGTATTAGGGGGAGGGGCCTATGTGTAAGTTTTGAAATCACTTCTCCTTATTCCCTCCCTACTCTCCTCCCTCACCTCCCTCACTCTTTCACTCCATCTCCCTCTCCCAGCACATATCTTCCTCTCTCCTCCATTTGTGGTAAGTTTTCTTTCTCTTCCTTCTCTCTTCATTTTCTTCATCTTCCTCTCATAATCTCTCATTCCTTAAAACGTGAAATGTGTTTAGATCGTCGATAGGATCGCGTAGAACCAAAAAGAATTGAATTCCGTCATCTTTAAGAATTTTCAAGTAAGTTACTTTTCCCCCATTTTTATGCTAAAATGTTCATATCATGTTTATATAATGCTTGATGTGTTATATTTGAAGTTTGGTTGAGTTTAGAATTTGTTTGGAATTTATTTGAGTTTTGGTCAAAAATGGTGATTTTATGAATGTTGGGTTTGATTCTTGGTTTTGGTTGATAAATGGTGTATTTGGGTCCCTATCCTAGTTATAAGTGGTTTTGGTTCATTTTGGAACTTGTTGAAGGAGTTTAGTTTGAGTATTTTGTGTTTTGGTGTATTTTGGGTCGGAATTGAAGAACCCAGCTCTGTTCTTCCCGGCCATAACCCAGGCCGAGCGCCCGCCTGCCCTTGCCCAGGCGCCCGCCTACCCCCCTTTTTCTAGCAGCCGAACCTTCTGTTGATTCAAGCGCCCGCTCGCCCCAGTCCAGGCGCCCGCCCGCCCACTGTTTGGGATTTTGCCCTTTTGCTTGGTTTAAGACTTAGAGCTTAGCTAGTTTAGGTTTATTTCTTCTAATTAACTTAAGATGACACCATGGAACACTTTAGTAATTAAAATTGGTTCCTTTGTGAACAATAGTGTTATGTGATTTGATCAAGTATTGTTTGGGCATCTTATGATGTATTCGTGTTTGTTCCAACCGAATTGATTTTCGAGTAAGACTTGGTCTAGGTTTTAGGCGATGTCCTATAGTACCTAGAGGTTGTTATTGAACACCAAGGTGTAGGGTTTAGTCCTGTCGTGATCATGTTCTAATAAGTGTAACCTTTCGGATTCGTTTGGGGTGTTTAGAATGGGTTCGTTATGAACGGAGATAAAGCGTGAATTGGGATTTGGGTACCTACGGTTTGATTAACCTTAAGATGTATTCATTCGGATTTCTCATTTGGGATTCCAGGTGTGATGAGATGGTTGAGTTCATAGTCCTAGTATATCTTTTGAGTAAATGTTTAGGGTCATTTTGGTAATAGTCATTGTGCCATTTGTGAGCGACCGTTTGGGTTGTGCTCTTTATGATTAACTTGTGGGTATCATATTTAGGATGTATTTGGTACATGCCTTATCTTGGAATCATTATGTTTTAATGGTCAATGTTGTTGGACTCTTTTATGAGAAACTCCTTGTGTTTATTGTTGTTGAACTCTTCTTGAGTAATCATTTGCATCTTTTATGGTGATTAATTACTGCGGTTCCCTACTTTGGAACCCTTTTGATGTTTTTAAAGCTAGTATTCATTACTTAGCATTATTGAAAGTCCAGCTGGTTAAATTGTGTATCGAGTCAGGCAATGGATAATGCTATAATGGCACGAGCCAAGTCCAGTATAGCATCGCCCATTGGTCCTTCTGTCCTCATCCAGATTGACCTTGGTTGGGATGAGCTAGCTCCGTTGTGGGTATTCTAGCTAATCGTTTCCGAGCATGACTTTGTGGTATGGCTCTTGTCCTTTGTGACACTCTTATGGTTATTGTTCCTGTACCGGGTTTCTTTTCAGCTTTTATGCTACTATGAAGCTGGTTGTTTGATTGATGGGTTGATTGGTCGCTCCTGACCGGGGTTTTCTCTTCGGCTTTTATGCTACTGTGAAGATATGGATTGGTTGATTGTTGAAGCTGCGCAGCGATCCTTTAATTGGTTCTATCAGTTGGGAAACCTTGGCTAATATCCTTTGTTATGTGTTTACTTTCCGCTGCTATCTGTTGACTGTTAATTGTTACATGCTATGTGATATTTATCATTGTTTATTGCCTATTGCATTATAGCATGTCATGTAGTTGCATTAGTAACTTACTGAGATTTTATCTCACCCCGTTTATTTTCATCTTTGTTTTTCCTTAACCCCCCCCTAGGAGCAAAAGGATTAGGATTTGCGGATCGAGGAGACCGTCGAGAGGATTGAGATTTTGGGGAAGGTTGTTATGGATCGGTTTACATTATTAAATGTATAACCTTTTGGGGATAGTTTTACCATTATTGACGTCATTAAGAATTGTATATTTTATCCTTTTGAGCATAAGCTGTGGAGCTTATGTTAGATGTACTTTGTTGATTTAAACTTGGATTTGTAAAACCTTGTGTTATCATCTTTTGGGTTCAAAATGGAATTTTTAACTTCTATACTTTAGAGTTTTTGTCACGACCCAAAATCTAGGCTCTATTTATTAGTAATTAAATAATTATTATTTATTTATTGTCTTATTTATTTATTTAAATTATTAATTATTTAAATATTTATGTGTGCATTTTATGTTTCATCATAATTATGCTTAGCATTTTATTTGAGTCATTCGGGTTAGTGTAATATCGTTGGGTCTTAATTGTTAGCAGGGAGTGTAGTATTGTGTTAGTAGGCGGGGAAGGGGCCTAAGTGTAACTTCGATTTTAACTTCACCTTCTTCCTTCTTCTCCTTCTCCCTCACAAACTCATTCTCAGTATTCTCTCTCTCTCTCCTCAAGAAAAAGGTAAACATTTCTCTCTTCCTTCTCTCTTCATTTCCTCCATCTTCCTCCCATAATCTCTCATTTCTTAAAACATGAACATTGTTTAGATCGTCGATAGGATCGCGTAGAATCAAAAATAAATCCATCAATATTTGAGAAATCATTCAAAATTCAAAGTTACTTTTCCCCCATTTTAATGCTAAAATGTTCATATCATGTTTAGATGATGTTTGATATGTTATATTTGAAGTTTGGTTGGGTTTTGAATTTATTTGGAATTTATTTTGGGTTTTGATTAAAAATGGTGAAATCTTGAATGTTGGGTTTGATTCTTGATTTTGGTTGATTAAATGTTGTTTTAGGAGTCCTTTTAGACTTATAAGTTGTTTTGGTACATTAGTATGCTAGTTAGAAGGTTGGATTTTGGTTGAAATGTGTTTGGGGTTAAAAATTTGGAAGAACCCAGTTGTTCTTCCCGATTCCGGCAGACCAGAGCTTTGTGCGACCGCCCAAAAATGCCTGGGCGACCGCACAACTTTCTGAGAGCTTTTGGTCGTGGTTGAGGGTCTTATTGGGCGACCGCACAGTACTGTTGGGCGGCCGCACAGTCCTCTGGAAGTTTACAATTGTTAACATTTTGTAATTGAAGAATGCGTTTTGATCCAAATCTTGGGTGTCCTCCTAGTCGACCTTAGTGAACATTGTAGTGCACTCTAGTGATAGAATTGGGTCCCTTGTGATCAAGTTTGTGTTTGAAATTAATTAAGTGTTAATTGGGATTTGGAACGTCTTATTGAGGTATCGTTGGTTTGACTTATCTTTGCGAAGATCATCTGGTATAAGTTTGGGCATCTTATGATGTGTTCGTGGTTGTTCCAATCGAATTGATTTTCGAGTAAGACTTGGTCTAGATTTTAGGCGATGTCCCATTGTACCTAGAGGGTTGTGGTTGAACACCAAAGTGTAGAGTTTAGTCCGGTCGTGATCATGTTCTAAAGATTAACCTTTTGATTCGTTTGGGGGTTTGGGATTGGTTCGTTAAGGACGAAGGTAAAGCGTGTATTGGCGATTGGGTACCTACGATTTGATTAATCTTAAGGTGTATTCATTCTGGATTCCTACTTTGGAATTCCAGGTATGATGAGATGGTTGAGTTCCTAGTCCTAGTATATCTTTATGAGTAAATGTTTATGGTCGTTTCGGTCATAGTCCTTGTACTATTTGTGAGTTACCGTTTGGGTTGAGTTCTTTATGATTTACTTTTGGGTATCATATTTAGGATGTATTTGATACGTGCCTTGTCTTGGAATCATCTTGTTTTAATGGTCAATGTTGTTGTGCTCTTTATGAGAAATTCCGTTTATCATTGTTGTGCTCTTCATGAGAAACTCTTGTTATCGTTGTTGTTAAACTCTTCATGAGTACCCGTTGCATCTTTATGATGATTATTTGGTATGGTTCCCTACTTTGGAACCTTAAGTTGTTTATCCATGCTAAATTATTATTACTTAGCATTTCATTAGAAGCCCAGCTGGCATATTTGTTGCATCGGGCGATGGGAAGGATTATAATGGCAAAGCCAAGTCCATTATAATGTTGACCATTGTTTTGCCCTTACTATACCCCTTCTCCAGATTGGCCTTGGAAAGGATAAGTCAGCGTTCCTTTGTGAATGCATCTGGCTAACGGGCATGACTTTGTGTCATGGTCCTTGTCCTTTGTGACACTTTTATGATTTGGTTCCGGTACCGGGGTTTTCTCTTCGAGCTTTCATGCTGCTATGAAGATGTTGATTGTTGATTATTGAAGCTGCGCAGCGACCTTTATTTGGTTCTTCCAGTGGGGTGAAACCTTGGCTATGTATCCACTTATGAGTGTTTATTTCAGCTTTATGTGTTGCATGATGAGCTGGTCGTTATTTCCAACCGGTATGGGACGGTTGGCGATAGGGAACCTCTCATTTGTTGTTATATGCTTATTTATATGGTTGATTATTGGATGTTACTGTTGACAGCATGTCACTTATTATTTCCGCTGCTATCTATCTTATGTTAATTGATATTGGTCATTGCATATTAGCATGTCATGTAGTTGCATTAGTAACTTACTGAGATTTATTCTCACCCCGTTTCTTGTTTCAAATTGTTTTCCTTAACCCCCCCCCCCCAGGAGGAAAAAGGATTAGGATTCGCGGTTCGAGGAGGACGTCGAGAGGATTGAGATTTTGGGGCAGGTTGTTATGGATCGGTTTACATTATTTAAATGTATAACCTTTTGGGGATAGTTATACCCTTTATTGACGTCATTAAGAATTGTATATTTTATTCTTTTGGGTATAAGCTGTGGAGCTTAAGTTGGATATACTTTGTTGATTTAAACTTGGATTTGTAAAACCTGGTGTTATCATCTTTTGGTTCAAAATGGAATTTTTAACTTCTATATTTTAGAGTTTTGGTTTTAAGTCGACGTCCAGCTCGCGATCTCGGGCCGCGGGGTTCGGGGTCGCGACAGTTGGTATCAGAGCTATGGTTTAGCTCTAAGTATAAGTCTAGGTGGACTAGTATGACCTAGGAGGGTAGTTGTGTTCGGAGTGAGTAACGATAAGTATTTTATGCAGGTATTTGTTGTGATGGCTAGAAGAAGATCGGGTGAAAGTTCTAGTGGGACTCAGAATCAGAATGGTCTATGGGAAGAAAACCGTGCAGTGTTCCAGGGCAGGTTTGAAGCGGCCGTGAAAGCAATTCATGACCAAGGACCGAGAGAGGAACATGTAGCACCTCCGCGATATGGGTTGGAGCAGTTCTTAAAGTTGAAACCAAGTGAATACGACGGAGAGCCGGATGTGAAGAAAGCCGAGCTATGGATAGGATCGATGGAGAAAATCTACGATGACTTTGGTTGCACTGATGAGGATAGGGTTATGTTTGCAGCTTATAAGCTCGTGGGGGCTGCGGAACATTGGTGGAAGGCACTGAAGACCAGTTGGGATGCGACTCTTGTACCATATCCTTGGGAGTGGTTCGTGAGGAAATTCAAGGATCATTTATCTCTCTAGTGGATCAAAACCGGAAAGAGATCGAGTTCCTCAGCTTGGAGCAAGGCATGATGTCAGTAGCACAATACTCGGCTAAGTTCACAGAATTAGCCAGGTGTTGTGAATACCTTATGCGGACCGAGGAGCAGAAAGCGATGAGATTGATTAGGGGTTTGAAGACAGCTATTAGGACTCAACTTTTAGCCCAAAGAATTCAACCTTTTCAGGATGCGGTGGATCGAGCCTACTTGATTGAGCAAGATATTGGGGAACATAAGAGGAAGACCGAGGTGGCCAACCCGAGTAGGCAAGGAGGGCAAGGCAAGTCACAACCGCAGCGATCGGATAACCGAGATAACTCTGGACGGCAGCCGATGGTGAGAAATCGAGGTACAAATCAGGGGACACGAAATGGGAAGATCTGCAGCTATTGTCAGGGGAAGGACACTCAGAAGACAAGTGTTGGAAGAAACAAGGAAAATGTGTTAATTGTGGTCGGTTTGGGCACTTTGCGAGAGACTGTACTAAATTCAGATATCAATCATCGGGAAGTGGAGCTGGTACTGCACAGGGTCAGAAGAGAGATGCTTCGGGGAACCCTAAGGTATAGGGCAGAGTAATTGCGATCAATCAGTACCCCCCCCAGGTAACGGATAATTTCAGGAGGTATTATTTTACGTCGTGAGAGCGAGCGCGTGCATTTTAGGATCATCGCATTTATGTGTTTCTGTGCAGTAGTTGCATTTATTTCTTCTGAGTCTTTGACTTATGTGTTGTAGGTGTCTACTCCTAAGGAGGAGTTTAGGGTGGCTGATGAAGTCTTATGTGCTTATGATGTGCTTAAGTATGGTTATGTTTCACCTGCTAAATTAGCCATGTTGCTATTACATGATTTTGATGTTACTATTGCTTTAGTCTATTGTTGTAGGGGAATTGTTATATTCTCCATTCCTAATTTCTTAAAATTGTTGAGACCGTTCCTTTGGGGTAGAATTACTCACCTTTCCTTATATGGGATTAGAATATATAACTTAGGTGGGTGACAATGGGATGTCTATACCAATTATTGGGTGTATTTATCGTTTGTTAAAAATTTCTATTTTATTTCTGAATAGTACCTAGTATTGGGGAGAACCTTGGGTTAAATTGAGTGTTATAGTACAAGGTTGTAGTGCTAATATTTAGATCAATGTCCTTATGGCATCGGTTGGGTTATAAGAGTTGAGGATTCAATGAGGATCTCTTAAGGAAAATTTTGGTCACTTTTAGTACATCTCCGTGAATGCATCGGAATGGATTAGTATGAAAAGGTGTACGATTTGTTATGGGTAATGAGTGTATGGTGGAATTTATAATCGATGATGGTGGTAAGCGTGTTAAGTTAGAAAAGACTAATAAGTACATTTTGGAAGAGTAACAATTTCTCGATCTATGTTAAAGGCATTTTGAATTTTGGTTAAATAGTGGTTCTTTGGCCCTAAATCTCTCCTTGGTGGCGTTTCGCGATTTGGACCAAGGGTATGTGAGGAAAGTTGAGTATCAATATTTGGGCATAATTAAAGAATATTGTGATTTGGTAATGGATCTATTGGAATGAAGTTAGCTAATTGGTTTATGATTTTGGTAGTACCATTGAGCTTAAATATCATTAAGTCATAAATGTATGCGTGGGAGACTAACCGGAGTTAGCTATTGAATTTAGAGTTCGTCGATTTCCTTGGGTATATGAACACAGGTTGTTAACTAAAAAGGGAGTTAGAGGAAATCCCTTGAAGATAAAATTTAGATCATTTTCGGACTGTGGCGTATTCGTAATTATTTTAGGCTTTCAAGGATTGGAGTGTTATGACAATGATATTATGGCGCAGATGTAAGTGAACATTTTGTATTAAAATTTTGGGTTTATATCACACCTCTAGTTTAAGGCGCTACCTAGAGCGAGAGCACTATAATGGGAATCCTTAGAGATATAGCCTTCGGTGAATGTTATGAGGATGGAAAATTTCTTTAGCCTCTCACATTTTAAAGCTAATTAAGCTCGAGATGGTAATGTTTTGAATTTCTGGGGAATACTACTAAGTATGCGATTTACGAAAGGAAACACCTTTGCCGTGTAATTAAGGTTATGAATAAGGTGAGCTTGGGATATCTCGAGAGTTATGATTGGGAGCAATTGGGATTCTCCAATTTTGATTGTGGATTCTAATTAGTAGTGAAGGTTATGATTGAAGGAAGTTATGTGCGAGAGGTCGTGGTATGGTAAGCATTATTTAGGGTTACCTTGTAGTGGGTTAGATTGGACAATTGAGGAATTTGAGAAATGGCGGAACTATCGTATCCGTAGCTATTTGGTCTTCCGGGTAAGTCTCGTTAAAATTCGGGTCGAATTTTCTTTAAGGGGGAGTGAATGTCACGACCCAAAATCTAGGCTCTATTTTATTAGTAATTAAATAATTATTATTTATTTATTGGCTTATTTATTTATTTAAATTATTAATTATTTAAATATTTATGTGTGCATTTTATGTTTCATCATAATTATGCTTAGCATTTTATTTGAGTCATTCGGGTTAGTGTAATATCGTTGGGTCTTAATTGTTAGCAGGGAGTGTAGTATTGTGTTAGTAGGCGGGGAAGGGGCCTAAGTGTAACTTCGATTTTAACTTCACCTTCTTCCTTCTTCTCCTTCTCCCTCACAAACTCATTCTCAGTATTCTCTCTCTCTCTCCTCAAGAAAAAGGTAAACATTTCTCTCTTCCTTCTGTCTTCATTTCCTCCTTCTTCCTCCCATAATCTCTCATTTCTTAAAACATGAACATTGTTTAGATCGTCGATAGGATCGCGTAGAATCAAAAATATTCGAAATCCATCAACTTTGAGAAAATTCAAGTAAGTTACTTTTCCCCCATTTTAATGCTAAAATGTTCATATCATGTTTAGATGATGTTTGATATGTTATATTTGAAGTTTGGTTGGGTTTTGAATTTATTTGGAATTTATTTTGGGTTTTGATTAAAAATGGTGAAATCTTGAATGTTGGGTTTGATTCTTGATTTTGGTTGATTAAATGTTGTTTTAGGAGTCCTTTTAGACTTATAAGTTGTTTTGGTACATTAGTATGCTAGTTAGAAGGTTGGATTTTGGTTGAAATGTGTTTGGGGTTAAAAATTTGGAAGAACCCAGTTGTTCTTCCCGATTCCGGCAGACCAGAGCTTTGTGCGACCGCCCAAAAATGCCTGGGCGACCGCACAACTTTCTGAGAGCTTTTGGTCGTGGTTGAGGGTCTTATTGGGCGACCGCACAGTACCTGTTGGGCGGCCGCACAGTCCTCTGGAAGTTTACAATTGTTAACATTTTGTAATTGAAGAATGCGTTTTGATCCAAATCTTGGGTGTCCTCCTAGTCGACCTTAGTGAACATTGTAGTGCACTCTAGTGATAGAATTGGGTCCCTTGTGATCAAGTTTGTGTTTGAAATTAATTAAGTGTTAATTGGGATTTGGAACGTCTTATTGAGGTATCGTTGGTTTGACTTATCTTTGCGAAGATCATCTGGTATAAGTTTGGGCATCTTATGATGTGTTCGTGGTTGTTCCAATCGAATTGATTTTCGAGTAAGACTTGGTCTAGATTTTAGGCGATGTCCCATTGTACCTAGAGGGTTGTGGTTGAACACCAAAGTGTAGAGTTTAGTCCGGTCGTGATCATGTTCTAAAGATTAACCTTTTGATTCGTTTGGGGGTTTGGGATTGGTTCGTTAAGGACGAAGGTAAAGCGTGTATTGGCGATTGGGTACTACGATTTGATTAATCTTAAGGTGTATTCATTCTGGATTCCTACTTTGGAATTCCAGGTATGATGAGATGGTTGAGTTCCTAGTCCTAGTATATCTTTATGAGTAAATGTTTATGGTCGTTTCGGTCATAGTCCTTGTACTATTTGTGAGTTACCGTTGGGTTGAGTTCTTTATGATTTACTTTTGGGTATCATATTTAGGATGTATTTGATACGTGCCTTGTCTTGAATCATCTTGTTTTAATGGTCAATGTTGTTGTGCTCTTTATGAGAAATTCCGTTTATCATTGTTGTGCTCTTCATGAGAAACTCTTGTTATCGTTGTTGTTAAACTCTTCATGAGTACCCGTTGCATCTTTATGATGATTATTTGGTATGGTTCCCTACTTTGGAACCTTAAGTTGTTTATCCATGCTAAATTATTATTACTTAGCATTTAATTAGAAGCCCAGCTGGCATATTTGTTGCATCGGGCGATGGAAGGATTATAATGGCAAAGCCAAGTCCATTATAATGTTGACCATTGTTTTGCCCTTACTATACCCCTTCTCCAGATTGGCCTTGGAAAGGATAAGTCAGCGTTCCTTTGTGAATGCATCTGGCTAACGGGCATGACTTTGTGTCATGGTCCTTGTCCCTTGTGACACTTTTATGATTTGGTTCCGGTACCGGGTTTTCTCTTCGAGCTTTCATGCTGCTATGAAGATGTTGATTGTTGATTATTGAAGCTGCGCAACGACCTTTATTTGGTTCTTCCAGTGGGGTGAAACCTTGGCTATGTATCCACTTATGAGTGTTTATTTCAGCTTTATGTTTTGCATGATGAGCTGGTCGTTATTTCCAACCGGTATGGGACGGTTGGCGATAGGGAACCTCTCATTTGTTGTTATATGCTTATTTATATGGTTGATTATTGGATGTTACTGTTGACAGCATGTCACTTATTATTTCGCTGCTATCTATCTTATGTTAATTGATATTGGTCATTGCATATTAGCATGTCATGTAGTTGCATTAGTAACTTACTGAGATTTATTCTCACCCCGTTTCTTGTTTCAAATTGTTTTCCTTAACCCCCCCCCCAGGAGGAAAAAGGATTAGGATTCGCGGTTCGAGGAGGACGTCGAGAGGATTGAGATTTTGGGGCAGGTTGTTATGGATCGGTTTACATTATTTAAATGTATAACCTTTTGGGGATAGTTATACCCTTTATTGACGTCATTAAGAATTGTATATTTTATTCTTTTGGTATAAGCTGTGGAGCTTAAGTTGGATATACTTTGTTGATTTAAACTTGGATTTGTAAAACCTGGTTGTTATCATCTTTTGGTTCAAAATGGAATTTTTAACTTCTATATTTTAGAGTTTTGGTTTTAAGTCGACGTCCAGCTCGCGATCTCGGGCCGCGGGGTTCGGGGTCGCGACAGTTTTGGTTTTAAGTCGACGTCCAGCTCGCGTATTCCGGACCCGCGGGATCAGGGGTCGCGACAGTTGGTATCAGAGACATGGTTTAGCTCTATGTATAAGTATAGGTGGATTAGTATGACCTAGGAGGGTGTGTTCGGAGTGAGTAACATGTTAGTTTATGCAGGTACTTGTTTGAAATGGCTCGAAGGAGAAGTGGTGAAAGTAATACGGTAATGGAAATCAGAATGAAACAAGGGATGAAGCCCGTGCAATGTTTCAAGGCATGTTTGAGGCGGCCATGAAGGCCATACATGATCAGGTCCGAGGGTAGAACAAGCACCACCACCCCGCTACGGATTGGAACAATTTCTAAAATTGAAACCGGTTGAGTTCAATGGGGAACCCGATGTAAGGAAGGCCGAGCTATGGATTGAATCGATGGAGAAAATTTATGATGTCTTTGGTTGCACCGATGAAGACAAGGTCCGGTTTGCGGCTTATAAACTTGTGGTGCCGCCGAGCATTGGTGGAAGGGTGTTAAAGCGAGTTGGGATGATACTCACACAGTGTATGCATGGGAATTGTTTGTGCGAAAGTCAAGGAGCATTTCATTCCGGTAGTGGATCAAAACCGAAAGGAGATCGAGCTGCTCAACCTGGAGGAAGGTTTGTTGTCTATAGCTCAGTACTCGGCTAAGTTCACAGAATTAGCCCGGTATTGTGACATATTTTGCGGACCGAGGAGCAGAAAGATATGAGATTCATCCGGGCTTTGAAGACTTCTATTCGGACTCAGCTTATAGCCCAGAGGATTGTGACATTTCAGGATGCGTAGATCGGGCATACTTGATCGAGCAAGATATTGGGGAGCATAAGAGGAAGACCGAGGTTACAAATGCGGGTAAACAAGTAAGCCATGCTAATCTCAACCACATCACCGTTCAGATAACCGAGGTAATTTGGGAGCACCATCTCAGTTTAAGGGACAAACCGCGCTAGGGAATCCGGGTACTACTCCGGGAAACAAGGGAAACAAGGTCGGTGGCTTTGCACTTACTGTCAGAGGGAAGGCCATTTGGAGATAAGTGTTGGAAGAAACAAGGAAAATGTATCAATTGTGGTCAACTGGGTCACTTCATAAAAGTCTGTCCGAGGTTTAAGGTTCAATCATCAGGAACAGGAACCAGTACTTCACCGGGTCAGAATAGAGATGCTTCGGGGAACCCTAAGGTATGGGCAGAGTAATTGCGACCAATCAGCACTCACCAGGTAACGGATAAATTTCAGGAGGTATTATTTTGCGTCGTGAGAGCGAGCGCGTGCATTTTAGGATCATCGCATTTATGTGTTTCTGTGCATTAGTTGCATTTATTTCTTCTGAGTCTTTGACTTATGTGTTGTAGGTGTCTACTCCTATGGAGGAGTTTAGGGTATCTGATGAAGTCTTATGTGCTTATGATGTGCTTAAGTATGGTTATGTCTCACCTGCTAAATTAGCCATATTGCTATTGCAAGATTTTGATGTTACTATTGCTTTAGTCTATTGTTGTAGGGAATTGTTATATTCTCCATTCCTATTTCTTAAAACTGTTTGAGACCGTTCCTTTGGGTAGAGTTATACCTATCTTTTCTTAATTGAAATCCGAGTATTTAGTTTCGGTCAATTTGTTGGGTGTATTTATCATTCGTAAGATTTTCATTTTCTTCCGAATAGTACCTAGTGTTGGGGAGGAGCTTGGGTCAATTGGGTTGTTGTGATACAAGGTTGTAATGCTAATATTTAGATCAATATCCATATTGTATCGGTTGGGTTATAGGAGTTGAGGATTCAATGAGGATCTCTTGAGGAATTTTAGTCACTTTTAGTACATCTCCGTGAATGCATCGGAATGGAGTAGTATGGAGAGGTATACGATTTGTTATGGATGATGAGTTTGTTGTAGGAGTTATGATCATTAATGGTGGTAAGCGTGTTAAGTTAGAAAGGACTAAGTACATTTTGGGAGAGTAATAATTTCTCAATCTATGTTAAAGGCATTTTGAAATTTTGGGTAGATAGTGGTTCTATAGTTCTAAATCCGGCGTTTTCCGAATTGGATCAAGAGTATGTGAAGGAAGTTGATTATCAATACTTGGGCATAATTAAGGAATATCATGATTGGTATTGGGTCATTGGATCGTTGCTAGCTAATCGGTTTATTATGACGGTAGTGCTATTGAGCCTAAGTATCATTAGGTTAATAACTGTATGCGTGAAAGACTAACTTGGGTTAGTTATTGAGGATTTGAGATTTGTTGATTTCCTTGGGTATATGAGCACAGATTATTAACTAAAATAAAAAAAAAAAAAAGGAGTTAGAGGAAATTCCTTGAAGATATAATTTAGGTCATTTTCGGACTATTGAGTATTCGTAATTATTTTAGGCTTTCAAGGGTTGAGTGTGTATGACGATGATATTATGGCGCAGATTTAAGTGAACATTTTGTATTAAAATTTTGGGTATTATTACACCTCTAGTTTAAGGTGCTACCTAGAACGAGAAGCACTATAATGGGAATCCCTAGAGATATAGCCTTTGGTGAATATTATGAGGATGGAAAATTTCTTTAGCCTCTCATATTTTAAAAGCTAATTTAGCTCGAGATGGTAATGTTTTGAATTTCTGGGGAATAATACTAAGTATGCGATTTACAAATGGAAGTACCTTTGCGGTGTAGTTAAGGTTATGAATAGGCGAGTTTGAGATACCTCGAGAATTATGTGTGGAAATAATTTGAATTCTTCGATTTTGAGTACGGATTTTGATTAGTAATGAAGTTAATGATGGAATGATTCGGTTCGAGAGGTGGTGTTATCGTAAGCATTATTTAAGGTTACCTTGTAGTGGGTTAGATTGGACAATTGAGGAATTTGAGAAATGGCGGAACTATCGTATCCGTAGCTATTTGGTCTTTCGGGTAAGTCTCGTTAAAATTCGGGTCGAATTTTCTTTAAGGGGAGTGAATGTCACGACCCGAAAACTAGGCTCTATTTTATTGGTAATAAATTATTATTATTTATTTATTTTGCTTATTATTTATCTAAATTATTATTTATTTAAATATTTATGTGTGCATTTTATGTTTCATAATAATTATGCCTAGCATTTTATTTTGGGCCATTTGTGCTAGTGTAGAAGTGTTGAGTCTTATTTGTTAGTGGGGAGTTTATTTGAAAGGGTAGTATTAGGGGAGGGGCCTATGTGTAAGTTTTGAAATGACTTCTCCTTATTCCCTCCTACTCTCCTCCCTCACCTCCCTCACTCTTTCACTCCATCTCCCTCTCCCAGCACACATCTTCCTCTCTCCTCCATTTGTGGTAAGTTTTCTTCTCTTCCTTCTCTCTTCATTTTCATCTTCCTCTCCTCTCATAATCTCTCATTCCTTAAAACGTGAAATGTGTTTAGATCGTCGATAGGATCGCGTAGAACCAAAAAGAATTGAATTCCGTCATCTTTGAGAATTTTCAAGTAAGTTACTTTTCCCCATTTTTATGCTAAAATGTTCATATCATGTTTATATAATGCTTGATGTGTTATATTTGAAGTTTGGTTGAGTTTAGAATTTGTTTGGAATTTATTGAGTTTTGGTCAAAAATGGTGATTTTATGAATGTTGGGTTTGATTCTTGGTTTTGGTTGATAAATGGTGTATTTGGTCCCATCCTACTTATAAGTGGTTTTGGTTCATTTTGGAACTTGTTGAAGGAGTTTATTTGAGTATTTTGTGTTTTGGTGTATTTTGGGTTGGAATTGAAGAACCCAGCTCTGTTCTTCCCGCCATAACCCAGGCCGAGCGCCCGCCTGCCCTTGCCAGGCGCCCGCCTACCCCCTTTTTCTAGCAGCCGAACCTTCTGTTGATTCAAGCGCCCGCTCGGCCCAGTCAGGCGCCCGCCGCCCACTGTTTGGGATTTTGCCCTTTTGCTTGGTTTAAGACTTAGAGCTTAGCTAGTTTTAGGTTTATTTCTTCTAATTACTTAAGATGACACTGTGGAACACTTTAGTAATTAAAATTGGTTCCTTTGTGAACAATAGTGTTATGTGATTTGATCAAGTATTGTTTGGGCATCTTATGATGTATTCGTGTTTGTTCCAACCGAATTGATTTTCGAGTAAGACTTGGTCTAGGTTTTAGGCGATGTCCTATAGTACCTAGAGGGTTGTTATTGAACACCAAGGTGTAGGGTTTAGTCCTGTCGTGATCATGTTCTAATAAGTGTAATCTTTCGGATTCGTTTGGGGTGTTTAGAATGGGTTCGTTTGAACGGAGATAAAGCGTGAATTGGGATTTGGGTACCTACGGTTTGATTAACCTTAAGATGTATTCATTCGGATTTCTCATTTGGGATTCCAGGTGTGATGAGATGGTTGAGTTCATAGTCCTAGTATATCTATTGAGTAAATGTTTAGGGTCATTTGGTAATAGTCATTGTGCCATTTGTGAGCGACCGTTTGGGTTGTGCTCTTATGATTAACTTGTGGGTATCATATTTAGGATGTATTTGGTACGTGCCTTATCTTGGAATCATTATTTTTAATGGTCAATGTTGTTGGACTCTTTATGAGAACTCCTTGTGTTTATTGTTTTGAACTCTTCTTGAGTAATCATTTACATCTTTTATGGTGATTAATTACTGCGGTTCCCTACTTTGGAACCCTTTTGATGTTTTTAAAGCTAGTATTCATTACTTAGAATTATTGAAAGTCCAGCTGGTTAAATTGTGTATCGAGTCAGGCAATGGATAATGCTATAATGGCACGAGCCAAGTCCAGTGTAGCATCGCCCATTGGTCCTTCTGTCCTCATCCAGATTGGCCTGGTTGGGATGAGCTGCTCCGTTGTGGGTATTCTAGCTAATCGTTTCCGAGCATGACTTTGTGGTATGGCTCTTGTCCTTTGTGACACTCTTATGGTTATTGTTCCGGTACCGGGTTTCTTTTCAGCTTTTATGCTACTATGAAGCTGGTTGTTTGATTGATGGGTTGATTGGTCGCTCCTGACCGGGGTTTTCTCTTCGGCTTTTATGCTACTGTGAAGATATGGATTGGTTGATTGTTGAAGCTGCGCAGCGATCCTTTAATTGGTTCTATCAGTTGGGAAACCATGGCTAATATCCTTTGTTATGTGTTTACTTTCCGCTGCTATCTGTTGACTGTTAATTGTTACATGCTATGTGATATTTATCATTTGTTTATTGCCTATTGCATTATAGCATGTCATGTAGTTGCATTAGTAACTTACTGAGATTTTATCTCACCCCGTTTATTTCCATCTTTGTTTTTCCTTAACCCCCCCCCAGGAGCAAAAGGATTAGGATTTGCGGATCGAGGAGAACGTCGAGAGGATTGAGATTTTGGGGAAGGTTGTTATGGATCGGTTTACATTATTTAAATGTATAACCTTTTGGGGATAGTTTTACCATTATTGACGTCATTAAGAATTGTATATTTTATCCTTTTGAGCATAAGCTGTGGAGCTTATGTTAGATGTACTTTGTTGATTTAAAATGGATTTGTAAAACCTTGTGTTATCATCTTTTGGGTTCAAAATGGAATTTTTAACTTCTATACTTTAGAGTTTTGGTTTTAAGTCGACGTCCAGCTCGCGTATTCGGACCCGCGGGTTTCGGGTCGCGACAGTTGGTATCAGCCGGTTTAGCTCTATGTATAAGTATAGGTGGATTAGTATGACCTAGGAGGGTAGTGTGTTCGGAGTGAGTAACAATTGTTGTTTTATGCAGGTAGTTGTTTGAAATGGCTCAAGGAGAAGTGGTGAAAGTAATACCGGTAATGCAAATCAGAATGAAACAAGGGATGAAGCCCGTGCAATGTTTCAAGGCATGTTTGAGGGCGGCCATGAAGGCCATACATAATCAAGGTCCGAGGGTAGAACAAGCACCACCACCCCGCTACGGATTGGAACAATTTCTGAAATTGAAACGGTTGAGTTCAATGGGGAACCCGATGTAAGGAAGGCCGAGCTATGGATTGAGTCGATGGAGAAAATTTATGATGTCTTTGTTGCACCGATGAAGACAAGGTCCGGTTTGCGGCTTATAAACTTGTGGGTGCCGCCGAGCATTGGTGGAAGGGTGTTAAAGCGAGTTGGGATGATACTCACACAGTGTATGCATGGGAATTGTTTGTGCGAAAGTTCAAGTAGCATTTCATTCCGGTAGTGGATCAAAACCGAAAGGAGATCGAGCTGCTCAACTTGGAGGAAGGTTTGTTGTCTATAGCTCAGTACTCGGCTAAGTTCACAGAATTAGCCCGTATTGTGACTATCTTGTGCGGACCGAGGAGCAGAAAGCTATGAGATTCATCCGGGGTTTGAAGACTTCTATTCGGACTCAGCTTATAGCCCAGAGGATTGTGACATTTCAGGATGCGGTAGACCGGGCATACTTGATCGAGCAAGATATTGGGGAGCATAAGAGGAAGACCGAGGTTACAAATGCGGGTAAACAAGTAAGCCATGCTAAATCTCAACCACATCACCGTTCAGATAACCGGGGTAATTTGGGAGCACCATCTCAGTTTAAGGGACAAACCGCGCTAGGGAATCCGGGTACTACTCCGGGAAACAAGGGAACAAGGTAGGTGGCTTTGCACTTACTATCAAAGGGAAGGCTGTTGGTCCCAAAGACACAACAAGGGTATGAAAAGAGGCTAGAGGGGGGGGTGAATAGCCTATTTAAATTTCAACCCTTTTTCAAATTCAACCAAGTGCTTACTCTTGAATATGCGGTCAAGTTAAAACCACACGGTCAAGGGGTAATATGCACAGCGGAAGTTTTCGTTAGAAATGGAAAGGGTGGGAAGGTTGGTTTTGACTAAAATCTCTAAGTAGGAATACCAGCACTCACGGTCAACCAGGTTGCGGTCGAGTGAGTCCGGTCGAGGGTGAAGTGCGGTCAAGAGATTGCGGTCAAGAGGTTGAGATTTGAAAGTTGTTGTCTTAGAAGTTTTTGGCAAAAGATAAGTTAGTCAGATTTTAACTTAGGCAATGTGGAAAACAAACAAACACAATTCACAGCAAGTTATTAAATCTGAAGGATCAAAACACTAAACGACAAACAAAGTTAATATGAACAATGAAGAACAAGATGAACAATACTTGAAAGTAAATTTGCAGAAAGTAAAATGACCCAAGTATTTGGAAAGTTTGATCTGTTAAAAAGATCTACGTCCTTACCAAGATGGTCAGTCTTGGATTTTGAATGGAGGTATATATTGATTCTGAGTGTACAGATTACAGAGATGAAGTATTGAATCAACACTACTTTCTATGAAGAACAAATCCTAGACTTAGACCAGTGTATCCCTTTTGATTCAATCTAAGTGATTGATCAATTGGGGTGAGTGTGTGTGTAAGAATCTGAAGCTCTTTGAAATCTATATGATTTAGAGCCTAAAGAATCTTATGTGTTACAAGGCTTGAGATGACTTGAATGTTGCTGGAGATCTTTGAAGGTTTGAAGGTGAGTTCTTTGAAGATTCAAAGGATTATGGAAATCTTGATCATTATCTTCAATCACCAAGTATTTCAACAGCAATTTCTCTCTTAGAATCTCAGCTTCTTTCAATGAAGAACTTAAGGGTATTTATAGCCTTGAATGAGAAAATAGCTGTTGGATTTACTTGGGCTCTAAGTTGAAGGACAATGAGCTGTTGAATTCTGATTGGAGCTCAATCTGAGTTTGTCCTTTTTGCAGATAAGAGGTGGTCCCACTTAGATGAATTCAAATTTGAATTATTGGGATCCAAGTTCTGCAACGTTCTAAACTAACCATAGTTTGACCATGGTTAAGTTTGAACAAACTTGGGTTCTTGGACAACTTCATCATTTGCGGTCAAGGCCTCACGGTCGAGTGGCTTGCGGTCGAGGGGTCAAATGTGACCTGTCAAGATATGCCACAAAGCTTCACGGTCACTGACTTCCGGTCAAGTGATTCACGGTCCAGTGGTCTTCCACGGTCAGGTGGTCTACCACGGTCAAGTGAATTCACGGTTGAGGTCTTGACCACTAAAATTCCAGACTTAGAAATTTTCAGCTATCAATCTAAAGCCTATACTATCAAAGTGGACTATTCTAAAAATGAAGTTTAACCTTCTTACAATATATCCTAAAGTCTACAAAAGATAAAATTAGGTTATGGGATCAAATCATCTAGGTATAGGATGGTTTATAATAAGCATACAACATCTCCCCTATTTGATTGAGACCATTACCCCTATAACAAAGGCTCATTCATTGTACTTGGTAATAACATGTTTTCAAGAAAATAATATTTATTAATTTCATGCCCCAAGTCAATGCACACTCTAAGCCAGTG
The DNA here is from genome assembly GCA_026119855.1 of Campanula takesimana. Taxonomy (NCBI): domain Eukaryota; kingdom Viridiplantae; phylum Streptophyta; class Magnoliopsida; order Asterales; family Campanulaceae; genus Campanula; species Campanula takesimana. The sequence continues at coordinate 192,933 of JAOWBW010000456.1, forward strand.
TTATAGATTTCTATCAGCCTAAGAAGATAAAAGATACTAGTCCTAGCAAGATAGACATATAAGGCTTGATTGCATTTTTAGAGAAAATAACAATAAGTATGCAAATGCATCAAACAATCATTCAAGAGGTACTCCACAAAAATATAATCATTAAGGTGAGGAGTGCAGACAAAAGAGATTAAAAGTTTTACAACCCAAATAAAAGAAACAGAAATAAAAATTGTTTAGACAACATCAACAAATTGTTTCAAAGACCACACACGGTCAGTTCACATGGTGGGATTAACATTGCGGTAGAGGATAGTTTAGAAGCGGTCGAAGGTATGTGTGAGATCATCTTCAGTGAGATCAGAGAAGGGAGAGCGGTAAGGGAGAGGGCATGGAGCGACCGGGAATGAGAATAGGTACGGTCACTCCATCTTCATCATCTTCACCCTGAGCATTTACATACCGTGGCCTGCTTCTGCCTCTTGATTTGCAACTAGATTACCGTGGCGGTTGATCCTGTTCAGCACAGTGTTAGCTCGATTGGATAGAAAATCAATTTTGTTTGATTGGTCATTGAGGCGGTTGGTGTGGACAATCATGGCTTGTTGAATGCTTCCAATTTCCTACTCAAGCTTTCATTCAGATTGGTCATAGCGGTTTTTTAGGGCAATATCAACATCTTTTTCCACCGACATTCTTACTTTCTTTACTTCCAGAGAGAGTTCATCTTTAACATCCTCCATAGATTTTGAGATATCTATCGAGGCTTTTAAGACTTCCTTTGAAAAGCACTTCATGATGGCCCTTGTTTGAATAAGAAAGATTTGTTCATAAAGTCCGTAGTTACCATGAAGGCACTTGGAGCAACAAGAGAGGTAGAAGTAGAGCCAGCAGCTTGACCGGCCTCGAAGAGCTGCTGCCTGCTTGACCGGAGAGGGCATCTGATATAGCCTTTGATACGTACTCTCTCTCCCCCTTAATGGTCTCAATCAGTTGAGAGGGGAGAGCAACAATCTGGTCTTTAAGCACTGAATTAGCAGACTTCAGCTCAGAGATTTCTTCATGAAGAGCGGTCTGATTGGCGTCAGCTTTGAGATCTGGTTTGGGAATCCAGATTGATTTGTGTAAGCATTTCCACTGCAGTCAATAGATGAGCAATTGATCGACCAGAGGTTCAGAAGGGGATTGCCTGATTGGAGACATGGTCATATTACCAGTATCATTACTTCGCGGTCACTGGGTTCATGGTCATCTTCTTGACAATGACCCCCATGCTCAGGAAGCTTTTCAACATTTGCTGGAACTTCATCATCACTAAGCACCGGGCTATCAGCGTTGATACCCTTATCAATCTCAACATTATCACCAGCATTATGATCAGAATGTTCTGATCCATCATCAGATACATCCTTTACCTCTTCATCTGTAGAGTCATCAACTAAACCGAGTGTTGGTTT
>JAOWBW010000456.1:863316-919795 GCA_026119855.1 Campanula takesimana
TAAATTATATTATACATTGGATGTATATGAAGGTTATATAATTTAGTGGGAGTATTTTGTTTGAAAATACATTATTTATCTCTTTAATGAAAACCAGTACTTATTAAATTTTGGAAATTTTTGCATATTTGTAGATAATGACTAATAACACTCAATCAAGTCGTTGCGTTCGATCCTTGAGAAGATAAGCTCGAAGAGAATGGTTACCAACTTTATGGATTGGACCGTAGCATAAGAATCGTTCCTAGGGTAGAAAGAGACAATTAAAGAAACACGTAATGATTCTAGAGATGTAAGTTGTCTCATGCTTGCTGCTATGTGTTCAAAAACTCCAACAAAGTTTGGAACATTTGGAAGCCTATGAGATAGGCGTGGAGTTGAGAAACCATGTTTCAAGAGCAAGCTAGGCAAGAGAGGTACAAGACCATTGTTGCATTCACTACTTATAAAATGAATGAAGGGCAACAAGTGGGTCCTCACTTTCTTAAAATGAAAGGTTATGTAGAGCACCTTGAGAAACTTGGCTATCCAATCCCATTGGAGATAGCCACGGATCTCATTCTTAATTCATTGCCTAAAAGTTATAATCAGATTGTAATGAATTATAACATGCATGGAATGGATAAGAATCTCTCTGAGTTGCATGGGATGCTCAAAACTGCAGAGATGAAAATTGTGGAGAAAGGTTCTCCCGTGCTCTTGGTTCATGATGGGAAGAAGGCTAATGCCAAAGGAAAGGGTAAGAAAGTTATCAAACCCAAAAAAGCAAGGCAAAGGTTGCCAAGGCTTCTGAGGCAAAACCCGATTCATAAAAGGATGCAATCTGTTTCCATTGTCAAGAAATTGGTCATTGGAAACGTAATTGCAAGGCTTTCTTGGAAGAGCAAAAGAAGAAGAAGAGCAGCAAGGCTGGGTCGACTTCAGGTATCTATATGATAGATATTCTCCTTCTACCACTGATTCTTGGGTATTGGATACCGGATGTGGTTCTCACATTTGTCTAAATGTGCAGGGACTAAAGAATATGAGACTGCTTAAAGAAGGTGAAGTAGATCTACGTGTGGGGAATGGAGCAAGAGTTGCTGCATTAGCCGTAGGGACTTATGAAGTCACTTTACCTTCCGGATTAATTCTTGTTTTGAACAATTGTTATTATGTTCCGGATTTAAGCAGAAATATTATTTCATTTCTTGTTTGGATAATGAAGGTTTTAAGTTTCTTATTGAGAATAAGAAATTTTCTATTTATTTAAATGATGTGCTTTATGGTATGCTAATTCATTTAATGGCCTTTATATCTGGATGTCAAGAATGAAAATAATGACAATGTCTATCATGTAAATAAGAAATCTAAACCTAATGATGTAAATCATACCTATTTATGGCATTGCCGTCTTGGTCATATTAATGAGAAGCGTATCTCAAAACTCCATGGGGACGGACTTTTAGGTTCATGTGACCTCGAGTCATATGATACTTGTGAGTCGTGTCTTCTTAGAAAAATGACTAAGACACCTTTTACCAAGTTGGGTGAAAGGGCAAGCGACTTATTGGGGTTGATACATTCCGATGTATGCGGACCATTAAGTAGCAATGCTAGGGGAGGATTTCAATACTTCATAACCTTCACTGATGATTATAGTAGATTTGGGTATGTTTACCTAATGAAACATAAAAGTGAAGCATTTGAGATATTTAGAATATTTCAAAATGAAGTAGAAAACAACATGGCAAAAGTATAAAAGCACTTCGATCAGATCGAGGTGGAGAATACTTAAGTCAAGAATTTGATGATCATCTAAAGAATTGTGGAATAGTTTCACAATTGACTCCACCTGGAACACCACAATGGAATGGTGTATCCGAGAGGAGGAATCGGACTTTGTTAGACATGGTTCGATCAATGATGAGTCAAGTTGATCTTCCAATATCCTTTTGGGGTTACGCCCTAGAAACCGCTGCTTTCACACTAAATCGTGTTCCAACTAAATCGGTTCAAAAGACTCCATATGAGATGTGGAGCGGAAAGAAGCCTTGTCTATCTTTCATGAAGATTTGGGGTTGTGAAGCTTTTGTCAAAAGACTTGTCTCAGACAAACTTGCACACAAATCTGATAAATGTATTTTCGTGGGATATCCTAAGGAAACTAGAGGATATTACTTTTACAACCGTGAGGACAACAAAGTGTTTGTTGCCCGAACTGGTGTCTTTCTAGAGAAAGAGTTTCTCTCCAAAGAAATCAGTGGGAGTAAAATAAATCTTAAAGAAATTCGAGACCCAGAAAATAACATTGAACCAATAGTGGAACAAGAACAAGAACCACAAGGAGTTGTGGAACCTGTTCAAAATACACAATCAACTCGCAGATCTAGTAGGTTACGATCCGAGCCCGAGAGATATGGATTTCTCGTAACGGATAGTAATGAGGTAGAAATCATTGAGAATGATGAACCGTCAACCTACCAAGAGGCGATGTCTTCTCCTGATTCAGACAAGTGGCTTGGAGCCATGGAATCCGAATTGCAATCCATGCAAGACAATCAAGTTTGGAATTGATTGATGCACCCGAAGGTGTAAAAACCATAGGATGCAAATGGGTCTTCAAGAAGAAGACTGACATGGATGGGAAGGTGCATACTTACAAAGCTAGACTTGTAGCGAAGGTTATAGGCAAGTTCATGGAATTGACTATGATGAGACCTTTTCACCCGTAGCAATGATCAAGTCTATAAGAATTTTGCTTGCCATTGCCGCATATCATGACTATGAAATATGGCAAATGGACGTCAAAACCGCTTTCCTGAATGGAAAACTCCAAGAGGATGTGTATATGACACAACCAGAAGGTTTTGAACAAGATTCTAAGGTATGCAAATTGCAAAGATCCATCTATGGATTGAAGCAAGCTTCTAGGAGTTGGAATCTCCGTTTGATGAATCGGTCAAAGAGTTTGGTTTCATCAAGAACGAAGATGAGCCTTGTGTATACAAGAAGATTAGTGGGAGCATAGTGCTATTCCTTATTTTATATGTGGATGACATATTGCTCATTGGAAACGACATTCCTACACTTCAGTCTGTGAAGACTTGGTTAGGAAAGTGCTTCGCAATGAAAGATATGGGTGAAGCCGCATATATTCTTGGCATTAAGATCTATAGAGATAGATCAAGGAGGCTACTTGTTTAATCCAAAGTACATACATTGACAAGGTCATTAGAAGATTCCGTATGGAAAATTCTAAGAGAGGCACCTTGCCCGTGTTACATGGAGTTTCTCTAAGCAAGACTCAATGTCCTAAGACAAACGATGAGCGTGAGAAAATGAATGATGTTCCATATGCTTCGGCAATTGGGTCCATCATGTATGCCATGATTTGTACTAGGCCGGATGTATCTTATGCTTTGAGTATGACAAGTAGATACCAATCCGACCCTGGCGAAAATCACTGGATAGCTGTAAAAGCAATTCTTAAGTACTTGAGAAGAACTAAAGACTCGTTTTTGGTCTATGGAGGAATGGAAGATGATCTCGTTGTAAATGCTTACACGGATGCAAGATTCCAAACCGACAAAGATGATAGCCGATCGCAATCGGGTTTTGTGTTTATGTTAAATGGTGGAGCTGTAAGCTGGAAGAGTTCCAAGCAAAGTACAACCGCTGATTCTACAACAGAAGCTGAGTATATTGATGCATCGGATGCTGCAAAAGAAGCTGTTTGGATTAAGAAGTTCATAACTGAACTTGAAGTGGTTCCTAGCATTGCTAATCCAATAGACCTTTATTGCGATAATAATGGTGCTATTTGCTCAAGCAAAGGAAGCAAGAGCACATCAGAAATCCAAACACATACTTAGACGTTTTCATATCATTCGAGAGATCGTTGATAGGGGAGACGTAAATATATGCAGAGTACCTACTGATGACAATGTTGCGGACCCGCTGACAAAGGGACTTCCACAAGCTAAACATGATGGTCATGTTAGGTCCATGGGTATTAGATACATGGGAGATTGGGCCTAGGGCAAGTGGGAGATTGTTGGTAGTGGTGCCCTAGGCACGTTTAATAAACGTTGTAATTATTATCATTTATTTCATATCAATAAAGAGATGTTTTTGATTATTATTATTGTTCATGTTTACTTATAATAATCTCCGTCCCTAGTACTTGTTAAGCGCTAGTATAAAGGCTAAATGATCATGCGATGATCATGTTAGATTTATGGGTACTTGTTTGGAACAAGGTACTGGACATGACCCGCTATATGAGATTTATGTCATGGTGTATGTCGAACATATATCTCATATTAGTTTTGTCATTTGAATCCTTAGACATGAAGTTATTATAGTCTTCCACTTGATGAACATTATGTTTGACATATTCAAACGCTACCTTTAACCGGGAAGTTATAAAGGGTATGATTGGCATAATCGGATTTACGTAGGGAAGAATAATAAGCTAAATGGATTTGTCCCTCTTCGGAGAGATGTCAAGCTTGGGCCTCTCGTAGGAATGGTGTTGATGAAATGTTCGGCCAGACTCAAATGAATTGATTGGATCAATGGCATTTGGATTATCAACATATTCGGAATCGAGAAAGTATTGAACAAAACAAGTTGACTGTTTGACCATGACTTGTGTTCAATGACGTCGAGGACAAAGGGATTATGACATATTCTAAAGGAATGCGAACTTGTATCTAGTTATACTATTTGGGTAGGTATGACGGTTTGCTAGAGCCTAGAGGGTCACACACAATAGAACGAATCTTTAAAAGGACTAAATTGGAATTTTGGAAATTCTGGGGAAGTGGGCGACCGCACAGTGTCGACTGGGCGGCCGCACACTTAGCTCAGAATTGTACCAGTTTGTTTCAGATAAATGTGCGACCGCACAGTGTATTCTGGGAGGCCGCACAGTACTGTCGGCTGGCACTTTCCTAATTCGATTTGGAATGTCTTTTGACACAAGATTCCTATTTGGAATAGGTCTTGCTTGTGTATAAAAGGATGAGTTCGGCCAGAACTTCAGTGATAGCCTTTTGTGAGTCTCCAAAGAGTTTGAGAGAGGTTTTACTTTGTTCTAAGACATCCTTGGTCAAAGAACAAAATAATACACAAGAGAGAAAATTCCATATAGTTCAAATTCATTGTGAAAACGTGTTTCACAATTTGGTCTAGCAACCAAGATCAAAGAAGTTCCTTTGATATTCGTTCGAAGTGTGGATACCGCTAGAGGGTGAAAATCATCATCTTCAAAGTTCGTGTTCAAGCTTTGTGATCGTGATCAAGTCTTCAAATCTCCACCAAAGACCAAGAGAAAATTTAATAGCCATCAAGGGTTAGTTTTATCCTATATTCATGTTATTGTATTTGATTTAATCATATGAACGGATCTATGGGATTTGGGTTTCAAAATTTTAAATGCTAAATTCCGCTGCGCATGTTACTACGAAACCCAACACAATTTAGCCCCTAACTAATGGAGTCAGTCAGAAACTTAACAAAACATGACAAAACTAACAAGTTTTCATCAAAACACAAAGGCGAGACACGAGAGTAGTGTAATCACAAATTTGAGTTCAAAATGGGGTGTCTACACTTGGAAAGATGTCAGAAATTCTTTGAAACATAAGAAGAATAATATGAATATCGAACAATTGGTAACTCATCTACGCATAGAGGAGGGAATCCGCATGCAAGATGAGGGAAAGGGTAATTTAAATCCTTCTTCTTCTACCATTAATATGGTTGAAGATGGAAAAACCAATAGAAAGGGCAAGAAAAGATCCGAAGAATCCATTAATAGGCAATTTGTCAAGAAGGCAAATGTTCAAAACAAAGGAAATTGCTTTGAATGCAACAAACCCGGTCACTTCAAAAGAGATTGTTCAATCTGGAAACGGAAGATGGCAAAGGGTCAAAAGAAAAAGAGTCATGGCGAGTCTAGTCATGATCAAACCTTTGAAGGTAAAAGTGCACGATTTATTTTGAATTCAGAAATGAACTTTATTGCAATGATTTCTGAAATTAATTGTGTACAGGATGAAGATGCCTCATGGTGGATCGATTCAGGAGCATCGAGACATGTATGTAAAGACCGCCATTTATTCAAGACATTAAAAAATCTTGAAGATGGAGATATTCTCTACATGGGCAATAGTTCTACGGTCAAGATCCAAGGGATAGGACAAGTAGACTTATTATTTTCTTCTGAAAAAACTCTTACTATTAAAGATGTATTGTATGCTCCGAAAATTAGGAGAAATTTAGTCTTTGGTAGTCTCTTGAATCGATATAGTTTCAAATTAGTATTTGAAGCGGATAAATTCATATTATCTAAAGGTGGTATATTTGTTGGTTTAGGTTATCTTTGTAATGGCATGTTCAAATTAAGTATTAATGAAGTTAATAATTCTATTTACTTTGTTGATTGTGATTCTTCTCTATGGCATTTTCGCATTGGACATGTAAATTATAGAAGGTTATATGACATGTCTAAATTGGGATTAATACCCCCATTTGATATAAATATGTAGAACATGCATGCTTCCTAAGATAACAAGAAGTCCATTCCCAAATGTGGAAAGGACTTCAACATTGCTTGAATTCGTGCATAGTGATCTATGTGATTTTCATAGCACTCCTTCTTTAGGAAATAAAAAGTATATTGTGACTTTTATTGATGATTATTCTCGATATTGTTATGTATACTTGGTATGTTCTAAAGATGAAGCCCTAGATAAATTTAAGATTTATAAAAATGAAGTAGAATTGCAAAAAAGTGTCTTGGTTAGAAAACTAAGAACTGACAGGGGTAGTGAATACTATAATCCTAGTTATTTCCAGTCAGTAGGAATAATTCATGAAACTACTGCTCCGTATGCACCACAACAAAATGGTATTGCGGAAAGAACGAATAGGACATTAGTAGAAATGGTTAATTCTATGCTTTGATATTCAGGTTTAAGTGATGGGTTTTGGGGAGAAGCTATATTAACAGCATGCTACATACTTAATCGTGTTCCTACAAAAGGAAACAAGGTTACTCCTTATAAACTTTGGTACAAAAGAAAACCTAACTTGAAATATTTCAAGGTATGGGGTTGTAGGGCAATTGTAAGATTGCCGGAACCCAAAAGAAAGAAATTGGGAGAAAAAGGGATTGAATGCATCTTTATAGGCTATGCATCAAATAGCAAAACCTATAGATTCTATGTTATCGAACAAAATGACTATATACCGTTCAGACGATCATAGAGTCAAGAGATGCAATTTTTGATGAGAAACGATTTTCTTCAATTCCTAGACCAACAGATATCACTCATAGTACCAATGAGGGAACTCAATATCCTAATGAACAGGTTCATGAAGGTAATGAAGAACCTCAACCACACCTTAGAAGAAGTAAACGTGCACGGAAAGAAAAATCTTTTCATATTGTTACAATATTAAAGGGGACCCTACTACATTTCAAGAGGCTACGAGATGCTGCATTTTGGAAAGAAGTCATCAATGATGAAATGGATTCCATAATGGGAAATAATACTTGGAGTTTAGTTGATCTACCACCAAAGTGTAAACCAATTGGTTGCAAATGGATTTTCAAAAAGAAAATGAAAGTCGATGGCACAACTGACAATTTCAAAGCTCGTTTAGTGGTGTGATAGCCCACGCCCGAACCGTGATCCACGCTCGTGTCCTCATAATGGTTACCATCCTTTGGTTTTGAAAATCAGAAGAGTCGCCACCTCATTTTATTAAGGAAAATAGAGATAAAACCTTTTGTTTGAAATTGAAGTGGGTTCGGGGGATAAGTTACGAGTAGAGAAGGTGATTAGCACCACTCCACTCGCCCTTACGGTCTCTAGCATGCTTCCGCCTACGATTTGATTTTTATGCCTTTTGAAAATGTCTTATTATTCCCTAACTTTGAGAAAACGTGTGTGTTTATGTACAAATGTGTCTTCCTAGTCTAGGTCGATTCGTTTGGATCGCAACCGAGAATCGGTTTGGGTGGATTCTCGATCGGTTTTGAAAATGATTTGAATCACATAGACAAGTAAGAACATTTAAGAGGGAAAAGGTAATATGTACAAATTATACAAGTATGTGCAAAATGGGAGATAAATCCCATAAAATGAATGTCCAAGCCTTGGGTTGATGTTGAAGTTTATAAAACATTTTTAGAGGTTTCAAAACACTTCTGACATCTAATGTCAGAAACAAGACAGCTTGTATTCTGGGAACAGACACTTGAATAAAAAAAACGGAAAAAGGTCTTTCTTGAGGTCATAAAATTATTTCAACAGGCATTTATGTTTTAGTTAGCATGTTAGGAACAATTTTCATTTTATGACTCAAACCCAGAAATTAGGTTTGATACATGTTTATGGCATGGAAAAGCAAAGCGGTCAGAAACAGGATACACTGGACAGCAGACATGGAGCATGAAAACAAGCTTCAAAACATGATCTAAGCATGGAATGAGACCTTGTAACTGAGCATGGTTCTACCATAACATGTTATTAACATTATCATTAGGCTATGTATGAACAAACATGAACAAAAATATGAATAAACATGAAATAGCACAAAGAGGACAGATTGTATGACATTAAGAACAAACCAAAATTTAAGCATGATTCACTCATTTTTGACTTTAATATGAACATATAATGTACATGAGACTTATATATACATTATGGACCATATATTATAAACTTTACATCATCCTTAACATGAAGATTACAAACTCAAAACATGGATTACATAGAAGAACATGGGGATCTAGCCATCTAATGACTAGATCCCAAACTACTACATACAAACTCTTTACATGGATTACACTTAAACTTACCCAAGATGAATCTTACCTAGGTTGGGGTAGGGAGGTGTGCTTCCTTTGCTTCCAAGGGAAGGCTTTTAGTTGTTTTGATTTGATTTGTTTGAAGTGGAATGAAAGTGTATAGTTTGCTTGAGTTTGTAGTTGTGTAGAGTTGGTTTGGAGTGGTGTTTTGGGTTGTTTGAGGTGTTTGGATGGTGGTTGTATTGGTGGGGGAGTGATAGCTGAGTAGAGAGGGTAAGAACTTGAGAGAGAGTTGGGAAAAAACTTGGGGAGAAAACTTGGGGAGAAAAGAGTAGTGAATGTGAGTTGTGTCAAGTCCTTTTGCCCCCCCCCCCCCTTGCTTAGGCCATTTTTAGGGGAGTTTTGGAGGGAGGAGTGTAACGACCCCAAAATCCGTCCCTATTTATTTTATATTTTTGGGGATTTTAATTTGACATTTGGTGTGCATTTTATGTGTTGCATCATATTTTATGATTTGCACATCTTACTTGATTATTTGTGTTATTTACTTAGTTAGTAGTAATAATGGTTAAAGGAGTTAAATGATTAAGTTGAAACTTTAGGGTCCTTTGTGAAAATATAAGTTTAGGGGTTAAAGTGTTAAAAATGAAACTTGGGTGACCAAAGTAGAAAAATGGGGCAAAAAAATCTTTATAACTTATGCTTTTCCTTCTCTCCCTCTTTGTTCATTTCACCCAGAACATTTCTCTCGTACTTTCCTAGGGTTAGGAGAAAAAGGTAAGTTCAACATATTTCGATTTAATTCTTTTTATTTACTTATCCGTTTTAAAATCTAATTATATAAAAATGATCAGGGCGTTGAGTAGGTTATTTCTACCCGAACAAAACTTATTTCAGCGATACTTTTTCCGGAAATAGGTAAGTTACTAATTCCCCTTTAAATATTAAAATGGTCATATATGTTATACTTGATACTTGTACTTGTTAATTTTGTGATTTGAATGATATTTGTGATACTTGTAATTTTGGGACAAAGGGAGTATTCACCTTCAGTGTAGGAATGAAGAGTTAAATTGAAAGTAATGTTTTGGGATGGTTGTTGCACTCCTGGTAATAGTATAAGTGTTAGTAAGTTATACTCCTACGCTTGGGACGGATGAATTTGGCTTGCAGGAGAAATTTGAGAATTCTGAGTCTGGCTTGTGGGCGACCGCCCAGAATGGGGTTAGACGACCGCCCACAACTACTGAAAGGTTTGGTCTGGGACAGAGCATTTTGGGCGACCGCCCAGTCTGGTTTGGGCGACCGCCCATAATTGCTGAAAAAGTGAGTTGTTCCAATTCAAGTGATTTAAAGTTCAATCTTGGTCTAGGTCTTAGGTGATATCCTAGAGTACCTAGAGGGTTGTTGTGGAACACCCTAGTGTTTGAAATTGGTTCCTTTGTGAGCATAAGAGTTGTGGAATTTGACTAAATGTTAATTGGATTTGGTTGAACATCTTTTGATGTGGTTTGGATTGGTTCATCTTTGTGATGTGTTTGGCTTGGTTCCATACTTTGGAATCATTGCCCCCGGTTGTTGTTTAAGCAAGTATTCATTGCTATGCTCGTTTAAAAGTCCAGCTGGTACTTGTTGTAGAGTCGGGCAGTGTAGGGATTATAATGGCACACGAGCCAAGTTCATTGTAAGGCTTCTACCATTGGTTTCCCATTTTTAACCCCATTCCTTGGGACACGGATTGGGTTTGGGCTAGCTCTCCTTTGTGTGAGTTTAGTCACCGTTTGGGTTATGACTTTGTGTCATTTCCCCCCCCCCCCGGTTGTTGTTGTTGTTGCAGTTGTTGTTGTTGTTGTTGTTGTTGTTTGGTTCATGAACCGGTTTCAGCCCTTTGGTGCTGCTCAGTTGATACCTCTCAGATGGTTATATGTTTGATTCGAGAACCTTGGCTCAGTATCCACTTATAAGTGTTTTAGTCCGCCTTACGTGTGGAAATATGAGTTGGATTTACCTATCATGTTATGTGCTATGTGGATGTTTATTGACATTGTTCAATTCCGAGTATCATTTCAGCATGTAACGTAGTTGCATTTTAGTATCTTACTGAGATTTATTCTCACCCTTATTTTTTTACTGTTTTAGATAAAGGAGAGCCCAGGGGATAGGTCACTGCACAAGGGAGGACGTCGAGGTGGTGATTTTGGGTAAGACGTTTTGGGATATGTGTTATGTAAAGGCTACATTATGTAAATGTATAACCTTTTGGGTAGTGTACCCATGACTTCATCTTTGTATCACCTATTTTTGGAATATGTTGGTGAGTTGTAAATTTGTAAGTAAAGTGTGTAAGCCTTATGGCTAAGTACTTTGGATTGTGAAAGTTTGTTTATGTGGAAATGAAATCAAGTAAATGTGTTTGGTTATATGAAACTTTTATGAAAGTACATTTCGAAAAATTTTCCTAAAATGTTTTATGACAACTTCCGAGCGTGTCCCGAGCGTGGGGCCAAGTAGGACCACGGGTACGGGGTGCGACAAGGAGGGAGGTGGTTTTTTGGACTAAACTACCCCTAAGGTAGGGTAGAGGAAGGGGAAACCGGGTGTAGGGTGATGGGGTTGATGGGTGATGGAGGCTTGGTGAATAAGAATCATCATTAGGTTTGAAAATAAGAAGGAAAAACAAGCCAAAAGCTGAAGCAGGTGTGCACGGCCATGCACTTTATAACGCACGGCCGTGCTGCTCGACCGTGCAAATTTCAATGCTCTCCCGTGCACCAGGTCAATAAGCCAAATATTGATTTTTCTTCCTAGGCCACTCATGCTATGACATGTGGAATTTTTTGGCTGGTGTTGGCGTGCTCTGGTGGGTTTTTCCTCCGGTTTTCCGCTCTGTAACTGCTCTGTCGTGCGCGCTCCGGTGTCCCGGTTGTCCGCGGGCCCAACATGAAAGTTGCTCAGAATATTTTTCTGGTCGAGCCGGTATATCTAGAATATGTTAATAAGCAAGGAAATTATATAATAATATTTTAAATGCAAAAGATGACCGGTAAAAGGCTTTTTAGCAGTGCGGGACCCGCCGTGGAGTCCCGGCGTGCGATTTTTTGAGGATAGACCTATTTACACGGTTTTGAGCCCTGATCATGAATCCAGACTCGGTTTTTGCATCTGATGCACCGATAAGGCATACGGTAGTCCCGAATGGCAAAATCTGGGGGTTTTAGGTCAATTATCAAGTTTAGACCAATTAAAGGGTAGGTTTTGTTGGTGTATATGCCCTAGGCATGTTATTTGGCACATTGTTTGACAATGTTTGTTATTACTTTTCATTTATATTGATATTTGGATTATTATTTGTTATTTCATGTTTTGTTATAATAATCTCCGTCCCTAGTACTTATGAAGAACTAGTATAAGTTTAATTAGATAATCATATGATGATTATGTGTATGGAATACAAGTTAAACTTATGGGTATATGTTGGTGAACATATACTGGACATGACCCAAAGATGAGGTTTATGTCATGGTCATAATGTCGTAATTAAACCTCTAATAGTTATATCATTGAATCCCTAGACCTGAGATTATTACGGTCTTCCACATAATGGAGATCATGTTTGACATATTCAAACATTACTCTTAACCAAGTAATTATAAAGGATATGATTGGCATGATCAAAGCTATGTAGGGAAGAGTAATAAGTCAAGATGGGATTTGTCCCTCAATATGAGAGATGTCAGGCTGGGGCCCCTCGATGAATAGTGTTGATGAAATTCACGGCCGTGCTCAAATGAATTGATGAAATCGATATCATTTGTGTTATCAAACTATTCGGGATCAAGAAAGTATTGAGCATTGTAAGTTAACCATTGACCATGTCTTACGTTCAATGACATCATGGACAAAAGGATTATGATATGTTCTATAAAGTATTCACGAACTTTGACAAGTTATATTAATTGGGTAGTCATGATGGCTTGCTAGAGTCCGCTCATGATTTATGAGTACAAATGTGTTTGGACTCATTGCCAACTTAATATAATCCTATGGGGTCACACACAAAAGAACGAATTGTTTAAATGGCTAAAATCAAGTTTCCGGTGGTGCTCGGCCGAGCACCTCAAAGGACTCGGCCGAGCAAGAGTTACAAAAACTTTTGGTTTAGAGGTGCTCGGCCGAGCACCTTAAAGGACTCGGCCGAGCAGGCCCTTTTCGGGCCTAGTTTCCTGATTTCGTATTGTGACGGGTTTTAACCTATTTCTCCTAAAGGGTTTAGGTTTAATGAGTTTAAATACTCCTCTCCATAACCTAATTAGATACAATTGATATTGGATCAATAAGAGAGCCTCCAAGAGAGAAAATTTGGTCTTCTTCTTCCTCGAGAACAAGAACCATATTTTTCATATAGCCTCCATAATAGAAACGTGTTCTATTAGGTCCAGCTATCCGGATCAAGAAGAGTTCTTGATATTCGTTCGCATGAGGATAAAAATAGAGGGCGTTGGCATCAACTCCTTCAAGTTTGTGATCCAAGCCTTGAGGTCGTGTTCCTGCGATCGTGATTCAAAGAAGCGCGAAGCACAAAGATTAAAGATATGAAAGTTTTAAAGCATCACCACGGTTAATATTCTAAATTCATCTCTGTATTAATTTAATCATCTTGAATGGATCTAGGCTTTTGGGTTTATTCTGCTACGCATGTTTGCACAAAACCCAATATGTTTTAGGGGGTGTGAGATTGGGGTGTCTACAGAGCACCTCGTTGAATTCACTTGTAAAGTAAATGGGATTCGACGATCACTAAGAGACAACCGATCTCATCTCGGTTTAACGCCTGAGCCCAAAGTAGGGCTTCCTACGTATCCCTTGCGGGAATAAAGCCTCCGTAGTTCTACTCAAGCAAATAATCAAGCAAAGGTATGGTCGAACCTGGATTCCCAAGTTTCCTACGTATCTCTTGCGAGAATCAGACCAATCGTAGTTCAGCTGGACGCTGGGGATGAAGTTTGAGAATTTGACTTCTCTGGCGGGGAAATGGAATGGATGAACGGCTTATGGATTGGTGAGATCACATACATCTCTGAGCCGGAGTTAGCATTGAGAAGTAGAATTCTCGTTGCTGGGGATTGAGGTAACATGATTAGATTTTGAGAGAAACTGGCGGCTGAGCTCCTATTCGAGCTGCCTACGTATCCCAAAGGGAATCAATCGGGGCGTAGTTCTGAGGGGTGAGATTTTTAAAGGGGTATCTCGCACCCGAATGAGATTTTTAAGGGGTATCTTGCACCCAGGTAAGATTTTTAAGGGGTATCTTGCACCCGATTGAGACTTTTAAGCGGCAGCTCACGGACTAAGACATTATTAGAAAGGGTGAGACTTTTGAGAGGCGTCTCGAGCCTAAAATATTTTTTTGAAAGGGTGAGACTTTTGAGAGGTGTCTCGGGACTAAAACATTTTTAGAAAAGGCTAGACTTTTGAGAGATGACCCGACCCTAAAATGATTTTTTTCGAGGATGAGACTTTTGGGAGGCGTTTCAAGCCTAAAACATTTTTTATGAGACTTTGAGGAGGCGTCTCGACCCTAAAACATTTTTTGGATGAGACTTTAAGGAGGCGTCTCGAGCCTAAAACATTTTTTAGATGAGGGTGGGACTTTTGAGAGGCGTCTCAAGCCTAAAATGATTTTTAGAAAGGGTGAGACATTTGAGAGGCGTCTC
This sequence comes from Campanula takesimana, assembly GCA_026119855.1. Taxonomy (NCBI): domain Eukaryota; kingdom Viridiplantae; phylum Streptophyta; class Magnoliopsida; order Asterales; family Campanulaceae; genus Campanula; species Campanula takesimana. Next base: position 877,837 of record JAOWBW010000456.1, read on the forward strand.
AAGCCTAAAATATTTTCAGAAAGGGTGAGACTTTTGAGAGGCGTCTCGAGCCTAAAACGATTTTTTTTTGAGGATGAGACTTTTGGGAGGCGTCTCAAGCCTAAATTTTTTTTTATGAGACTTTGAGGAGGCGTCTCGAGCCTAAAACAATTTTTTGGATGAGACTTTAAGGAGACGTCTCGAGCCTAAAACGTTTTTTTTTTTATGAGACTTTGAGGAGGCGTCTCGAGCCTAAAGCATATTTTTGGATGAGACTTTAAGGAGGCGTCTCGAGCCTAAAACATTTTTTTATGAGACTTTGAGGAGGCGTCTCGAGTCTAAAGCATTTAAACATGTAAAACGCATAACATGAAAATAAATTCAAGGATACACTGCACGTTGTTGATGACTGGAGGTTCGTTGCACGCTGCCACATTTGAGAGAAGCTTGAATCCTTGCCTTGGAGTTGCTGTGTGATGAGATTTTTGATTCTTGTCGTGAAAGACACAGATGGATGCGCGGGGCTGTCTCGAGTTTCTGCAAAATGTGTTGATTCGTGCGGGGTTGGACTTGCGGTGACAAGAAGCATCGTTTTGATGCGTGTGTGGTCGTGCTTGAGGTGACAGGCTGCCTACGTATCACTTTCGGGAATCAGACCTCCGTAGTTCGAGTTTTTGAGAAAAACTTGAAAAAACAAATTTTGATTGGAGAAGATTCTGTTGGAGGGGACCTGACACGGATGTAGCATGACCTCGGAGATTGGACTTGAGTACCTGCATAGGACTTTTACAAGAATACAAATATATAGTGACATTCATGTGCTTGGAAGTGTTATACACGCGCAACAAGAGCATTCATGATTTAGAGATTTGAGGGATAAAGAACGCATTCTCTTCCTTTGGACGGCTTTGAATTTGATAATCTTTAAATGATGATTTTTTTTGACACATGCGCGTTGCTCGCATTTCAAACTTCATTTTGAAAATATGAGAAAAAGTGTATATGTGTAAAGAGAGAGAATCAAAGAAGAAAAGTTTTTTTTTTTTTTTTTTGAGAAATGGAAATAATTGCGAAATATTTGAGAAAAATTCTAGCGTGAGGACTCAAAAAGTCAATTCCCGAAACCCATTTGATCAAGTCTTCTCGACGGTGCCTCTCGGGATGGAATGCCCGGATCAGCCCCAGTTGTCGGTTGTCGCAGCCTCAGTGTGCTTCAGATGTTGGTCGTGGATTCTGTACTTCGGTCCCCGATCTATCTATGCAAGCGCTAATTTGTGTTGACGTTAATTTTGTTAATTTGCTTACGCATCATGATCAAGTGGTGAATCTCAGTGTGTATGTGTGTGTGAATACCGACTCTCCCTCTGTTTACAAACTTGGTTTAGTTTACAAAGTCGAGTACACCAGTCATCCCTTATTTTATTGATTTTCTCCATTAAATAAGGCATTCCTAAAAAGCAAAATATGAGTACCATTTAGCAATTAATTGTTAACGCACAAAGGGCACCCCCAAAATTTGGTCTTTGGAAATTTCTCATGCACAAGATTAGGATTAGATCAAAAGGGGTGATGCAGCCCCTCTTCGGATTCGAGCTTGGAACGGACCATTACGGCGGGAAAGCTCTTCCTCCATAACGCTGCTGCGTACCCAAAAATCTCGTTAAGCTAGGATAGCCCCTACCCGGCTAACCTACACGTCTAGAGGTGACACCAAAGCAGGATGAACATAAGGGGGGGGGGAGTTGGCCTTCACTTCGGTGTTTCGAGCTTGGAACAGACCATCGCGGCGGGAAAGCTCTTCCTCCATAACGCTGCTGCATACCCAGGAACCTGGTTAAGCTAGGATAGCCCCTACCCGACTAACCTACACGTCTGGAAGTGACCAAAGCAACTTTGCAACTAGAATTTTCCATTGCTCCCTCTTTTCCCTTAAGTCATCAATTCATTTTTTTTTAAGAATGACCAGGGGTGCCAACACATAAATACAAATTTCAGGTATCTAAAGGGTACCCATATTTGAGGTTTTTGAAATGCTTTAGTTGTAAACAAATTCGATAACTCAAACGATGACAGCGTACTATGGACTCGATAAATTAAATCAAAACTTATCGACTCGGGGATTTTCAGTATTGAGTGCATTTTTTTTTTTGAGATTCACAATTCGATCATGATATTTAGACAAATTACCAAGATTAACCTAACACATATTACGACCGGGATAGATAAATCAAGGCACATGATTGTTTTCATCGGCGGACTTCGGTTGTGGAAGCCCCAGCATTTGACGATCTTCGGTTGCGGAAGCCCCAGCGTTTGAATGACAAGCCCCTGCATTTGCTCGGAGAGTAACCGGAGTAGAGCTTGATCAAAAGGATGCTTGGAATTGATCTTGAATGTCACGCTAGAAGAAAGAAAAGATTATACCTCTACAAAAATTGATTGAAAGAAAAGTGTTTTGGATTTGAAAGAGGATGGTATTTTATGTGCAAAGGAATGATTGTATTAAAAAAACGAAGGAACAAAATGATTTTATTTTGGTTTGAAGGTTTGAAACGCAAGCAACGCACAGAACCCTAAGAACCTGGACAAGCACATCGCTTAGTTTTGACACCTTGTCTTTGATTAAGTCCTGGAACAGTGGATTCCTTCTCCTGAGTATGAGACCAATGTTTTTCACCTGTACCTATGGCCGTCATAAGCCCCTAGAAAAGGGCCCATACTCTTTCGGGGATCTACCATTCTCGTTACGGTCTAAGTGTGAGTCTTTGATAATTTCGATTCAATCCTAGACATCCCATTTGAATATCCACATTTTGAGATTGTTTTATGATCGTGAGTGAATAAGATTGACTGGAAATTGACTCGGACAAAAACCGGCTTAAAGTCGAGGACGTGTAAATTTTGAAAACAAGGTTTCAGACGTGGCTTTAGATGGCTGGTTGGCATGAAGGCTTAACCTCTTAACCACAGCAGTGAGACGAGACCTCGAGTCAGGAAAGGCAACCGTGGGTATCAATTCGAGGGATCAAGAGATCCCTGTCACCCTCGGGCTCCAAGTCCCTAAAGTTTTGTACGGTAACAGATGACGTTATAAGTTCGCAATCGTGAAGTGTGTGAGGTATCTATTTTTTGAAAAAAATGATTTTGAGAGAGAAAGAATTAAGCACATTATTTTTCTTTTTTTGTTTTTTGTTTTTGATTTCTTTTATTTACACATAAATAAATAAAAGAGAAGGAAAAAACCTTCAAAGCAAAGGTTAGAGCATATATAAACAAATAAGGCAAGAAGGCACATAATGGCGGAAGCACACATTTTGAGTCTAGCCCACTTTTTGAAAATGTCCCCAGCAGAGTCGCCACTGTGAGAGCCCGCGCCCGAACCGTGATCCGCGCTCGTGTCCTCATAATGGTTACCCTCCTTTGGTTTTGAAAATTAGAAGAGTCGCCACCTCATTTTATTAAGGAAAATAAAGATAAAACCTTTTGTTTGAAATTGAAGTGGGTTCGGGGGCTAAGTTACGAGTAGAGAAGGTGATTAGCACCACTCCACTCGCCCTTACGGTCTCTATCATGCATCCGCCTACGCTTTGATTTTTATGCCTTTTGAAAATTCCTTATTATACCCTAACTTTGAGAAAACGTGTGTGTTTATGTAGAAAGGTGTCTTCCTAGTCTAGGTCGATTCGTTTGGATCGCAACCGAGAATCGGTTTGGGTGGATTCTCGATCGGTTTTGGAAATGATTTGAATCACATAGACAAGTAAGAACATTTAAGAGGGAAAAGGGAATATGTACAAATTATACAAGTATGTGCAAAATGGGAGATAAATCCCATTAAATGAATGTCCAAGCCTTGGGTTGATGTTGAATTTCTGGATTGTCCTCTATTGTCATGCCAATGTACCTGCTCAAAACCTGTACAAATCCAGAAACAAAACTTGGGATTTTCTCCCAACATGTTAGACATCAAGTGTGATTTTTTATGTGATTTATGGACTAGTATTTGCAGCTCAAATCATGCAAAGAACAAAAATGTTAAAACTGCCCAGAATCAGAAAACAGAGCATGTCTCATTTTTATTTGAAATTTACATTATCAAGACATGCGAATATGAGAAAACTCAAAACTTGAATGTTGAATATAACATATCAAATATGAATCCTGAGAAGTTTTAAGTTTAGAAAACATGTTTAGAGGTTTCTAAACACTTCTGACATCTAATGTCAGAAACAGGACAGCTTGTATTCTGGGAGCAGACACTTGAATCAGAAAATGGAAAAAGGTCTTTCTAGAGGTCATAAAATTATTTAAAAGGCATGGATATTTTCCAAAGCATGTAAGGGACAATTTTCATTTTATGGCATGGAAAAGTAAAGTGGTCAGAAACAGGATACATTGGACAGCAGACATGGAGCATGAAAACAAGCTTCAAAACATGATCTAAGCATGGAATGAGACCTTGTAACTGATAATGGTTCTACCCTAACATGTTATTAACATTATCATGAGGATATTTATGAACAAACATGAACAAAAATATTAATAAACATGAAAGAGAACAAAGAGGGCAGATTGTATGACATTAAGAACAAACCAAAATTTAAGCATGATTCACTCATTTTTGACTTTAATATGAACATATAATGTACATGAGACTTATATATACATGATAGACCATAGATTAGAAACTTTACATCATCCTTAACATGAAGATTACAAACTCAAAACATGGATTACATAGAAGAACATGGGGATCTAGCCATCTAATGACTAGATCCCAAACTACTACATACAAACTCTTTACATGGCTTACACTTAAACTTACCCAAGATGAATCTTACCTAGGTTGGGGGAGGGAGGTGTACTTCCTTTGCTTCCAAGGGAAGGCTTTTAGTTGTTTTGATTTGAGTTGTTTGAAGTGGAATGAAAGTGTTTTGAGTTGTTTGAAGTGGAATGAAAGTGTATAGTTTGCTTGAGTTTGTAGTTGTGTAGAGTTGGTTTGGAGTGGTGTTTTGGGTTGTTTGAGGTGTTTGGATGGTGGTTGTATTGGTGGGGGAGTGATGGCTGAGTAGAGAGGGTAAGAACTTGAGAGAGAGTTGGGAAAAAACTTGGGGAGAAAAGAGTAGTGAATGTGAGTTGTGTCAAGTCCTTTTGCCACCCCCCTTGCTTAGGCCATTTTTAGGGGAGTTTTGGAGGGAGGAGGGAGGTGGTTTTTTGGACTAAACTACCCCTAAGGTAGGGTAGAGGAGGGGGAAACCGGGTGTAGGGTGATGGGGTTGATGGGTGATGGAGGCTTGGTGAATAAGAATCATCATTAGGTTTGAAAATAAGAAGGAAAAACAAGCCAAAAGCTGAAGCAGGTGCGCACGGCCGTGCACTTTATAACGCACGGCCGTGCTGCTCGACCATGCAAATATCAATGCTCTCCCGTGCACCAGGTCAAAAATCCAAATCTTGATTTTTCTTCCTAGGCCACTCATGCTATGACATGTGGACTTTTTTGGCTGGTGTTGGCGTGCTCTGGTGGGTTTTTCCTTCGCTCTGCAACTGCTCTGTCGTGCGCGCTCTGGTGTCCCGATTGTCCGCGGGCCCAATATGAAAGTTGCTCGGAATATTTTTCTGGTCGAGCCGGTATATCTAGAATATGTTAATAAGCAAGGAAATTATATAATAATATTTTAAATGCATAAGATGACCGGTAAAAGGCTTTTTAGCAGTGCGGGACCCACCGTGGAGTCCCGACGCGCGATTTTTCGAGGATAGACCTATTTACTCGGTTTTGAGCCCTGATCATGAATCCGGACTCGGTTTTTGCATCCGATACACCGATAAGGCATACGGTAGTCCCGAACGGTCAAATCTGGGGGTTTTAGGTCAATTATCGGGTTTAGACCAATTAAAGGATATGTTTTAGGGGGTGCGAGATCGGGGTGTCTACAAGTGGCACAAGGTTTTAGACAAAAATCAGGAGTTGATTATTTTGATACATATGCACCAGTGGCAAGAATTACCACAATAAGGTTGTTGATTGCTCTTGAAGCAATTCACAAACTTGTTATTCACCAAATGGATGTTAAAAAGACATTCTTAAATGGTGAATTAGAAGAAGAGGTGTATATGAAACAACCGGAAGGGTTTGTTTTGTTAGGACAAGAACATAAAGTGTGCAAATTGATTAAATCATTATATGGGCTAAAACAAGCACCAAAACAATGGCATCAAAAGTTTAATGATGTTGTGCTGTCCAATGGATTCAAGTTAAATCTCCTCATCTAATTCTCCGTTTAGAAAGGTCGTTTTCACATCCATTTGATGTATCTCAAGGTTATGCAAGGCTGTAATAGCAATGAGAACACAAATAGACGTGATCCTTATCACATGAGAATATGTATCGAAGAATTCATATCCTTCCTTTTGTCTGAACCCTTGAGCTACCAATCTAGCTTTGTGTTTGTCAATAATTCCGTCTGCTTTATACATACTTTTAAGGATCCATTTGCAACCCAATGGTTTGCAACCTGGATTTTGCATAATGGATTCAATCTCACTATTGATAGCTTCTTTCCAGAGAGGAGCTTCTGGACTAGACAAAGCTTCCTTCAATGTCCTTGGTTCATCTGGAAATTCCCGTAAGAAGCGAGCCAAATTGAGGGTAGTTAGGTAAAACAAAATTTTTTGTTGCCACCTATTAAAATTGGTACCGGTCAACTTCGTTGGTTTCTCATCATGGGCATGAACATGAGCAGGAGCGGGAGTAGGAGCCGTAGTGGATCCCGAACTAGTGTTTGAAACGGATCCGAAGGCAGGGGTAGGAGAGACGGTAGGGTCGTTATCCATTCTTCAAATAAACGTAATATTGTCTTACGATTATTGTTTGCGAAAAGTGGGGTGCATTTAGGAAATGGCTTTAAATAAATAACGGGACGGGAAATTTATTTCGGCAAAATAAAGTCGAGGTAAGAGTTTGACTCTTTTTCCGTAAGACAATATTGCCACGTATAACTATGCTAATGGAATATGGCAATTGTCTCCAAGATACAACGACTTTCAGAATTTCAGATTCGCAACACTACAATTCTGAAACTATCGGGCGAACTACTGAATATTTGAGATTTTCTTCGTGGACTAGATGGGAATTTCAACAATGCTAGGATGCTTGTAGAGAAGAGAAGAATGTTGATGCTTAGATTGAATAAAATGCAAATGAGAGGGCCTATTTATACTAGTTGAAGAGTTAATGGTGCCTTTTGGGAAGAGACATAATTGGCACATGGTGGATTTTTCATCGTCAGATCAGATCTGGGTGGAAGGCTTAGATCGTTTGGATCGTCCCAAACTCCTGACCCACGCGGGTCGCCCCATTGATAACCGCCCACCCAACCGTCTGGAAGGTTCCAGACGTGCACCTATTCGGCTTGAGCTAAACCGTTTGGACCCTTTAAGGACTGGGCCTGCTCCGTACATGAGAAGTGCAAAGTGCACCATAAACTGCCCATTCCGCCCTTCGCGGGTCGTGCGTCAATTTTGTGCTAGTCCGAAATTAGCACAATTGAGCCACTAATTGCATGGATGGCCTAATGGTCGACTAGGCTGACCCAATTAGGGAACCACTTAATGATTTCTCATTAAGTGCTCACATTAATATTGTGCCTTTCTTAGCAATGAGAGATATGACTTTTCCATTCTCATTTCTCTTTAACCATTAATAATAAGTTGCCACTTTCATCAATTAATTTCTCATTCACCCGAAATTAGTTTTGAGAAAGTAAATGTACTATATTAATCTAGTCCGAACGTAGATTAATTATTTACAACTTATTTCTATTTTTAATAAATGAAATTAACCGGAAAACTTGATCAAATATTGGTCAAACCAATATTATCAACCAATTTCCAACAACAATGACTAAAGAGTTAGGAAGAATAATTATCACTGAGTTGTAAAATTTATAAGAAATACAAAATTAAAAATACTATCAATAATTATTATTTTTTCAATTTTATTAGAATAGTTAATCCATTTAATTAAATATGTCAATCGTTCAATCAGATTTTACGCTCAAAAAGATTAATTATTATATTTTGTTAGAATAATTAATTCATTTAATCAATTACTATCAATGATAATTTTTTCTAATATGATTTTATTTATTATTCTGCTACTAAAAAGTTAGGCTCAAAATATTAATTATTATATTTTGTTACAATAACTACACATGATAATAATAAGGGAAAGGCTAATTCCACTATAAATTATGCTTATCCACTATATATGCAAAATTTTAGGTCAATTAATGAGTTTGTTGACTCAATTGCCCCTCAAATACTTACCTTCGTTAATATACATTGAATCACACTTTAGTATAAATACTTATAACTAATTTTGAGTTTTATATCTTCTCAAATATCACAAATTAAGTTCACATCCATTAATTTCTATTCAATCTTTTCAAACAAAATATAATAGTCTTTTCATCTTAAAATTAATGCTCATTTCCACTCTTGACAAAAAAAATTATTAATTCAAAAGTATAGATAATAATAATAATAATAATAATAATAATAATAATACTAATTAAAATGAGTTTCACTTTCCATTCCATACTTTTTTACAAAATTCCTTGCATATTTATAAGCACGCAACTCTAAATTAATTTTTGAGTTTTTTTTTTCCTTTCGGGTGCATTCTTCTGTTTCATATCATACTCTTTTATACTAGCGGGTAACCCGTGCTCTGCACGGGAAACCAATACTATGTCTTAAAAAATATTTTAACTATAGTTAACTAATATAGTAATCATCATTTTAACTAATACTATTAATAATAAAAATTAATCTATATGATTACTATTATTATAATAACTATTATAATTAATTAATACCATTGATAGTAATAGTTAATATATATATTAATAGCAATGATTAGTCTATATAATAATAATTATTAATATAATTATTATAATAAAATAATATTATTAATAGTAATAGTTAATTGATATAGTAACTATTATGATTAATTAATATTAAAAATTAATAATCTAACTTATATAATAACTATTATAATTAACTAACACTAATAATAGTAATAGTTAATGTATGTAGCCTATTATAGTTAACCAATACTATTAATAGTAAAAAATAACTTATAAAATAACTATTATGGTTAACTAATACTATTAATATTAATAATTAACTATATAGTAACTATTATAGTTAACTAATACTATTAATAGTAATAGTTAACTAATATAGTAATTATTATAGTTAACTAATACTATTAATAGTAATATTTAACTTGTATTGTAACTAATATTGTTAACTAATACTATTAATAGTAATAGTTAACTAATATAGTTAACTATAATAGTAACTATTATAGTTAACTAATACTATTAATAGTAATATTTAACTTGTATTGTAACTAATATTGTTAACTTATACTATTAATAGTAATAGTTAATTAATATAGTTAACTATAATAGTAACTATTACTAATAAGAGTAATAGTTAACTATAATGGTTAACTATTATAGTTAACTATTACTAATAATAGTAATAGTTACTATAATAGTTAACTATTATAGTTACCCTTTTTAGTAACTATTATTATTAGTTAATAGTATTAGCTAATGAAAAGAAAATGAAAAGTCACTTATTTATTAGTATGTTGTTGATGTGGCTTCTCCAAATGCAAGCTTTTTCATTGTTTGTCCACATATCAATACCATAGCTCTTTTGGCCAACTTTAATATATATATATATATATATATATATATATAGATTTCAGTGAAGACTAGCTTGTGGTTCTTATGTTTGGATCTTAAAACGTATGAAATGGAAACTGAATTACAAAAAAATTTGAAAAATTAAAATCATTGACCTGTTTAACTTCTAAATTTTTTGACTTTTCTGAATGTACAATATATAATTATAGATCACTATAGCGAATAAACGATACTCCCCATAATATTGCTCTCTTTTGTATGTTAGTACGATTTTTTTTTTTTTGAAAATAATAAAAATGTGAAAATTATTATTGATATTACTTATTTATAATGGCATATCAATAAAAAAAATTAATTTTAATTAAGATAATTAAATCAATCTAAATTTATTGCTCAAAGTTTTTTCTTGCTAGCGATGTTTATTCGAGAATGAGGGAGTAGTTAGTTTTGTTAATTTTAACCAGAAGAGTTATTTTATATTCATGTCATGTCAAAACTGGAGTATGTTTGTAATGCTTTCTGGGGCTTTTTCTAAAAAAAATAAAATTAAAAGTGTCCTACTATTTTGTTCCTGTAAAAGAAAGAAGACAATAATATAAAATAAAATAATGTGCATTTTTTTTTATTAATGAGAGGAAAATACGTTACATAAATGGGAGAGAGAATATAAGCTTAAATGAAAAATTTGTGTAATTCCTTATATACTTATTAATGACAGTTTAAGGGTAGTTTTGTCCAAATCACAAATAAATTTTATTAAATCTATATATATATATATATATATATATATATATTAAAGCTCGTGAGGAGAGTTATAGTGTTGACATGTGGAAAAATTATAGAAAAGCTTGCATATAGTGATGCGACATCAATCCTACCAACATAAATATGTGACTTTTCAAATTCTTTTTCTTAGCTAATACTATTAGTTACTATATAGGGTAACTATTATAGTTAACTATTATAGTAACTATTACTATTATTAGTAATAGTTAACTATTATAGTTAACTACTACTAATAATAGTAATAGTTACTATAATAGTTAACTATTAAAGTTAACTCTTACTATTATTAGTAATAGTTAACAATAGTTAACTATAGTAGTTACCTTATGTAATAATTAATAGTATTAGCTAATATTAATATTAAGAAAATAATAATTAATTATTAATAGTAAACTATTATTATATTTTATATATTTTTAATTAGAGTTAATTATTAAATAATTAAAAAATATTATTAATTAATAGTATTAGTTAATCATAATTTTATCATATATATATATATATAATAATTATTGCTATTAATAATAGTATTAGTTAACCATGATTGTTATATAAATTAACTATTATTAATAGTATCAATTAATAATTAAACAATATATGCTAATATTTAGTATTAGCAGTACTCACTCCGTCTAAGAGTTAAAGTTCTACTTTCTATTTTAATATATTCCAGAGAGTCTTTCTCAAATTGACAAATTATAAGAAAAGATGAATAGTGTTTTGGACTATATTTTCTTTCTAATGCTTCTATAATTACAAAAAGACCAAACTTACTGTAACACCCCGAATTTTCTTACTGTATCTTGAGCATTTAATGGCATTAAATAACAATAATTAATACCTCAAATTAGGGTTCACAACTGACCCTTTATTACATCATCAATTCAAAATAAATGCGGAAGCGTAACTTAAAAACTTGTCTTAGCAGGGAAACAACCCCAACCATCAATGTACTTCAACTTACACCAGAATAAATAAACGTTCTTAAAACAACCAAATAAGAATCTTCAACTGCCATTCTTCCTACGGCTACTTTCCTTGTCCTGCCCTTCTACTTAAATCCTGAAACAAAATTTATAGAGAAGGGGTGAGCGAACGAATGCTCAGTAAGTTCATACGTGGCCTCTCCGGTTACTAAGGAGAGACGACCAGAACGAATACCATGAATAACTTTTACAAAGATAGGTTCAGTTACTTTTTGATTCAAGACCGCAGAACAATACAGTCGTATTACTTTTAAGATTTTTCTTTCAAAGGATTATGGCACTACAATCCAAAGGGATTCATTCAAGTTCCGTCAATTCCAGGGTAACGTACATTATAACCTCAATGCCAAAGGTACAATTTGTACACCTAGCTTTTCCAAGCCAATAGTGTGGGTCGTAACATATATGGTATCCACACATATATGCTCGGGGTCTAGAATCATCCTTGTAATCAGACAATTCCTGAGAGAAGGCACGTGATCACTCATGCAATCCCTAGTTTAAGGACGAGTCTTTTCTAACTGGACTGTCCGTCAATGTCTTTTCTAACTGGACATTGGCCACTCTAACAAGTAAGTGGTTAACTTACAAGTTAAAATGAGAACATACCAAGGTACAAGTATGTGATACAAGTTTCAAACTTCGATACTTAGTAGATCAATGGGGACATCACTAAGTACGGATTCTTCCAAAAGAACGGTCAATAACGCGGAGTTTATTCAAATACTATCATGCCATACTGATAGCTAACTTATAGAAAGAATATAGAATTCCAATAAACAGGAGTTCAAATACTGTAAGGAACGTAATCCCTTACCTGAATTGCTTTTCCTTGCAATCTTCCCTCTGTGCAAATCTACAAGGCACCGAGTAATTTACTTTAGTACTCTCAACATTGTTAACTACTTCTACTTAGTTAACTGAGAGATGTGTTTTAACTTCTTTACTTCGTTACTCCTTTCTTACGTTTAAGTTTTTGACTTTGATTTGCGAGTCAATCCTTTGACTTTAACATAATTGTAATTAAGTCCTCTAACTTTGGGTTAATTACAATTTGGTCCCTCAACTTTGGGTTAATTGCAATTTGGTCCTTCAACTGTAGGTTAATTGCAATTTGGTCCTTCAACGTTAGATTAATTGCAGATTGGTCCTTCAACTTTAGTTTAATTGCAAATTAGTCCTTCAACTTTGGATTAATTGCAGATTGGTCCTTCAACTTTAGTTTAATTGCAAATTAGTCCTTTAACTTTGGATTAATTGTAGATTGGTCCCCCAAGTTTCTTTTTAATCACTTAGGCCCCTCTAACTTCAAAGGTTTCCCCTTTTTATTCCTTTTAGCTTTAACTTTTTCAGTTTAGTCCTTTTCCGTTAGGAAACTAACTGAAATCTTTTAATCTTCCTCCCTTCCGTTAACTTTCTAACTTCCAAGGTCTTCCAATTACTTAGTCTATTTTCTCAAATTAGTTTTCTAACTTGTTAACAACTCTCTTAAAGATTATGTTTTGTTTTCATTATAAACTTAACGAAAACACTAACTTTTCCATCTTAATCCTTAACATCTTAGGTCAAGAATCAACACCCAATTTATATGGCCATTGCCGAATACATATCATCAAATCCATTGATTTGATTAATTTTTTTTTCTAGTTCTTTAAACTTTTCTAAATTCCCAAACATCAATATTAGTTGGTATCAGAGCAATGGCTTTAGGTCTTATGGGAGAAAAACTGAAAGTTAGGACTAATGGGAGAACTTAGTACTTGACTTGAATAAGATCTTACTTGAGGAAGTTCAAGTGATAAAATCTATCTCTAGGAATAGTACTAAGAGTGTACGTAAAGTATGAATATACTTGGGGAAGTAGAAACCTCTTCATTGCATGTCTAATTATATTCTACTAATATGTTATAATGAAATCTTGGGACGATTTACTAATTAAGTTTATTGTTGGTGTGTGTAGGATCATGCCGAGGAGACCAATGAAATCTGTAAGGTACAGTGCTACCCTAAAGGAAGAAATAGAAGCCAAAGAGAAGATCATTAAGCAGCTAACCAAGGAACTTCGCACGGCTAAAAGAGAGCTTAGGAAGGAGACTCTAGGAGTCGGCAGCCTACAGAATGCCATCAAAGGACGTGATGAGGACATAATGTATGTAGAAGGAAAGTTAGAAGTACAGCTAGAGAAAGTCAAAAGCCTAGAAAGCCATGTGAATAGAGCTAATCGCGAATGGAACCGAATCAGTGTACAACTGGTAGATGAGATAGAGCAAAATAATGAACTGAAGAAGAAGATAGATGAGCAAGAAGCTTATAAGGAAAAGCTTAGGGCTTCAGGCTATCAGATTTGGGCAGAGAAGTTGGAATTGCAAGAGAAATATGACCAACTCGAAGCAGAGCACGCACAATGTGGAAATTGATGCAAATGGTTACAAATAGTTATTGGAATAGATACTTTTCTTTATTTTATTTTATTAGCGGAGTAGCGCAATTAGACCTTTTGCTTATGTTAAGTTGAATTTTAGGTGTATTTTGAGATGTTTAAATCTCACACCTTAGTTGAATAAAGTTAGTTATTTAATTTAAATACCAGAATTATGAATTGTCTATTATTGTTTAGACTAAAAGTCAACTTGTCAAGAAAAGACAAGAGAAAACGTCGGATTGATTTGAAATAATCTCCGTAACCATGGTACAAAGTAAGACGACCATTGGAGTAAGTTAACGCTAGTTAAGTAATAAAAACTAGTGAAATAAAGAGATAATAATCAACCAAGTAAAACGGTTGTAAATTATGAAGTAAAAAAAAAAAAAAAAAACTCCTGAACTGGAGAAGAAAGGTTAAGTAAACTAACCAAATCTGAATAATGGTCTAGTACAAAAGACCTACGAACACGATCAAAACTAACAAGTAACCGTTAGTAAAAGAATAGTAACGTTAAGTATACCATGAACACTGCACGTATTGTGTGGTGATGAATATTGCTAGAGCACGAACTTGTTCTAAAGTAAAAAGTAAAAATTTGCAGATGAATACCAGAAGTGGAAACAACAGAAATGGCGAGGGAAATGACAACAACACCGGTAATGCAGGCGGGCAGTTGGACCCGGCACTGGTAAATCTCTTGCAGACGCTATCACAGACAGTAGCTGGGATAGGTCAGACTGTTACTGGACTTGCTCAACCACCACCACAAGCTCCATTACGTGAACCGCTAGAGTTATTCCAAAGGAAGAATCCAGATTCGTTCTCGGACACAGCTAAGGAGAAGCCCGAGGATAGGATTAAGAGTACTGAGCGTATATTTGAAACGCTTGCACTAAGGAGCGGAAAGTGGTATTTGCGACATTCATGCTAAAAGGGAAGGTTCAGTCGTGGTGGGAGGCGGAAAAGCGAGCTGCTGTGGCTCGTGGTGACGCTGCATTTACATGGACCAGGTTTAAGGCTATCTTTAATGAGAAATATTATCCTGCAAGCATAAGGAACGCCAAGGTGACAGAATTCCTGACTTTGGTGCAATGGAACATGACAGTGGCTGAGTATGGTGAGAAGTTCACCGATCTGCTAGAGTTTGCGCCAAGATTCTTCGACACTGAAGAACAGAAAGCAAAGAAATTTGAAGCAGGATTGAGTGATAGAATTCGGTACAGAATCACACCGTTAGCTCTGACTACGTATTCAGCGGTGCTAGACAGGGCGAAGATAGTGGAGAGAGAGTCGGATAGTTATCGTAACCGACGAGAAGAGAAAGGGAAAACAGTAGCTGAAAAGGCAGAAGGAAACAAGGGCGGTAAAGACCACAATAACAATAAGAGGAAAGCGGTAGATGAAGGTCGCGATAAGGGCAGTCACGAAAATAAGCACTCCAACAACAGCCATAGTGGAAATGGTCGGAACTCCAATGACAACAGGCGTGAGTGGAATAAGGGCAAGGTCCAAGGTTTCACAAGTAATGATAAGTGTACCATTTGTGATGGAGCTCACAAGACAGAGGTTTGTTGGTACAAGGAGCGGTAGTGCTATAACTGTAAGAAGGTGGGACACCCAAAGTAGAAGTGCCCAGAACCTAAGAAAGATGAACCAGCTGCAGGAAATAAGGACAACGGAGGAGGAAACGGTGGAGGCCGTGGTAGGATGTACACCATGACCGCAAAGGCAGCTGGAGTAAA
Organism: Campanula takesimana; assembly: GCA_026119855.1. Taxonomy (NCBI): domain Eukaryota; kingdom Viridiplantae; phylum Streptophyta; class Magnoliopsida; order Asterales; family Campanulaceae; genus Campanula; species Campanula takesimana. The sequence continues at coordinate 893,480 of JAOWBW010000456.1, forward strand.
TGCCGATCTTGTGGCAGGTACGATGCAGTTAAATTCTCGTGATGTTTATGTATTAGTAGATACTGGAGCTACTCATTCAGTAGTTAGTAATGCTGTGGCAAGGAAGTTAAAACTGCACCCAGAGAACTTAGAGATGCCTTTAGTAATAGATACACCTACTAAAGACGCTATCCCCATTGCTACCTCTTATAGAAACTGCACTTTAGGGATAGGAGGCACGAGCGTAAGTATCGACCTCATTGAACTAGATATGTCAGAATTCGACGTAATACTGGGAATGGATTGGTTGGCTTTGCATCAAGCTAACGTGAACTGTCAAGAGAAAATAGTGACGTTCTTAGGAGAAGAAGGTAAAGAATACAGATTTGTGGGTTCAAGGCCGAGGAATAGGATAGGCTTAATCTCGGTGATGAAAGCCCGTAAAATGTTGAGAAAGGGATGTGTAGGATCCCTGGCATACATAGGTGAAACAGAAGAAAAGGGAGTAACCTTAGAGTCACTTGAAGTAGTGAATGAATTTCAAGATGTGTTTCCTGAGGAATTACCTGGTGTACCACCAGTAAGGGAAGTAGAGTTCTCCATCGATTTAGTACCAGAAACCACACCTATTTCGAGAGCACCGTACATGATGGCTCCAACAGAGTTGAAGGAACTAAAGGAGCAGTTGCAAGAACTGTTGGACAAGGGGTTGATTAGACCGAGTGTATCACCATGGGGTGCACCGGTGTTATTTGTGAAGAAGAAAGATGGATCTATGAGGCTATGTATTGACTATAGAGAATTGAATAAGGTGACGGTTAGGAACCAATACCCGCTGCCGAGAATTGATGATTTGTTTGATCAATTGAGGGGAGCCTGTTATTTTTCAAAGATTGATCTTAGATCCGGATATCATCAGCTGAGGGTCAAGGATGAAGATGTGGCAAAGACAGCGTTTAGGACAAGGTATGGGCATTATGAGTTTGCCGTGATGCCATTTGGGTTAACAAACACACCATCTGCATTCATGGAATTGATGAATAGAATATTTCAGGAGTACTTAGACAAATGTGTGATAGTATTCATTGATGATATTTTGGTGTACTCGAAAACAAAGGAGGAACATGCTGAACATTTGAGGATAGTACTAGAAATTTTGAGGAGACAGAAATTATACGCGAAGTTTAAGAAATGTGAATTCTGGTTCGAGAAGGTAGCATTTTTAGGACACGTAGTGTCGAAAGAGGGAATTTCTGTGGATCCGACAAAGGTGGAAGCAATAATGGATTGGGAAAGACCGACTACAGTAACCGAAATAAGGAGTTTCTTGGGTTTAGCTGGTTACTATAGAAGGTTCGTAGAGGGATTTTCAAAGTTATCAGGACCATTGACGAAGCTGACGCAGAAGGCAGCTAAGTTTGTTTGGTCAGAAGAGTGTGAGAAAAGTTTTCAAGAATTGAAGAATAGATTAGTATCTGCACCAGTATTAACACTACCGACAGGGACGGAAGGTTTTGTTATTTACAGTGATTAGTCGTTAAAAGGACTAGGCTGTGTACTGATGCAAAATGAGAAGGTGATAGCTTATGCATCTAGGCAGTTGAAAGTACATGAAAGGAATTACCCGACCCATGATTTGGAGTTAGCAGCAGTAGTGTTTGCCTTGAAAATTTGGAGACATTATCTGTATGGCGTGAAATGTCAGATTTTTATAGATCACAAGAGCCTTAAATATATCTTCACGCAGAAGGAATTGAATATGAGACAACGGAGGTGGCTAGAACTTCTCAAGGATTACGACTGTGAAATATTGTATCATCCTGGGAAAGCCAACAAGGTGGCAGATGCCTTAAGTAGGAAGAATCACGGAATGTTGGCTACGTTGATCTCTAAGGGGGTAAGCATATGGAAAGATGTCAAGGAGATGAACTTGATAGTAAAAGTAAGCGGATACTTGGCTCGACTAACGTTACAACCTGCATTGTTGGGCAGAATTAAAGAGGCACAAGAGTTAGACGAGGAGAGAGAAGCTCTAATCGGAAAAGGGCAAGCAAAGGATCTTCATATGGGCGAAGATGGGATTCTGAGATACCAAAAGAGAGTATGGGTGCCAAATAATGATGAAATTAAGAGAGAGATACTGAGAGAAGCTCATTGCTCAAAGTTCTTTGTACATCCGGGGAGTACTAAATAAAATGTATAGGGATCTTAAGGAGTCATATTGGTGGAATAATATGAAGAATGACGTGGCAGAGTATGTGCATAGATGTCTGATGTGTCAACAAGTTAAGAGTGAACATCAGAAGCCAGCAGGGTTACTGCAATCATTACCAATTCCCGAATGGAAGTGGGAGAATATTGCTATGGATTTCGTAAGTGGGTTGCCAAAGACGGCAGGGAAGTATGACGCTATATGGGTTATCGTAGACCGATTGACTAAGTCAGCACTGTTGGGTTTCTAAGTAACATGCGCAGCGGAATATAGCAATTAAAATTTTAAGAAACCCAAAGCCATGGATCCGTTCATATGATTAAATCAAATACAACAAGATGAATAGAGGAATAACTAACCCTTGATGGCTATGAATTTTTCTCTTTGGTCTTGGTGGAGATCTTGAAGCTTTATCACGAACAAATCACGAACTTTGTAAGATGATAAAATTCACCCTCTAGCGGTATCCACACTTCGAACGAATATCAAAGGAACTTCTTCGATCTTGGTTGCTAGACCAATAATTGTAAAACACACTTTCACAATTTAATAAAGAACTATATGGAATTTATTTGTGAATTATTTTGTTCCTCAATCAATGATATCTTAGAACAAAATAAAATCTCTCTCAAACTCTTTGAGACTCACAAAAACACTTGTTAATATGGTCTGGCCGAATTGGGGTTTTATACACAATTAAGACCTATTCCAAATACGTAACTTGTGCCAAAAACCATTCCTAATCAAATTAGGAAATTTCCAATCGGCATACCGGGCGCCCGCCTGGTACCACCCAGGCGCCCGCTTGTTTGGACAGAAAGTCCAATTCTTTTCCGGCTTGTTCAGGCGCCCGCCTGGTGCAACCCAAGCGCCCGCTTGGTTGACCAGGAGGCCCAGAACTTTCAAGAAATTCCTTGGAAGTCCTCCGTGTTGGTGTTGTATGCTCTAGGCACGTTTTGTAAAACGATTAATGTTATTTATATATTAAAGATATTGAATGTTTGATTATTATATCCTTTGCATGTTTATTATAATAATCCCCATCCCTGATAATTATGATTAATTGTTAGTATAAGTTTAATGGATAATCATATGATGATTATGGTGTATGGGATACAATTAAACTTATGGGTATTTGTTGGAGACCAAATACTGGACTGACCCATATGAGATTTATGTCATGGTCACAATGTCATAATTAAGTCTCATATAGTTATATTACTGGAATCTTTAGACCTGAGATTATCACAGTCTTCCACTCGATGAACATTACGTTTGACATATTCAAACGTTACCCCTAATCGGGTAGCTATAAAGAATGTGATTGGCGTAATCGGATTCATGTAGGGAAAGGTAATAAATCAAGAAGGGATTTGTTCCTCGTAAAAGAGAGATGTCAAGCTTTGGCCACTCGAAGAATGGTGTTGATGAAATGCATGGCTGTGCTCAAATAAGATTTGTACTATCAATACATTCTGGATCGAGAAAGCATTGAACATTGTAAGTTGACCATTGACCATGGCTTACGTTCAATAGACATCGTGAAACAAAGAGATTGTAATATGTTCTATAAAGGATTCACGAACTTATACAAGTTATATTAATTGGGTAGTCATGATGACTTGCTAGAGTCCGCTCATGATTTATAAGCACAAATGTGTTTGGGCTCATTGCCAACTTAATATAATCCTATGGGGTCACACACAAAAGGACGAATTCTTTAAAAGGCTAAAATCGGAATTCTGATGGTGCTCGGCCGAGCACCTCATATGACTCGGCCGAGCATGGGAAATCAGAAGGTCAGATTTTCTGGAGCAAAGGTGCTCTTGAAGATCTTTCATTTTACTCCCTAAACAGTTTAGGACTAATAAGTATATAAACCTCTAACAACGACCTAATCAGTATGTATTGATTCCATATCAATTAGAGAGCCTCTGAGAGAGAGAAAAACAAGTTCTTCTTCTTCCTCAAGAACAAGAACATTGATTTTCCATATAGCCTTAAAAGTAGAAAGAGTTTCTATTGGGTCTAGAAATCCGGTTCAAGAATCGTTCTTGAAATTCGTTCGCGTGTGGATAAACATAGAGGGCGTTGGCATCAACTCCTTCAAGGTTCGTGATCCAAGTTTTGCGGTCGTTCCTACGTTCGTGATTCGAAGAAGCGGGAAGAACAAAAATTGAAGATCTCAGAATTTTAAAGCTCCGTCACGGTTAGTGTTCTAAATTCATCTCCATATTAATTTAATCATCGTGATCGGATCTAGGATTTTTGGGTTTATTCCGCTGTGCATGTTTGCTCAAAACCCAACAGTGGTATCAGAGCCCCGTTCATCATGATGAATTTGGATTAATGATGTTTTATGTGATCTGAGTTTTATGTTTGTATATGAGATATATTGAAATCATAAAATCGCACCGTTTAAATACGTTATGTGGGATCTACGATTGCAATAATAATTTGATTATTATGTTCCTTTAGATTATCAAAAATTAATTGGATTGATTTGTTGATGATCTTTGATTCATGAATAAATCGTTTATTCAAGGTTTTGATGAACATGATGATATGATCATTATGAACACCAAATCCTAAATGAATCGGGAAAGCAATCTTAGAATTAAAATTCGACAAGAAAAACTGTTCTGTTCGTGGTGCTCGGCCGAGCAGTCTATAAGACTCGGCCGAGCAGAGTCGTCAGAAGCAAAGGGTTTTCTGGAACACAGAGGCGCTCGGCCGAGCACCTCAAAGGACTCGGCCGAGCAGGTTGATTTTGGACAGAATTTGTTTTTCAGATGGCTGGTTTAAGAAACCGTGTTTCCTGAAATTAAATGGCTTGTTTAAAATCACTTTGGATTGAATTTGTTTGTCAGATGGCTGGTTTGAGAAACCGTGTTTCCCGAAAACAAATGTCAAGGTCAAAGTAATGAATTGATGGGACAAAAGAATTTAGAATCGAGTTACTTTATGTAAGGGATTGTGGATGCCTATTGGCTTAGTTTCGACCTTACATAGTTGTTCCTTCTAGTTTCTAAATTTGGTACGGGATTGTGGATGCCTTCTGGCTTAGTTTCGACCGTACAATCGTGCTCTCAATAATGTGTTAAAGAATTTATCTCCATAAATCAATCACATGAAATCTTAATTTAATTAATGAGATTAGTTAAATTATTAACCGTTGCTTTATGTGTTTATATTATGTGACTATAAACATTGACCATGCTATATGTCATGAACCTTCTTTAAAAAAAAAAAAAAAAAAAAAAATTTAAGTTCCGTGTCAATCCATGATTAAAACACTTGTGAGTACGTGGGTAGTTTTGTGTGGGTTACGCCCTAGCGTAGGTGCATTGATTCTATCCATTTATGAGCAAGATGAGGAAACAGTGATTCCTATACGTTTAAAATGGTTTAACTTAATTAGGCTATCAAAACAGTTTTGGGCCTAAGGCACAGATGAGATTAAAACATGTTAGATATACGATATCTAAAATCTCATAAAAGATCTAAGAGTCATATACGATATGATTGACAAGGAGTTGTCTACCTAAATAACTTATTTTGAGCAGTCGTGCCCTAGCCGACTCAAAGTTAAGTGAAATATGGATCTTAGCCCATTCAAATTATATTATACATTGGATGTATATGAAGGTTATATAATTTAGTGGGAGTATTTGTAAAATACTATTAATTTAATATCTTTAATTAAGTTGGTACTCATATTTAATTATATGTTTGCATAATTGTAGATAATGGCTCAGAATACAAATTTATCACTGCGATCTATCCTTGAGAAGGAGAAACTTCAAGAAGATGGAGCTAACTATACGGATTGGATCCGTAGCCTTAGAATTGTTCTAAAGCATGAGGATAAGCTCTATATTCTTGATGAGCCCGTTCCTGAAGAAGAACCTGCTTCTAATGCACCAAAGGATGAGAGAAACGCCTACAAGAAACATGTGAATGATTCTCGTGAGGTGGGTTGTCTTATGCTTGCGGCCATGTGTTCAGAACTTCAGAAGATTCTTGAACACTTGGAAGCATTTGACCTTGCTGCTACATTGAAAGATATGTTCCAAGAACAAGCAAGGCAAGAGAGGTTCGACACCATAGCTGCCCTAGTCTCATGCAAGATGAGCGAAGGACAGTCTGTGAGCCCTCATGTTTTGAAAATGAAGGCTTACTTTGAGAAACTAGAGAGGCTTGGCCATCCAATTGAGATTGAGTTGGCTACCGATTTTATTCTTAATTCATTGCCCAAAAGCTATAATCAGTTCGTCATGAACTTTAATATGCAAGGGATGGATAAGACTATGTCTGAATTGCATGGGATGCTTAAGCAGGCAGAAAAGAAAATCGGTAAAGAGACCGCTCCTGTACTCATTGTGTCTAAGGAGGGAAAGGGCCAAAAAGGCAAAGGAAAGGGTAAGACAAAAGTTGTCAAACCCAAGATTAGCAAGGCAATTGTTGCCAAAGCTAATGTGGCTAAACCTGCTTCCCAAAAGGATGCAATTTGTTTCCACTGCAATGAGATTGGACATTGGAAACGAAATTGCAAGGTTTACAAGGAAGAGTTAAAGAAGAAGAAGAGCGGTGGGACTGCATCTACTTCAGGTATCTATGTTATAGATATTCTACTCTCTACTTCTAGCTCCTGGGTATTAGATACTGGATGTGGATCTCACATTTGTTTAAATGTGCAGGGACTAAGGAATAGAAGGCTACTTAAAGATGGCGAAGTGGACCTACGCGTGGGAAATGGAGCAAGAGTTGCTGCATTAGCCGTAGGAACATATGATGTCATTTTACCTAGCGGATTAATTCTTGTTTTGAACAATTGTTATTACGTTCCGGATTTAAGTAGAAATATTATTTCAATTTCTTGTTTGGATAATGAAGGTTTTAAGTTTCTTATTGAAAATAAGAAGTTTTCTATTTATTTAAATGATATGCTTTATTGTACTGCATGTTCATTTAATGGCCTTTATGTTCTTGATGTTGAAAATGGGAATAATGAGAATGTTTATAATGTAAATAAGAAATCCAAACCTAATGATGTAAATCATACTTATTTGTGGCATTGCCGTCTTGGTCATATTAATGAGAAGCGTATCTCAAAACTCCATGGGGACGGACTTCTAGATTCACATGATTTTGAATCATATGAAACTTGTGAGTCATGTTTACTTGGAAAGATGACTAAGGCACCTTTTACTAAGAGTAGTGAAAGGGCTAATGACTTATTGGCCCTCATACATACTGATGTGTGTGGACCAATGAGTTGCAATGCTAGGGGAGGATATCAATACTTCATAACTTTTACTGATGATTTTAGTAGATATGGCTATGTCTACTTAATGAAACATAAAAGTGAATCTTTTGAGATATTTAGAATATTTCAAAATGAAGTACAAAATCAACTTGGCAAAACTATTAAAGCACTTCGATCAGATCGTGGTGGAGAATATTTAAGCCAAGAATTTGACAATCATCTGAAAGATTGTGGAATTGTTTCACAATTAACTCCACCTGGGACACCACAATGGAATGGTGTGTCCGAACTGAGAAATAGGAATTTATTGGATATGGTCCGCTCCATGATGAGTCAAGTTGATCTTCCTTTAACCTTTTGGGGACATGCACTAGAAACTGCTGCACTAACACTAAATAATGTTCCAACAAAATCTGTTCCAAAGACTCCACATGAGATGTGGACTGGAAGAAAACCTAGTTTGTCTTTCATGAAGATTTGGGGTTGTGAAGCATTTGTTAAGAAGCTCATATCTGACAAACTCACACCTAAATCTGATAAATGTATTTTCGTTGGTTACCCTAAGGAAACTAAGGGTTATTACTTTTACAACCGCACGGAAAACAAAGTGGTTGTTGCCCGTCATGGTACCTTTCTAGAGAAAGAGTTTCTCTCCAAAGGAATTAGTGGGAGTAAAATTAATCTCGAAGAAATTCGAGAACCCGAAAATTACATGGAACAAAATGTTGGATCTGAACAAGTTTCACAAAGAGTTGTGGAACCTACTCAGAATACTCAAGTTCCTCGCAGAACTGGTAGGGTGCGATTTGAACCTGAGAGATATGGATTTCTCATGACGGATAGCGATGAAGTAGAAGTCATAGTTGATGACGAACCTACTTCCTACCCAGAAGCGATGTCCGCTCCTGATTCAGATAAATGGCTTGGAGCCATGGAATCTGAAATTAAATCCATGTATGATAATCAAGTTTGGAACTTGATTGATGCGCCCGAAGGTGTAAAAACCATAGGATGCAAATGGGTTTTCAAAAAGAAAACTGACATGGATGGAAAGGTGCATACTTATAAAGCTAGACTTGTAGCGAAAGGCTATAGGAAGATTCATGGAATCGACTATGATGAAACCTTTTCGCCCGTAGCAATGATCAAGTCTATAAGAATTTTACTTGCCATAGCCGCATATTTTGACTATGAGATATGGCAAATGGATGTCAAAACAGCGTTCCTTAACGGGAACTTACTTGAGGATGTTTACATGACACAACCTGAAGGTTTTGTAATTCCAGAAAATTCTAACAAAGTATGCAAATTGCAACGATCCATTTATGGATTGAAGCAAGCCTCTAGGAGTTGGAATCTTCGATTTGATGAATCGGTCAAAGAGTTTGGCTTCATCAAGAACGAAGATGAACCTTGCGTTTACAAGAAGATTAGTGGGAGCGTAGTATTATTTCTGGTACTATATGTTGATGACATATTGATCATAGGAAACGACATTCCCGCACTGCAGTCTGTAAAGACTTGGTTAGGAAAGTGTTTCTCTATGAAAGATATGGGAGAAGCCGCTTATATCCTTGGCATTAGGATCTATCGTGATAGATCCAAGAAATTGATTGGTTTAAGTCAAGATACATATATTGACAAAGTTCTTAAGAGATTCTGCATGGAAAACTCTAAGAGAGGAAATTTGCCAGTAGGACATGGCATAACTCTAAGCAAGAATCAGTGTCCTAAGACAACTGATGAGCATAAGAGAATGATTGGGATTCCATATGCTTCCGCAATTGGATCAGTCATGTATGCCATGATATGTACTAGACCCGATGTCTCGTATGCTTTAAGCATGACGAGTAGATACCAATCAAATCCTGGTGAAAATCATTGGATTGCAGTCAAGACGATTCTTAAGTACTTGCGAAGGACTAAAGATTCGTTCTTGGTGTATGGAGGTGTGGAAGGTGATCTTGTTGTAAGTGGTTACACAGATGCAAGCTTCCAAACCGACAAGGATGATTTTAGATCGCAATCTGGATTTGTATTTGTGCTTAATGGAGGTGCTGTTAGCTGGAAGAGTTCTAAGCAAAGTACTGTCGCTGATTCTACAACGGAAGCTGAGTATATTGCTGCATCCGATGCTGCTAAAGAAGCTGTTTGGATCAAGAAGTTCATAACTGAACTAGAGGTAGTTCCTAGCATTGCTGATCCAATAGACCTTTATTGTGATAATAATGGTGCTATTTCTCAAGCAAGGGAACCAAGAAACCATCAGAAGTCCAAACACATACTTAGGCGTTACCATGTCATTCGAGAAATCATTAACAGAGGTGACGTGAATATATGCAGAGTACCAACTGATGATAACATTGCCGACCCATTGACAAAGGGTCTTCCACAAGCAAAGCATGATGGTCATGTTAGGTCTATGGGTATTCGATACATTAATTAGGCCTAGTGCAAGTGGGAGATTGTTGGTGTTGTATGCTCTAGGCACGTTTTGTAAAACGATTAATGTTATTTATATATTAAAGATATTGAATGTTTGATTATTATATCCTTTGCATGTTTATTATAATAATCCCTGTCCCTGATAATTATGATTAATTGTTAGTATAAGTTTAATGGATAATCATATGATGATTATGGTGTATGGGATACAATTAAACTTATGGGTATTTGTTGGAGACCAAATACTGGACTGACCCATATGAGATTTATGTCATGGTCACAATGTCATAATTAAGTCTCATATAGTTATATTACTGGAATCTTTAGACTTGAGATTATCACAGTCTTCCACTCGATGAACATTACGTTTGACATATTCAAACGTTACCCCTAATCGGGTAGCTATAAAGAATGTGATTGGCGTAATCGGATTCATGTAGGGAAAGGTAATAAATCAAGAAGGGATTTGTTCCTCGTAAGAGAGAGATGTCAAGCTTTGGCCACTCGAAGAATGGTGTTGATGAAATGCATGGTTGTGCTCAAATAAAATTTGTACTATCAATACATTTTGGATCGAGAAAGCATTGAACATTGTAAGTTGACCATTGACCATGGCTTACGTTCAATAGACATCGTGAAACAAAGAGATTGTAATATGTTCTATAAAGGATTCACGAACTTATACAAGTTATATTAATTGGGTAGTCATGATGACTTGCTAGAGTCCGCTCATGATTTATAAGCATAAATGTGTTTGGGCTCATTGCCAACTTAATATAATCCTATGGGGTCACACACAAAAGGACGAATTGTTTAAAAGGCTAAAATCGGAATTCTGATGGTGCTCGGCCGAGCACCTCATATGACTCGGCCGAGCATGGGAAATCAGAAGGTCAGATTTTCTGGAGCAAAGGTGCTCGGCCGAGCACCTTAAAGTACTCGGCCGAGCAGGCCCTGTTCGGGCCCAAAAACTGATTTCGTGTTGTGACGGGTTTTAACCTATTTCTCCTAAACGGTTTAGGACTAATAAGTATATAAACCTCTAACAACGACCTAATCAGTATGTATTGATTCCATATCAATTAGAGAGCCTCCGAGAGAGAGAAAAACAAGTTCTTCTTCTTCCTCAAGAACAAGAACATTGATTTTCCATATAGCCTTAAAAGTAGAAAGAGTTTCTATTGGGTCTAGCAATCCGGTTCAAGAATCGTTCTTGAAATTCGTTCGCGTGTGGATAAACATAGAGGGCGTTGGCATCAACTCCTTCAAGGTTCGTGATCCAAGTTTTGCGGTCGTTCCTACGTTCGTGATTCGAAGAAGCGCGAAGAACAAAAATTGAAGATCTCAGAATTTTAAAGCTCCGTCACGGTTAGTGTTCTAAATTCATCTCCATATTAATTTAATCATCGTGATCGGATCTAGGCTTTTTGGGTTTATTCCGCTGTGCATGTTTGCTCAAAACCCAATACTCCGACCCTAAATTCCAATACAGTCCTTTTATTTAAGATTCGTTCTATTGTGTGTGACCCTCTAGGATTATACTAAGTTGGCAATAGGCTCAAACATGATCCCATAAGATATGATTAGGTTCTAGCAAACCGTCATACCTACCCAAATAGCATAACTAGATACAAGTTCGCATTCCTTTAGAATATGTCACAATCCCTTTGTCCACGATGTCATTGAACACAAGTCATGGTCAAACAGTCAACTTGTCTTGTTCAATACTTTCTCGATTCCGAATATGTTGATAATTCAAATGCTGTTGATCCAATCAATCCATTTGAGTTCGGCCGAACATTTCATCAACATCATTCCTTCGAGGGGCCCAAGCTTGACATCTCTCCGTGGAGGGACAAATCCATTTAGCTTATTATTCTTCCCAACGGGAATCCGATTATGCCAATCATACCCTTTATAACTACTGTGTTAAGGTAGCGTTTGAATATGTCAAACACAATGTTCATCAAGTGGAAGACTATAATAACTTCATGTCTAAGGATTCAAATGACATAACTAATATGAGATATATGTACGACATAGACCATGACATAAATCTCATACAGCGGGTCATGTCCAGTACCTTGTTCCAAACAAGTACCCATAAATCTAACATGATCATCCCATGATCATTTAGCCTTTATACTAGTGCTTAACAAGTACTAGGGACGGGGATTATTATAAGTAAACATGAACAACAATAATAATCAAAACATCTCTTTATTGATATGAAATAAATGATAACAATTACAACGTTTATTAAACGTGCCTAGGGCACCACTACCAACAAGCACATTTTCTAGCAATCAAGAAGACTGATTCGTTGAAGAAGTTGGCCAAGTTGTATATCGACGAGATAGTAAGGTTACATGGAATCCCGGTCACAATCGTGTCTGATCGAGATGCTAGGTTCACTTCTAAATTTTGGAACAGCCTACAGGAAGCATTGGGAACAGAATTGACCATGAGTACGGCGTTTCATCCACAGACAGATGGGCAGTCGAAAAGGACTATCCAGACACTGGAAGACATGCTGAGGGCTACTTCGTTAGATTGGCCAAATATATGGGACGAACATTTACCGTTAGTGGAATTCGCATACAACAATAGCTTTCATGCCAGTATTGGGATGGCACCATTTGAAGCATTGTATGGGAGGAAGTGTAGATCACCGGCATGTTGGAACGAAGTCGCGAGAGGAGGTTAAGTGGACCGGAACTTGTACAAGTCACGGTGGATAAGGTACAACAGATCCGGAAGTGGCTACAGACTGCACAGAGTAGGCAGAAATCTTACGCAGACAATAGAAGGCGAGAACTGGAATTTCAGCCAGGGGATCGAGTATTCCTAAAGATATCGCCCACGAAGGGAGTTATGCGTTTTGGGATTAAGGGAAAGTTAAGTCCACGATATGTGGGACCCTTCGAAATTCTTGATAAGATCGGGGAAGTGGCTTATCGATTGGCGTTACCGCCGGTATTAGCTGGAGTGCATAATGTGTTCCATGTCTCCATGCTAAGGAAGTATATTCATGATCCGAGTCATGTGATAGAGTACAAGCAGCTAAGAGTTCGGGCAGATTTGACGTACGATGAACGACCAATCAAGATCGTCGACAGAAAAGACGAGGTCGTAAGAAAGCGTACGGTTCCCTACGTAAAAGTGCAATGGAGCAATCACTCAGAGAGAGAAGCGACATGGGAACAAGAAAGTGAAATGCGTTAATTATACCCGGACATCTTCTCGGATTAAGACGTGTCAAAGTTTGAGGACAAACTTCTTTTAAGGGGGTAAGAATGTAATAACCGTATATTTTTTTTTATTTAATTATTTAATTAGTCACATTAAATTAATAAAATAATAATTACAGTTGTAGGACAATTAATGAGTGGGCCGAAAAGAATGGGTTGGCCCGAAAGTTTTAATTAATAAACCCAACCCAATTAATAATCAATCCAAAGTATAAATACTTGAGTTAGTGAAATTTAGGTTATTCTTTAATTATCAAAAAGAACAAAATACAAAAAACCCTAACCCCTACCAAGCATAGCCGCCGGCCGAACCAAGGAGGAGGGAGAAGAGATTTTTCGCCATTGTTTTGGAAGAAATAATCCGATCATTCTCAAGGTAATGCTAAATCCTACTCTCCAAAATTTGTTTCATTGAATTCGGGTTAATAAATCATAAGTCATGCATGATTTAAGAATACAAATATTAGGGTTTTTGCATGATAGTGATTAATGATAAAATTTTAAAAGGTTAATGGATTTGATCTAAATGCTATGGAAAAATAGTAATCTTAATACTAGTTTTATTTTTAAGATTGATTTTATAAGCATGATTTGAATGGATTAATACTATGCAATGCTTGGGGATTGAACAAATTAATTATTGAGGATAAATTGGGTTTAACAAAAGAAGGAAAATATGGGTTTTTCCCATAACAGCATTCGGCCGAATGGCCCTAGGCTATTGGAGATTTATTTTGTTGATTTTAATGATTCTCGTTAAGTGAATTGTGAATAATATTGATGTTTGGGAATTTAGAAAAGTTTAAAGAACTAGAAAAAAAATTAATCAAATCAATGGATTTGATGATATGTATTCGGCAATGGCCATATAATTTGGGTGTTGATTCTTGACCTAAGATGTTAAGGATTAAGATGGAAAAGTTAGTGTTTTCGTTAAGTTTATAATGAAAACAAAACATAATCTTTAAGAGAGTTGTTAACAAGTTAGAAAACTAATTTGAGAAAATAGACTAAGTAATTGGAAGACCTTGGAAGTTAGAAAGTTAACGGAAGGGAGGAAGATTAAAAGATTTCAGTTAGTTTCCTAACAGAAAAGGACTAAACTGAAAAAGTTAAAGCTAAAAGGAATAAAAAGGGGAAACCTTTGAAGTTAGAGGGGCCTAAGTGATTAAAAAGAAACTTGGGGGACCAATCTGCAATTAATCCAAAGTTGAAGGACTAATTTGCAATTAAACTAAAGTTAAAGGACCAATATGCAATTAATCCAAAGTTGAAGGACTAATTTGCAATTAAACTAAAGTTGAAGGACCAATCTGCAATTAATCTAAAGTTGAAGGACCAAATTGCAATTAACCTAAAGTTGAAGGACCAAATTGCAATTAACCCAAAGTTGAGGGACCAAATTGTAATTAACCCAAAGTTAGAGGACTTAATTACAATTATGTTAAAGTTAAAGGACTGACTCGCAAATCAAAGTCAGAAACTTAAACGTAAGAAAGGAGTAACAAAGTAAAGAAGTTAAAACACATCTCTCAGTTAACTAAGTAGAAGTAGTTAACAATGTTGAGAGTACTAAAGTAAATTACTCGGTGCCTTGTAGATTTGCACAGAGGGAAGATTGCAAGGAAAAGCAATTCAGGTAAGGGATTACGTTCCTTACAGTATTTGAACTCCTGTTTATTGGAATTCTATATTCTTTCTATAAGTTAGCTATCAGTATGGCATGATAGTATTTGAATAAACTCTGCGTTATTGATCGTTCTTTTGGAAGAATCCGTACTTAGTGATGTCCCCATTGATCTACTAAGTATCGAAGTTTGAAACTTGTATCACATACTTGTACCTTGGTATTTTCTCATTTTAACTTGTAAGTTAACCACTTACTTGTTAGAGTGGCCAATGTCCAGTTAGAAAAGACATTGACGGACAGTCCAGTTAGAAAAGACTCGTCCTTAAACTAGGGATTGCATGAGTGATCACATGCCTTCTCTCAGGAATTGTCTGATTACAAGGATGATTCTAGACCCCGAGCATATATGTGTGGATACCATATATGTTACGACCCACACTATTGGCTTGGAAAAGCTAGGTGTACAAATTGTACCTTCGGCATTGAGGTTATAATGTACGTTACCCTGGAATTGACGGAACTTGAATGAATCCCTTTGGATTGTAGTGCCATAATCCTTTGAAAGAAAAATCTTAAAAGTAATACGACTGTATTGTTCTGCGGTCTTGAATCAAAAGTAACTGAACCTATCTTTGTAAAAGTTATTCATGGTATTTGTTCTGGTCGTCTCTCCTTAGTAACCGGAGAGGCCACGTATGAACTTACTGAGCATTCGTTCGCTCACCCCTTCTCTATAAATTTTGTTTCATGATTTAAGTAGAAGGGCAGGACAAGGAAAGTAGCCGTAGGAAGAACGGCAGTTGAAGATTCTTATTTGGTTGTTTTAAGAACGTTTATTTATTCTGGTGTAAGTTGAAGTACATTGATGGCTGGGGTTGTTTCCCTGCTAAGACAAGTTTTTAAGTTACGCTTCCGCATTTATTTTGAATTGATGATGTAATAAAGGGTCAGTTGTGAACCCTAATTTGAGGTATTAATTATTGTTATTTAATGCCATTAAATGCTCAAGATACAGTAAGAAAATTCGGGGTGTTACACTTACTAACTTATATATTGTCCACTTGCACTATGAATTGTGTTTTGGACATCTATATTATCAGCCCCCTGCAATGTTCACTCATTTTCTATTATTTTTTTAACAAGTGTGCATAAGCAAAGTATGACTCTTACTCTAAAAAAAGAGAGTATTAATTAATCATAACAGTTACTAGATATAAAAATTATTACTATTAATATTATTAGTTAATTAATTTATTATTCTACTAACACATTATATGTACACTATAGACTTTTATATTTACTAATTATGTGTATATATAATAAAAAATAATTTATTGGACAATAGCTAATATTATTAAGTCAATCATGTATAGAATTAAAAGTTAATTCATAATAATAATAAATCATCTTTAATTTCAAGTTTTAGTTATCATAATAAATACAAATTATATGCAACAAAAGCTAAAAAAATTTAACACAATTGTACTAAATTTGTATGGAAATGTTTTAATTCATATACAATATACTTATATACCCAAAAATACTATGTTTCTTTATTAAATAAAAATAGCAAAAAAACAAAATAGCAAAAAACTGACAAATTAGTTTTCTGTGCAAAGCACGGGTTACCTACCAGTATTAATGATGTAGTGGATGAGCAAAAAGTGTAGTGGCATTAGCCCCTCCCTAATAATAATTTTGTCTTTTTATAAAATAACAAGTAAATAAAATGTTGATATAAAATAACCATGTTTGGTAATTGGGAACATTGTTGGAAAAAATGTCTTAAAATAATAATATATTCTAAATTTTTTTTGAAGGGTTCTTAAATTATTGTTTGTCCTCATGAAAATTTTTTTCTTAGATTTTTTTAGTTAATTTGTTTAACTTATCACGGTGCTCATAAAAAAGTTTCTTGAGACATTCAGGCAGAGGCATATCCATGTGATATCCATGTGATGATTTTTCAACAGTGATATCCATGTGAGGTTAATTGATACTCTACGTGACCTTAACGGAAGCATATGCCCTTACCTTTATCCCACATTTCACCTCTTATTTCTTATGAATATTTAGATTGATATCCATAAGCAACAAAAAAAAAAAAAAAAAACTTATTTACTAATAGAAATACTATTAATAACAATTTTTAAATTTATATAAAAAAAAATAATTTAAAAAAAATAATTGGTCGAAATTTAATTGAGTTGACTATAAAAATTAACTTGTGATTTTATCCACTGACGGAAAAAAGTCAGGTTATGGGAGCAATTGCCCACTTTTGTTTTGAATGTTTTGTAATCTGTGCAAGTTTTCTTAGAATTTAGGGATTTAAGTGTAATATTTATTGAAACTATCTCTGTTTGCGTAAAAAGAATGCACTTATTTTTGTTCATTTTTAATTAGTGAAAATAATTTATGGTGCCTCTTAAAAAAAGGTTGGTCCCGCCTCACAGCGTGAGCCAGATCCTCCACGGGCCGACTTGCCCGCCCACAAATTTTATTTTATTTTATTTTATTTTGCCTCGAACGTTTTTTCCCCGCCATTTTTTGCTCGCCAACAAATATAACACTTTTAATAAAAGAATGTAACACTTTTTTTTTTTCAAATGTAACACTTTTTATTCATAAATGTAATTATAATTTGCAAAAATGGATTAAAAATAACAAAAGATTGACTGCAAAACTAATGTTACATTTTATAATAAATGAATTTAACTTTTTTTTTTCTCAACTGTAACAGTCTCCATCCTGCAATGTAACATCTTTTTCTAAAACGTGTAACGGTTTTTACTATGAAATGTAACCGCAGGTTTGCACAAGAGGGATTGAGGATAACATAAGATTTACTGCAAATACTACTGTCACATTTTATTATAAAAACTGTTATATTCATTTGTGGAAAAAAATATTGGTATAACACTTAATGATTTATCAATTACAAATGATTGAATGTAACAATAGGACTTCTGTAATGTAACATAGTAGTTTTGCAAAAAAAAAAAAGTGATTTTTTTTATTGGTAAATCACTTAATGATTTATCAATTACAAGGTTGAATGTAACAATTGAAATTCTATAATGTAACATGCTCCCTCCGTCTCAAAATAGATGTCGTTTTGGAGTGTTTCACACATATTAAGAAATTCCATTAATTCATGTGAAGAAGTCCCAAATACCCCTAAAGTAATTCAACTACTGTGAATACCCCTTTCCGAATGCGGGCGACGCACGGGAAGTCTTTCTTATTATTTATCTTTATTTATCTTTTTTATGGGATTAGGATATTCAAGTTGGCATTCAACTTTATTAAGAGTCGCCACGTTGTTTTTATTGAGCTAAAACATTCAGAAATAGCTAACAGAGAGGGTTCGGGGGTCAAGTTACGACAAGAGAAGAATATCAAGTTATCACTCCTATCGCCCGAGCAGTCGGACTTTCTATCATGATGAATGTGTTAGTAGTGTGTTAGTGATTGAGACCGGATCCGAAGATTGCCTACGTTCTTCTCGTGATGAGAAGCTCAGGTCAGCGTAGTTCGTAAATAATCGGAATAGAGAGAAGAAGCGTGATCATGCATAATGAAGGGGGAGGAGAAGGAATCATACAAGATGATCACATCCTAGAATAATGATTATACCATTGATAAGATCAACGTGTAGTCCTCATATTCATCCTTGGAGAGTTATTGATCATGGGAATATTTACCTAAAGTTTAGGGTTTAAAAGTAGTTCCTAGATCTCGTTGATCATCATCGGCTATGCATTGTAAGTAGGGATTAAAACATTAGATCTAGCATGTTCAATCTAACATAATAATAAGAACATCATGAAACATGTATGAAATAACACATAAGCATGAAGATCGCTACCCTAGATATAGAGCATATTATGAATTCTAGTAAGAGCATGAAGAGCACCTTATGAATCATATGAATATAGGTGTATAAACATAATGAAACTAGCATAAATCAGATTTAAACTAAGAAAACATGACAAATTCTCACCAATCTTGACAAGAACGAAGTCGAATCTTTTGCGCAGATTCGTCGGACCTTCAGGATTGCTAGAAAGGCTTAGAGAGAGAGAGTTCTGCCGTCAGTTTTGGCTGTAGAACTCGGGGGAGAGAATTGTGTGTCGAAATAATGAACTGAGGTCACTTATTTATAGGAAATCTTGACCCGGAGGAAGTGGCCGCCCGGCCGGTCCAAGGGGATTGACACAATTACCGAGGCTCTGATCAATCTGGACTCTGGAGGATGATGAGATAACGTCTATCTTTGCAGCCTCATCCGTTCAGGTCGTCAACATCTTCTTATCTGGGCTTTTCGGGAAATCCTGGATAAGTCCTGCGCAGTTCGTAAATACCTGGGAGGTCCCTGTGAGTTCTAGAATGCCTAATAACTCATTTTCAGGTTGGGTACTAACTGTAGCCCCTCGGCGACGTTTCTTGCAAGGCATGGAGGGTCGTCGATAAAAAAAAAAGGAACCGATCTGAAACATGAGTTCCAAATCGAGAGAGGGGTGAGAAAGAAGGTGACCAAGTTGGTCGAGTGGCTGAACCTTTGTCAGGCTACCTACGTATCCAAGTGGAATCAAGCCGATCGTAGTTCGAGACTTGCGGGGAAGGAAAGAAACGAGACATCGTCTTTTGAGGGGGATAGACAAATATCCGTCAAGCAGTAAAGTCACGTGGACCCTACTGGGAAGAAAAGAAACGAAACATCGTTGAGCAATAAAGTTATTGCGGATGGAATTTACAGAAACGAATCATCGTAGCACAAATAAAGTCATTGCAGATGGACTTTACTCGGGGAAAGAAGAGAGGTCATATGCACGGTTTTGACAAGAAGTTTATGGAATTAAGAACAAAAAGAGGGATGAATTCTAACTTCCTATAGAGCGTAGATAATCGCATAATTTATCGGTAATCCATGATACTTTGAGAAGTGCAGTTCCTCAGCATCGCAGAATCAGGTAACAAGTAACGCCGATTGTCTAGAACTCACACAGTGCTATGACTATAACTTTCTCAAAATGAAGGGCTTATGGATGATCCGACCTCCCATTATAAATTGATTTGGTAATTTTAAGGTCTTCCGGACCAAATTGATTTTCTCAACATGAAGGGCTTATGGATGATCCGACCTTCACTTATAATCTTTTGGGCTTATGGATTATCCGACCTCCAATTATAAATTGATTTGGTAATTTTTAAGGTCTTCCGGACCAAATTGATTTTCTCAACATGAAGGGCTTATGGATGATCCGACCTTCACTTATAATCTTTTGGGCTTATGGATGATCCGACCTCCAATTATAAATTGATTTAGTAATTTTTAAGGTCTTCCGGACCAAATTGATTTTCTCAACATGAAGGGCTTATGGATGATCCGACCTTCACTTATAATCTTTTGGGCTTATGGATAATCCTGTTGGGTTTCGTAGACACATGCGCAGCGGAATTTAGCATTTTTTTTTTTTTTTTGAAACCCAAAGCCCATAGATCCATTCATATGATTAAATCAAATATCACAATCATGAATAGAGGAAGAACTAACCCTTGATGACTTTGAGTTTGGTCTTTAAACTTGGCGGAGATATTGAAGCTTGATCACGAAGAAAGTACGAACACGAACTTTGAAGATGATGAGCTTCACCCCTAGCGGTATCCACACCACGAACGAATATCAAGAAGCTTCTTGATCTTGGTTGCTAGACCAACAATTATGAAACACACTTTCACAATTGATAATGACTATATGGAATTTTATTTGTGTATTATTTGTTCTTCAATCAAGAGATGTCTTGGAACAAAATAAAACCTCTCTCAAACTCTTTGAGACTTACAAAATCAATGGTCAAGAGTGCTGACCGAATTTGGTCTTTTATACACAAGTAGGACCTATTCCAAATAGGAAACTTGTGTTAAAATCCGTCCAAAATTCGTTTCCTAATCAAATTAGGAATCTTCCCCCGACAGTACTGTGCGGCCGCCCAAAAGCCACTGTGCGGTCGCACAACTATCTGAAACAAACTGGTACAAAACTGAGCTAAGTGTGCGGCCGCCCAATCCATACTGTGCGGTCGCCCACTTCCCCAGATTTCCAGAATTTCCAAAATTCCAATATAGTCCTTTTAAAGATTCGTTCTATTGTGTGTGACCCTCTAGGATTATACTAAGTTGGCAATTGGTTCAAACATGAAACCATAAGATATGATTGGGTTCTAGCAAACCGTCATACCTACCCAAATAGTATAACTAGATACAAGTTCGCATTCCTTTAGAATATGTCACAATCCCTTTGTCCACGATGTCATTGAACACAAGTCATGGTCAACAAGTCAACTTGTCTTTGTTCAATACTTTCTCAATTCCGAATATGTTGATAATCCAAATGACATTGATCCAATCAATTCATTTGAGTCCGGCCGAACATTTCATCAACATCATTCCTACGAGAGGCCCAAGCTTGACATCTCTCCGAAGAGGGACAAATCCATTTAGCTTATTATTCTTCCCTACATGAATCTGATTATGCCAATCATACCCTTTATAACTACCCGGTTAAAGGTAGCATTTGAATATGTCAAACATAATGTTCATCAAGTGGAAGACTATAATAACTTCATGTCTAAGGATTCGAATGACATAACTAATATGAGATATATGTTCGACATAGACCATGACATAAATCTCATACAGCGGGTCAAGTCCAGTACCTTGTTCCAAACAAGTACCCATAAATCTAACATGATCATCCCATGATCATTTAGCCTTTATACTAGTGCTTAACAAGTACTAGGGACGGAGATTATTATAAGTAAACATGAACAACAATAATAATCAAAACATCTCTTTATTGATATGAAATAAATGATAACAATTACAACGTTTATTAAACGTGCCTATGGCACCACTACCAACAATCTCCCACTTGCCCTAGGCCCAATTTCCCATATATCTAATACCCATGGACCTAACATGACCATCATGTTTAGCTTGTGGAAGTCCCTTTGTTAGCGGGTCCGCAACATTATCATCAGTAGGTACTCTGCATATATTTACGTCTCCCCTATCAACGATCTCTCGAATGATATGAAAACGCCTAAGTATGTGTTTGGATTTCTGATGTGCTCTTGGTTCCTTTGCTTGAGCAATAGCACCATTATTATCGCAATAAAGGTCTATTGGATTAGAAATACTAGGAACCACTTCAAGTTCAGTGATGAACTTCTTAATCCAAACAGCTTCCTTTACAGCATCCGATGCATCAATATACTCAGCTTCTGTTGTAGAATCAGCGGTTGTACTTTGCTTGGAACTCTTCCAGCTTACAGCTCCACCATTTAACATGACCACAAAACCCGATTGCGATCGGCTATCATCTTTGTCGGTTTGGAAGCTTGCATCTGTGTAAGCATTTACAACGAGATCATCTTCCATTCCTCCATAGACCAAAAACGAGTCTTTAGTTCTTCTCAAGTACTTAAGAATCGCTTTTACAGCTATCCAGTGATTTTGCCAGGGTCGGATTGGTATCTACTTGTCATGCTCAAAGCATAAGATACATCCGGCCTAGTACAAATCATGGCATACATGATGGACCCAATTGCCGAAGCATATGGAACATCATTCATTTTCTCACACTCATCGTTTGTCTTAGGACATTGAGTCTTGCTTAGAGAAACTCCATGTAACACGGGCAAGGTGCCTCTCTTAGAATTTTCCATACGGAATCTTCTAATGACCTTGTCAATGTATGTACTTTGGCTCAAACCAAGTAGCCTCCTTGATCTATATCTATAGATCTTAATGCCAAGTATATATGCGGCTTCACCCATATCTTTCATTGCAAAACACTTTCCCAACCAAGTCTTTACGGACTAAAGTGTAGGAATGTCGTTTCCAATGAGCAATATGTCATCCACATATAAGATAAGGAATAACACTATGCTCCCACTAATCTTCTTATATACACAAGGCTCATCTTCGTTCTTGATGAAACCAAACTCTTTGACCGATTCATCAAAACGGAGATTCCAACTCCTAGAAGCTTGCTTCAATCCATAGATGGATCTCTGCAATTTCCATACTTTAGAATCTTGTTCAAAACCTTCTGGTTGTGTCATATACACATCCTCTTGGAGTTTTCCATTTAGGAAAGCGGTTTTGAACGTCCATTTGCCATATTTCATAGTCATGATATGCGGCAATGGCAAGCAAATTCTTATAGACTTGATCATTGCTACGGGTGAAAAGGTTTCATCATAGTCAATACCATGAACTTGCCTATAACCCTTCGCTACAAGTCTAGCTTTGTAAGTATGCACCTTCCCATCCATGTCAGTCTTCTTCTTGAAGACCCATTTGCATCCTATGGTTTTTACACCTTCGGGTGCATCAATCAAATTCCAAACTTGATTGTCTTGCATGGATTGTAATTCGGATTCCATGGCTCCAAGCCACTTGTCCGAATCAGGAGAAGACATCGCCTCTTGGTAGGTTGACGGTTCATCATTCTCAATGATTTCTACCTCATTACTATCCGTTACGAGAAATCCATATCTCTCGGGCTCGGATCGTAACCTACTAGATCTGCGAGTTGCTTGTGTATTTTGAACAGGTTCCACAACTCCTTGTGGTTCTTGTTCTTGTTCCACTATTGGTTCAATGTTATTTTCTGGGTCTCGAATTTCTTCAAGATTTATTTTACTCCCACTGATTTCTTTGGAGAGAAACTCTTTCTCTAGAAAGACACCAGTTCGGGCAACAAACACTTTGTTGTCCTCTCGGTTGTAAAAGTAATATCCTCTAGTTTCCTTTGGATATCCCACGAAAATACATTTGTCAGATTTGTGTGCAAGTTTGTCAGAGGCAAGTCTTTTGACAAAGGCTTCGCAGCCCCAAATCTTCATGAAAGATAAACAAGTTTTCTTTCCGCTCCACATCTCATATGGAGTCTTTTGAACCAATTTAGTTGGAACACGATTTAGTGTGAAAGCAGCGGTTTCTAGAGCGTAACCCCAAAAGGATATTGGAAGATCAACTTGACTCATCATTGATCGAACCATGTCTAACAAAGTCCGATTTCTCCTCTCGGACACACCATTCCATTGTGGTGTTCCGGGTGGAGTCAATTGTGAAACTATTCCACAATTCTTTAGATGATCATCAAATTCTTGACTCAAGTATTCTCCACCTCGATCCGATCGAAGTGCCTTAATACTTTTGCCAAGTTGTTTTTCTACTTCATTTTGAAATATTCTAAATATCTCAAATGCTTCACTTTTATGTTTCATTAGGTAAACATACCCAAATCTACTATAATCATCAGTGAAGGTTATGAAGTATTGAAATCCTCCCCTAGCATTGCTACTTAATGGTCCGCATACATCGGAATGTATCAACCCCAATAAGTCGCTTGCCCTTTCACCTAACTTGGTAAAAGGTGTCTTAGTCATTATTCCAAGAAGACACGACTCACAAGTATCATATGACTCGAGATCATATGAACCCAAAAGTCCATCCCCATGGAGTTTTGAGATACGCTTCTCATTAATATGACCAAGACGGCAATGCCACAAATAAATATGATTACATCATTAGGTTTAGATTTCTTATTTACATGATAGACATTGTCATTATTTTCATTCTTGACATCCAAGATATAAAGGCCATAAATGAATTAGCAATGAATTAGCAATACCATAAAGCACATCATTTAAATATAATAGAAAAAATCCTCTTATTCTCAATAAAAAACTTAAAACCTTCATTATCCAAACAAGAAATTGAAATAATATTTCTACTTAAATCCGGAACATAATAACAATTGTTCAAAACAAGAATTAATCTGGAAGGTAAAGTGACTTCATAAGTCCCTACGGCTAAGCAGCAACTCTTGCTCCATTCCCCACACGTAGGTCTACTTCACCCTCTTTAAGTAGTCTCCTATTCTTTAGACCCTGCACATTAAACAAATGTGAGAATCACATCCGGTATCCAATACCCAAGAATAAGTGGTAGAAGGAGAATATCTATCATATAGATACCTGAAGTCGACGCAGCCTTGCTGCCCTTCTTCTTCTTTTGCTCTTCCAAGAAAGCCTTGCAATTACGTTTCCAATGACCAATATCTTGACAATGGAAACAGATTGCATCCTTTTGTGAATCGGTTTTGCCTCAGAAGCCTTGGCAACACGTGCCTTGCTTATTTTGGGTTTGACAACTTTCTTACCCTTTCCTTTGGCACTAGCCTTCTTCCCATCATGAACTAAGAGCACGGGAGAACCTTTCTCCGCTATCTTCATCTCCGCAGTTTTAAGCATCCCATGCAACTCGGAGAGATTCTTATCCATTCCATGCATGTAATAATTCATCACAAACTGATTATAACTTTTAGGCAATGAATTAAGAATGAGATCCGTGGCTAGCTCCAATGGGATTGGATAGCCAAGTTTCTCAAGGTGCTCTACATAACCTTTCATTTTCAGCATGTGAGGACTCACTTGTTGCCCTTCATTCATTTTGCAAGTAGTGAATGCAACAATGGTCTTGTACCTCTCTTGCCTAGCTTGCTCTTGAAACATGACTCTTAACTCCACGCCTATCTCATAGGCTTCCAAATGTTCCAAACTTTGTTAGAGTTTTGAGCACATAGTAGCAAGCATGAGACAACTTACATCTCTAGAATCATTACGATGTTTCTTGTAACTGTCTCTTTTCTGCCTTAGGGGCAGTAGGTTCTGGTTCAGCAGGAAGAGGCCCATCGAGAATGTACAACTTATCTTCTTGCCTAAGAACAATTCTTAGGCTACGGATCCAATCCATAAAGTTTAGTACCATTCTCTTGGAGCTTATCCTTCTCAAGGATCGATCGCAACGAAATTGATTGAGTGTTAGTAGTCATTATCTACAAATATGCAAAATTTTCAAAATTTAATAAGTACCTGTTTTTCATTAAAGAGATAAATAATGTATTTTTCAAACAAAATACTCCCACTAAATTATATAACCTTCATATACATCCAATGTATAATATAATTTAATTGGGCTAAGATCCAACTTTAATTTAACTTTTGAGTCCACGGAGGTGACCGCTCAAAACTAAATTAATTAGGTAGACAATCATGTCAATCATATCCCATATGATTCTTAGATCCTTTTATGAGATTCTTTAAGAAATCCAATTTCCAAGCATGTGTTTAATCTCATCTTTTGCCTAGGCCCAAAACTGTTTTGACGCCTAATTAAGTCCAACCATTTTAAACGTATAGGAACCATTTAATTTAATGCACCTTGCGGAGGCAAGCCCACATTAAATTAATGAACCTCATCTTGCTCATACATGAATAAAATTAATGCAACCTCGCGGAGGCGAACCCACATCAAGATCACCCATGTATAAACAAGTGTTTTAATCATGGCATGGCAATGAAGGACTTAAAACTTTCTTTGAAGGTTCATCACATATAGCATAAACACATTTATGAGTACATAATATAAACATGTTACACATCAAGTTTAG
>JAOWBW010000456.1:919895-1010521 GCA_026119855.1 Campanula takesimana
CACCCCCTTTTTTTTTTTTTTTTAAACAAAAGTAACGACGGAGCTTATCACCATTGACGGGTGCATAAAGGGGTTGCCGTCCAAGTCTGCGAGCCTCATTGCGCCCCCTGAAAGACTTCTTGCCACCACAAAGGGACCAATCCACACGGGTTCCCATTTTCCATCGGGATTAGACCTCCCCGGGGGTTTTTTCCTTAAGGACTAAATCTCCTGCCCGAATCTCTCGGGCTTTACCTTCTTATCAAAGGCTCGCGCCATTCTTCTTGGTAGGCGCGGATGTGTTCCATGGCCCTAGGCGACGTTCGTCCAACAAGGCCAGCTCATCATGTCGGCTTTCGAAGCCAATCGACCTCGTGGATCTTATTTTCCACAAATTCTTAGTGACGTACTTCCAATTCTGCGGGGAGCATGGCTTCCATACCGTACGTCAAAGCAAAAAGGAGTTTCTCCTGTGGCTGTTCTACCGAAGTTCGGTAGCCCCACAAAGCTAGGTGTAGCTTTTCGGGCCAATCTCTTCCCCGTGTTGCCATCTTTCTACTGATCCTCTCAAGCGTTTTATTGGTGGCTTCTACGCCCATTGGTCGGGTCTGTATGGGGAGGACTTGTGACGAGTAACTCGGAATTCTCCCAATAATCGATCGCATTCACCCTCGAAGTGCGAGCCATTGTCGGTAATGACCTCGTTCGGGACCCGTACCCGGCACATGATATTCTCTTTGATAAATCCCGCCACCTTCTTGGAGGTGAGGACCCGGTATGACTTAGCCTCTACCCACTTTGTGAAGTAATCCACGGCTACCAAAACAAACTCTGACCATTGACCTTACTACCAGACGGGGAGATTTTCCCGATAACATCTATGCCCCATGTTGAGAAGGGCCATGGTGTAGTCATGCAGTAGAGATGATGAGGCGGTAGTGGGTTGAGGTTGGAGAAACGCTGACATTTATCACACCTCCTTACGAATTGCATGCAATCTGTTTCCATTGAGATCCAGAAGTAACCCATCCGCAGAATGGTTTGCATTAATGCCCTTGCGTTCATATGAGGACCACACACTCCACCATGAACTTCTTGCATGAGTTCTTTTGCCCTTTCCCCACTTATGCATCTAAGGAGAGGCCCTGATGGCGTTTTTTTATAGGATGTCCCCAGGATGACGTAGTTGGATGCCAACCGCTTGAGTGGCGTCATACCTTGGCTTTGATCCCGTGCAATACTCTCCCTTTTCATTCATGAAGGAAGCTTCTCCTTCTTTGAGGAATTGGTAAATCTGGTTGTACCATGGCTCCTTTACCTCTTCCAGGATTGCTCCGATTTCGAAGCAGTATGCTGGGCTTTCCTTTCTCCCGACCCGGAATGGTTTTATCAATTTTCCCTCGGGATTTCCACCAATGAAGCCAAAGTTGCTAGGGCGTCGGCGAAACGGTTCCGGTCCCTCGGCAGGTAATGGAAGCTGACCTCTTGGAATTGTGCTATGAGCTCTTCCATATAGGCATGATATTTTCGCAACCGGGATCCAGTGTTTTCCATTTGTTCGAGACTTGGTTGATAATCAAGGCCGAATCGCCGTATACTTCCAGCTCCTTAACATTCCTTTCCAGAGCTGCCTCCAAACCGGCTGTGCATGCCTCATATTCTGCGGCATTGTTGGTGACATCAAAGTTCAATTTGATGGCGATGGGGGTGTGCTCGTCTTTTGGGTTCACCAAGAGCAATCCTACACCGTTTCCTTTTTATTGGCAGCTCCGTCGAAGAACAATTGCCACCTATTTCCTCCCTCGAGGGTAAAGATTCCTTCATCTGGGAATTTTGGTTCGGGCCCCCTTTCTTCATTACTAGGGAAATCTGCCAAGTGTTCTGCCAAAACCCTTCCTTTGACTGCCTTTCTCGACACATAACTGATATCGTATTCGGCTAAGAAGAAGGACCATTTGGCAAGCCTCATAGACAAAGATGGTTTTTCCAATAAGCACTTGATGGGGTCTATTTTGGAAATAAGTTGTATCGGATGAGCCTACATGTAATGTTTTAACTTTCTCACGACCCATACCAATCCTGCGCAAGTCTTCTCAATTGGGGAGTAGTTGAGCTCGCTTCCTTGTAGCTTACGGCTCACAAAGTAGATGGCATTTTCCACCTTTGAATCTTTCTTCTCCTGGGCCAACATTGCTCCTATCGACGCATCAGTCACTGTTAGGTAAAACAATAGTGGCTTGTCTTTGTGCGGAGGGCATAGGATTGGTGGTTGGATGAGGTAGGCCTTAATCTTGTCGAAGGCCTTTTGGCACTCCCCGTTCCATTTGACCTCGGCATTCTTTTTTTAGCAGTTTGAAGATGGGCTCACAAATGGGAGTGAGTTGGTTTATGAAGCGGCTGATGTATTGCAACTTTCCCATGAAGGCTTTACCTCTGTTTAGGTGCGAGGCGGCCTCATTTCTACAATTGCCTTAACCTTTTGAGGATCAATTTCGATGCCCCGTTCGGTGACCATCCTTGCCACGAGAAACCCCAAAAGTGTACTTGGCCGGATTAAGTCTCATGGAGTGCTTCCTAAGCCTGTCAAAGAACTTTCTCAAGTCTATCAAATGTTGCCCGTCAGAACCCTTAGAATGCACGATCATGTCATCGACATACACTTCTATTTCCTTATGGATCATGTCGTGGAAGAGTGCGGTCGCAGCTCTTTGGTAGGTAGCCCCAGCGTTTCGCAACCCGAAAGGCATCACGGTATAGCAAAAGGTTCCCCATGGGGTGGTGAAGGCAGTTTTTTTCCTGGTCCTCCTCTGCCATCTTAATCTGGTTATACCCGGCGAAGCCATCCACAAAAGACTTAACCTCAAAGCTAGAGGTTGTATCAACAAGCATGTCGATGCTTGGGAGGGGAAAGTCATATTTGGGACTCACTTTGTTGAGATCCCTGAAGTCGACGCAGCATCGAACCTTTCCGTTGGCCTTTGTGACCGTTACTATGTTGGAGAGCCATGAGGGGTATTCTAACACTCTTATAAAGCCGACCCGAAGCAACTTCTCAATCTCTTCTTTGACCTGCAGGGACCATTCTGGTTTGATTTGCCGAAGCTTTTGCTTAACGGGTTTCACCTCGGGGTCTACGGGGATCCTGTGTTCCACGATCGAAGCATCCAACCCTGGCATATCCTTATAAGACCAAGCAAACACATCTACATACTCTTTGAGTAGCTCAACCAAAGCTTCCCTTTCGGCCCCTTTGAAGTATTCCCCAATCTGTGTCTCCTTTGGCTCATTTTCGGTTCCCAAATTCACCTTAGTCAAAACCTCTCCGGCAGCTTGGGCACGGTTTTCCTCTTGATCAACAACCTGCTTTGATGATTGTTTAATGTTTGGATTGTTTAGTGCGTATGCATTATTAGGTGATTCATTATTAATCATTTTCAGATTATTAGTTAATTTATCATCTAATAAGTTGGCAATGAGGGGATACTCGGAAAGATCTATCATTTCATTCAATGCAAACGGGAATACAACGTTGGCTACAAGTTCATAATCCTCGGGCGTGAGGCCCTCGGAGGAGACAGACTCGAATTCAAAGATAAGAGATTGGGGAGACTCAACTACATTGGACCCTATGACGTTTGACTCTAGGGGACGAGGGACCAGTCCAAGTTTCGCGGTCATTTCTTCTTTGCTCGCCACCGGTCCAGAGAAGGTTACCCAATTTTTTAGAGGCATGTCCGTTGGCTTTGCAAGAGTGTGTGGGTCAAAGGTTGCAAGAGGTCCATCTTCAATCACGGCAATCATTTCCTTTTCGAAGTCAATTAGGTCAGGCACAACCATGTCTTCTCCGAACATTCTTTACATTACCACACCGTTCCACTCACTGCTCATAGCATCCTTGGCAGCGCCCTTAGGAACTTCCTCCTCAAACTTGTATTCGCCATTTTGTCCCCAGACGGATCCGCTTTCCTTGCTAGCTCCCGTCACAGACAAGGTTTCAAACTCTTTTACCATTTCGGGCACCCCCTTGAAGGTGTATTCGTGGCTGATAGTAGTATCAGTAGGATCTTTTATCTTGGGCGTATCCAGAAATTCCCTCCTCACGGGGTTTGTCACCACCCCTCAGAACCTTTTGAGATCCTCTTGCAACTTATCCCAATTGGTCATCATCGGCTCTCTTGGCTCTGGGGGTTCGACTTGAACTCCCCCCTTCACAAAGTAACGGCTCATATCAAAGGTATAAGGACGAAGGTTGGGGGTTTTAAACGGAGTCCCTTGAGCCCTGGATTGGCTTTTCTTCCGAGCCACTTCCTTATCCATCCTGAGGTCTCCGGGGGTGGGTTTGTATCCCAAGCCATGAAGCGTGTTTTGCTCTTTGATCTCAACAATCTTGTGAGTCCCTTGGAGCTTTCTTCCTAGTCCGAGCCCCGGGAGGTAGCGAATCAGACGCATCATTCTCATCGCAGGAGGAATCTTATCCTTGGTGAGCGTGAGATCTACACAACAAATGTGGGTTTTGGGTGGTACTTCTGTGAAGCCAGTCAAAGCCATGCCGCTTCCCTCATGCTTAATTTCTAACACAGGAATCCCATTGGTGTTGGTTCCTTCTATGGTCACGCTGTCCCCATAAATAGTTGTCAAGTTACCCCCTTGCACGTATTTCACACATTGATGGAGAGTGGAGGCGACCCCGTTGACTTTGTGGAGCCACGGGCATCCCAATAGGGCAGTGAAGGATATGGGGATGTCGAGCACTTGGAAGTCGGTCGGCATCATTTGTTTCCCAAACCAAAGGTTCAAAGTGGCCACCCCTAAGACTGAGCGGGCCGTGGAATCATAAGCCTTGACAGTGATCACAGAAGGCTTTAGGTCGGTGGTCTCAAGGCCAAGTTGGTCCATCATCTTGGCGGGGAGGACATTCATGGCGGATCCGTTATCGACCAGAACCTGAGGGAGGCGGCGATCGTCCAATTGTATCGTGATGTAAAGGGCCTCGTTATGGCTAGCCCCAAACTTCGGCAAATCCAAATCTGTGAATGTGATGATATATCCGTACTGAACACTTCCAATCATTTGTACGGCTTCCTCGGGGGTAGCTGTGGTGGGTACCATATTGTGGGCCAAGCATTCCTCCAACTTGAGCTTATGAGGGTAGGAGGAAGTAAGGAGGGACCACAAAGATATGTTAGCTTGTGTCCTCTTAAGTTGGGCTAAGATGGGATCCTCTTCTCCGGAACCTGGGGGTTTTGCCTCGTCAACAAGAAGGGGAGGCGCTCGGTGTTCCGGTGGTGGAGGTTTTTTAGGGTTCTCCGTGTGCACTTGCCCTGATCGAGTCAATACACTCACTTCCAAGGGGTCATCGGCTTTTATCATCTCATCTCCGATAGGCGGAGGGTTTTGGGTACCGTACGGCCATGCCTCCCTCCTTAACTCATTTACCGTGACCATTCGTTTTGGGGTGGATGTTGACCCACAAATTTTCCCTAGGGAGATAGGGTGGCGGTTCTAGCTCTTCCCGGCTCCCACAGTTTCACGGAGCTTTTCCAGGGTGAGCATGCAACAATAATTATCTGGGAACGCTGATCCGTCAAATAGCGGCGGTGGCGGAGATAGTGGTGGCAAAGCTAAGAAATCATCCAAGGCTGGAAATTCCTCTTTTCCCAATTTCGGGGAGAAAACACAAGGAGCCATATTTGAGGATACTTCATCATCATCACTGTCACATAGGATCCGGAGCTCCTTGTGAGGTAGAGAACGAACGGCTTCTTTCATTTGGGCGAGATAGTCAATCATTTTTGGGATCTTTGCTACCTCGGACCCGTTTCGTTTAATTGTCCTCTTGCCCGTAGATGAACTACATGCCTCAATGATATGGAAGCAATCATTATGGGAAAGGCTATCCCCATTCGAGCCTTGGCTTTCGCTGTCCAACGTACTCTTAATGGACCTTTCCATCTCCTCCATACATTGTTCAAACATTAAATCATGTTCGGTGAGTGTTATTACGACCAATTCATCGGCATTTTGGTGGGGTACCCTTGCACTCATCACATTGGCGATCATAAAGTCGGATGGGCATCTCATATCTCCCTCTTGCACACATGCCCATAAGGCTTCTTTCCATTCTTCCCCAATCTGAGCCATTGGGACATTGAATTCCAAAAGGTTCACAGGTGTAGGCTCCTCGAACTCAATCATATTAATGCCTTGGTTGTTGGGGAAAGGGTTATTAATCACGCTAGGGCCACGGGGGTGTTCAAGTTTTCCTTTGTCGATGAGGTCGAGGATGATGCGTTTTATTATGGAGCAATCATCGGTATTGTGGCCATGATAATTGTGGAAGGCGCATCTTTTGTTTTGGTCAAAGGGTTTCTCGGGATTCCTTGGCTGATAGTTGACCAAAGGTTTTATAAGGCCTTGTTTGACTAACCCTTCGAACACCTTACTTATAGGCATTCCGAAATCCTCAAACCTTACATACTGATGCCTTTCTGCAGTCCCACCCTTTTGAGAGGCTTGCCTTGAGCTTCCTTCTTGGATGCTGTTAACCGTTCCCAGGGTTTCTTTCCCTTTACCGGTGGTCAGAGGGCGGTACCTATAGGAGTTTCCGCTATTTTGGGCCGGAGACTGTTCATTGAGAGCCTTCTAAAATTTGGATCCTGCGGTTACCATGGCTCGGAGATTGGGGTAGAAGTGATGGCTGATCAAAGCTCGCAGTTGGGGTTTCAAGCATGACTGAAATATATCCAACTGTTCATCCTCGGTGGGAGGATTGGAAATTTCTCCCAATTTGTAGTTCCATCTTTTGTAAAACTCACTGATCGGCTCTTCAGTCTTTTGCAGTGTGCTTTGCAAATCGGTGCGATTGGTTTCCCACTCCAAGTTAGAACGGTACTTGGTGAGGAATGCTTCCTTAATCCGGTCCCATGTGGTTCGAGACTCATCCTTTAAGTTGAAGAACCATTTGAGTGCATTTCCCCTTAAGGACAACTGAAAGTGATCAGCCATTTACTGCACGGTGCAACCCTTCACCCTTATTGCCAAGGTGTAGGCGTTAAGGTGAGTCTGGGGACAGGCGGTCACGTCAAATTTGTCAATTTCCGGCATTTTGAATCGATGAGGGAGGGGGACGACCTTATCGGGGTCCGTGACTCCCGAGGTGAACTTCTTCTTGTTCATTCCCTCGAACCTTTCCTCCAT
Source organism: Campanula takesimana (assembly GCA_026119855.1). Lineage (NCBI taxonomy): Eukaryota > Viridiplantae > Streptophyta > Magnoliopsida > Asterales > Campanulaceae > Campanula > Campanula takesimana. The sequence continues at coordinate 927,072 of JAOWBW010000456.1, forward strand.
TTGTTTCAGCTTCTCAACTATCCATCCCACTTGAGGGTCCACATGGGGGTTGGAGTTGACGGATCCCATGATTTGACTTGTCAATGGCACTGCGTTGGGAGGTGAAGTGGTGGAGGGAACTATCGGAGGAGGATTTGTAGGTGGCAAGTGGGTGTAGACATACCCTGGCGCCAGGTTGCTTGTTGGGATATATGGTGGGGTAGTTTTGGATGTTTGGGCCATCGGGTAGTAGAGTGGGTAAGGTACTTCTCTAGAGATGGTTGGCAGGGCCGGAGGCGGCAAGCCGGCAGTAGATGGGGCCAAGAGTGCTTGACTGTTTGGGACCGTGTCACATAGATTGAATCCCAGTGGGTACATGGAAGCGACACCCGGTGGGACAAGGGGAACATGAGTGATGGGCACATTTTGATGAGTGGCGGTTTGGGATGTGGGACGTGAGGTCCCCACATTTAGGTAAGTTTGAGGGGGCGGGACCCGACTGTACCCTTGAGGCGGCACATTCTCAATTCCTTCTTCGTCAGTGATTTCCACAAAGCCTCCGTCGTTTTCAAACACAATGGCTACCCCTTTCTGTCTCATGATCTCCGTAACCCTGTTCTGCATATCCTCGAGGCGTTTTCTGTCATTCTCTTCCCGGGCCCTGGCGGCCTCTAAAACCTGTACCAACTCTTCCCTGCTAAGACCGTTCGGATCTGTGGCATTGTCACCCCCACTACTATATCCTGCCGGGCTAGTCATTTGGAAAAACCTCAATGAAGCTGTCGATGAACTGTCCGAATCAGCACTAATCAGGCGATGACCCAGAACTCTGACCCACTTTTTATGCGCTGCGGAGAAGGAGGTTTATTTCAGACTCAGGTATGGACTCGGGTCGGTGTTTAGGGGCAGACAGGCTTTAGGCTCATGCAACATGAAAGTTTATTATTATTGATTAATTATGTTCACGTTTACTTAAAACTGATTTATTCCTAACTGGTTGGAAAAGATCGCTCTTCTTTTTCACAACTATTCTAAATCCTGGATCAGTGGAGGCCATCACTACGCCTATAGACCCCTCGTTTTTCACCTGTATTGCACGCTCCCAAGGACGGACTATCCCGGGCGAGGGTCCTATAGGGCACGCGGCTTCCACCGATCAAAAGAAGTGAACCTAGGGTCTAGTGCATCGTAAGGTTCCCAACATGCGGGTCATCCTAATCATGGTTAATCCCCAGTCGGAATCGAGACTTTTCCTGAAGGCTATACCGAAGGCTCCACCGACATTCCGTCATGACCTCATTTTGAATGAGGCATCTCGATCCTTGACCACGGGCTTAAGGATGATTAAAATAACTCGTTCATTAGGGCTTAACGACACAGTGTCACCCTATCCTTAGTAGATGGCCCTTGCTAATTCCGGTCGTCACTAACACACGAGTTGGAGGCTGGTTAGGCCACGCTTGCATTTCATCAAGGAGTCACAACTCGGGCATTAATTTGGTCACAATTAGCTTTGAGCACGTATCAAGGATGTGGTAACGTGAACTAGACCAAAAACCAACCATAGTCATGGTATTTGTGTGTCACGGACAAGTGTGGTTGACTCGGTTCGGAAGGGAAGGTGGGATGGACCCGTGCGCGCATCGAAGGGAACAAGAGCACCCAACGAGCTGCATCGTGGCATCCACCCCGGGTTTAAAGGGTATTTGGAACGTGCACGGTCGAGTGCGCGTGGTGTGAAGTCATTCTATGCTCCTTTTTTGAGCAAAAAGAGAGATTTTCAATTCGTTTTTCGATATCATGAGCATGGCATAAGCAAGATATGAACAAGTATGAACAAGCATGGATTGAGAAATCTATACACAACAAATCATGGAATATAAGCAGACAAAGACCAAAACTTGTATATGTACCAAGTTGTGCACAACAAAGAATTTTGAATCAAACTTTTGCAAAAGAAATATTTTACATTGAAACCCTTTTGTACAAAGCAATTTGTGCACAACGAGAAGACTCAAGAAAACCCTTACATAAATGATTATGCACGACGAGGTTTTGGAAACCATTTTATTGACAAAAGATCATGCATAACCGAGTTTTATTACCTTTTAAAACCAAGTTTTGGCCAAAAGAAAGAAGGTAATGTGCACAAGTAAGACTGTAAATTTGGAACCTGGACAAGTAGAAGCAGAGGGGCACCCAGAATGTTGCAGCCCTGCACTAAACTGTTAATTGGCAACATTCTGGCCCCTACCCAAAGTAGCCGTACGGCTAAAGCAAGAGGGTGAAGATTTTTCTCAGTTTCTCCAACTTCTGATCATCAAGCCCCAGTTTATTGTGTTTCCAGAACGTATGTACTCAAAACAGTTCAAACAGAAACAGCAAACACACACAAATATGCAAGAAGTCAACTAACGGGAACGGGAGTTTGACCCACACAAGAATGCCCCCGAACCTTCTAGAAAGAAGTCCGAAACCACTCTAATCCCCAGCGGAGTCGCCACTGTAAGGATCCCCCCCCCCGCGCGCGCGCGGAAACACGATGGAAGTATGGGGCGAAACGCCAAACACGGGAACCGGTCAAATTTAACGGAGTCGCCACATTTTGTTAATTCTAAACCCAACAAAATGACAAAGGTTTGAGTTCAAGGGTTCGGAGGTCAGGTTACAACTTGGGAGGAGTTTTTACGTCCTCTCAAGTTGCCTCGGACAAATCCGAGTCTCCCTAAGTTAGTTAAAATGTGCATATGTGTGTGTGTGTATTTAACGGAAAAATTCTGTCGTTGATTTTATTCGAGAAAACTCGGCTGAAAAAAGGGGCCTTGAGTGATAAGATAAAGGTCAGAGGGCAAAACAGGCAATTTTGCCCCCTACCTAAAGTAGCCGTACGGCTGGAGGAGGCAATTCTGGGGTTTACAGTTTGCTCAAGAACAGTCCAGTTCAGAACAGAAACAGGGCATTCTGTCTGAAGCTGGACAAACTGTTTTTGATCCCAATTTGCAAGAAATCATTTTACAAGTTTTATAACATCATTCATATGCTAAATGATCATCACTTGGTTCCCCAAAACAAGTATTTGGGTGTGATCATGAGCAATCATAGGAGAAAATCAAGAAAGTTGATGAATGGCCCCTTTGAACCAAAGTTGGTCATTTGGTGAATAAAGATTGGAACTTTATCACCAAGATGACATCTTTATGACTTAAAATCCTTCCAAGAGTCAAAATAACACATAAAGATTGAATCTTTATGACCCAAAAGTTGGATTTCGAGGCTAAACCAAAGAGGAAAATGATGGACACTAAGGTTCCACCACCCTTATGATTATCATGGCCAAACAAGCATAACATTTAAATGAATAAGGAATGTAAAAGACAATCAACAAGTCTATGAGTGTCTAGGTTTAGAACCTCTTCCATACAAGGTATGGAGGGCACCTTTGAACTTCTCATAGCTTGGACAAGATAGTAATGTAATAGATAGGTATATAGTGCTTGATAATGGACAAGTCTTGCAAGAAATAAAAGGTGCTTGAAATGGACAAGTCTTTGCATGAATGAAGAATAAATACATGTATAACCAAGATATAAGAAATAAAATAGGAGTAAGATGAAGAGAAATGAGGGGGGAGGTGGATTTACCTATAATGGTTATGGCCAATCTTCCTTTCTTCTCTCCTTTTTTGGTTTGTGAGCACTCTCACTCTTACTCTGTGGTAATTCCAGTAGAGTGACCTCCCTAATGTGTATTTCTCCCCCCCTGAAATGATCAGCAAGGGGTTCTATTTATAGGGACTGAGGGCGCCCAAACCAGCCGTACGGCTAGGCCCCTCTAGTTCCCAAATCATCCGTACGGCTCAGCCTGGCGAGCTTCTGGATTTTTCCAATTTTATACCAGAGTAGTCCTGGAATTTATAGCTTGTCCTAGGGAGGTCCTGGCCTATCATCTTATCCCTAAAACGGTGCTAAGGCTACCTCTAAGATAGGTCGGTTTCAGATTGGGGTACTTACACGAGCATGTCTCTCAAAACTCCCACTTGAAACATGACTCTCAACTCCACGCCTATCTCATAGGCTTCCAAATGTTCCAAACATTGTTGGAGTTTTGATCACATAATTACGAGCATGAGACAACTCACATCTCTAGAATCATTCCAATGTTTCTTGTGATTGTCTCTTTCCGCCCTAGGGGCATTGGTTTCGGGTTCCATTAGGAATAGGCCCATCAAGAATGTACAATTTATCTTCTTGCCTTAGAACTATTCTTAGGCTCAGGATCAAATCCATGAAATTTGTACCATTCTCTAGAAGCTTATCCTTCTCAAGGATTGATCGGAATGAAATTGATTGAGTGTTAGATGTCATTATCTACAACTATGCAAAATTTCCAAAATTTTACAAATACCAATTTCATTAAAGAGATAAATAATGTATTTTTCCAAAAAATACTCTCACTAAATTATATAACCTTCTTATACATCCAATGTATAATATAATTTAAATGGGCTAAGATCCAACTTTAATTTAATCCTTCAAAAAAAAACTTTAATTTAATTTCAAGTCCGCTTTGGCGGACCGCTCAAAATCAAATTAATTAGGTAGACAAACATGTCAATCATATCCCATATGACTCTTAGATCCTTTCTGAGATTCTTTAAGAAATCAAATTTCAAAAAACATGTTTAATCTCATCTTTGCCTTAGGCCCAAAACTGTTTTGGCGCCTAATTAAGTCCAACCATTTTAAACGCATAGGAAACTCTTATTCACTCATCTTGCCCATACATGAATAAAATCAATGCACCTCGCATTGGCGAGCCCACATGAAATTACCCTTGTACTTACAAGTGTTTTAATCATGGCATGGCAAAAGGACTTAAAACTTTCAAGAAGGTTTATCACCATATAGCATACAACACATTTATGAGCACATAAGATAAACATGTTGAGCATCAAGTTTAGTAACTAAATTAATCTCCATTAATTTAAGCATAATATTTATGTGTCATTAGTTTCTATATAATTATGAGGATGAGACTATTTGAACTTTGGTTATCATCTCCAAATCAAGACAACAATAAGTGCGGCCGAACTAAGCCATAGGCAACCACAATTCCGCACTAATTCAAGAAACCAAGAAAGTAGTCCATGTGGCCAAAACTAAGCAATAGATGGTCTCGAAGAATGTAGGACAATTGTATTCACAATTCCACATGGATCTCCAAACTTGAATCAAGAACTTTGTTTCTCAATTTTAGCAATTATGAACTCTTCATAATTCTAACTTCGTTTTATCTTTGAATCTTTAATTGCGATCAATTTTGGGAAACACAGTCTCGAAAACGTAGGCTAGCCATCCAAAACTTGATCCAATCTTAGAATTCACAAGACTAAAACAAATAGGAATTCAAACAACAAGATCCATCCCACGATCTTAAGCACAAGCCACAACAAAAACCTTAGGTCCGACCGGGTCATGACCTAGGTGTTGGTGTTGGTGCCCTAGGTACGGTTGTTAAACGTTGTATAAGTTATCATTTTATTCATGATGATAAAGAGATAATAAGATTATTATTGTTGCTCATGTTTGCTTATAATAATCTCCACCCCTAGATCTTATTAAGCACTAGTATAAAGGCTAAATGATCATGGGATGATCATGTTAGATTTATGGGTACTTGTTTGGAACAAGGTACTGGACATGACCCGCGGTATGAGATTTATGTCATGGTCAATGTCATATATAAATCTCATATTAGTTATGTCATTTGAATCCTTCGACATGAAGTTATTATAGTCTTCCACTTGATGAAGATTATGTTTGACATATTCAAACGTTACCCTTAACTAGGTAGCTACAAAGGGTATGATTGGCATAATCGGATTCACGTAGGGAAGAATAATAAGCTAATTGAATTTGTCCCTCTTTGGAGAGATGTCAAGCTTGGGCCCCTCGAAGGAATGATGTTGATGAAATGTTTGGCCAAACTCAAATGGATTGATTGGATCAATGTCATTTGGATTATCAACATATTCGGGATCGAGAAAAGTATTGAACAATACAAGTTGACTTATTGACCATGACTTGTGTTCAATGACATCGTGGACAAAGGGATTATGACATGTTCTAAAAGGAATGCGAACTTGTATCTAGTTACACTATTTGGGTAGGTATGACGGTTTGCTAGAACCTAATCATATCTTATGGGTTCATGTTTGGGCTTATTGCCAACTTAGTGTAATCCTAGAGGGTCACACACGAATAGAACGAATCATGAAGGACTGAATTGGAATTATGGAAAAATGCCTCAAAGTTGAATTGGCATGGCCGTGCGCCTTAAAGGGCACGACTGTGCAATAAATCGAACAAAGGCAAAGTCTTGCGGGGTGACTGGCATGACCGTGCCAAAAGCAAAGCACGACCGTGCCAATATTGGACGGCTGGTGGCAACATGCGCACCTATTGGCACGACCGTACGCCTTAAAGGGCACGACCGTGCCAGTGCAGTCGGGCCAGAAACTTTGCAGCTTAATTTTGTGACGGGATTTAGGTTTCCTATGTCCTTAAGGGTTAAGGATTATGACCTATTTAAGGATCCTTTCAGCAGTCATTAAGTACATGATTATGAGTGCCTCCAAATGGTTTTTGGGAGGTTATATTCTTGTTCTAAGATCCCAAAAGTGAAGAACAAGAATATTCATAATTCCATATAGTTCTTACAATTGTGAAAGCGTGTTTCATAATTTGGTCTAGCAACCAAGATCAAGTGTTCTTGATATTCGTTCGTGGTGTGGATACCGCTAGAGGGTGAAACTTATCATCTTCATAGTTCGTGATTCTTGCTTTGTTCGTGATCAAGATTTCAAGCCTCCATCGAATTCAAGGTTCCAAAATCAAAGGCATCAAGGGTTAGTATTCTAGTATTCATTATGTTGTATTTGACTTAATCATATGAATGGATCTATGGGCTTTGGGTTTCATAAATTTTAAATGCTTAATTCCGCTGCGCATGTTACTACGAAACCCAACAGTGGTATCAGAGCCCCGTTCATGTTGATTATTTCAATACATAATCATGTTGTGTGTGTATAAATTGTTAATGTGCCTAGCATGATTTGAATATTGGGATTATGATGTTTATGTGGTCTATGCGTTTTATGTGGTTTATTGTTTTATAAACTTTAATCGCACTGTTCAATCGCAATTAAAATTATGGTGGATTTAAAATTGTTTGGAATATGAATTTTTGATTGGATCAAAGTTTTGATATTCTAGGGATTCAAGAATAAATCGTTTATTCAAGGTTTTAATGATCATGGTGATTGGATCACCAAGAACACCAAATCCTAATTGAATTGGGAAAAACAATTTTGAGATAAATTTTGGAACTTTAAAAATTTGGATTTTTCGCAAGGGGTCCGACCGGACCCAAGCCTTGACCCGGCCGGACCTAGGATTTGGCGCGGGGGTAGGGTTTGGGTTTTGGGTGGGATCTTGGGTTTAAATCTCCTATTTGTTTTAGTCTTGTGATTCTAAGATTGGTTCAAGGTTTGGATGGCTAATCTACGTTCATCGAGATTATGTTTCCCAAACTTGATCGCAATCAAAGTTTCAAAGATAAAACGAAGTTAGAATTATGAAGAGTTCATAATTGCTAAAATTGAGAAACAAAGTTCTTGATTCAAAGATTGGAGATCCATGTGGAATTGTGGATGCAATTGGCCTACGTTCATCGAGACCATCTATTACTTAGTTTCGGCCACATGGACTATTTTCTTGGTTTCTTGAATTAGTGCGGAATTGTGGTTGCCTAATGGCTTAGTTCGGCCTCACTTCTTGTTGTCTTGATTTGGAGATGATAATCAAGGTTCAAAGAGTCTCATCCTCATAATTATAGAGAAACTTATGACACATAAATGTTGTGCTTAAATTAATGATGATTAATTTAGTGGCTAAACTTGATGCGTAACATGTTTATCTTGTGTGCTCATAAATATGTTGTATGCTATATGGTAATGAACCTTCAAGAAAGTTTTAAGTCCTCTTGCCATGCCATGATTAAAACACTTGTTAGTACATGGGTAACTTTAATGTGGGTTCGCCTCCGCGAGGTGCATTAATTTTATTCATGTATGAGCAAGATGAGGTTCATTAATTTAATGTGGGTTCACCTCCGCGAGGTGCATTAAATTGAATGGTTCCTATACGTTTAAAATGGTTGGACTTAATAAGGCGTCAAAACAGTTTTGAGCCTAGGTAAAGATGAGATTAAACATGCTTTTGAAATTGGATTCCTAAGAATCATATTGGATATGATTGACAAGAAATTGTCTACCTAATTAATTTGATTTTGAGCAGTCCGCCTCCGTGGACTCAAAATTAAATTAAAGATGGATCTTAGCCCAATTTAAAAGAATCTCAGAAAAGGATCTAAGAGTCATATGGGATATGATTGACAGGGTTGTCTACCTAATTAATTTAGTTTTGAGCGGTCCGCCTCCGTGGACTCAAAATTAAATTAAAGTTGGATCTTAGCCCATTTAAATTATATTATACATAGGATGTATAAGAAGGTTATATAATTTAGTAGGAGTATTTTTGAAAAATACATTATTTATCTCTTTAATGAGATTGGTACTTGTAAAATTTTGGAAATTTTGCATAAGTTGTAGATGACAACTAAAATCGTTGCGATTAATCCTTGTTAAGGATAAAGCTTCAAAAGAATGGTACAAACTTCATGGATTGGATCCTGAGCCTAAGAATGGTTCTAAGGAAAGAAGATGGGTTGTACATTCTTGATGGGCCTATTCCTAAAGAACTCAATGCCGGGAGTAGACAATCACAAGAATCATGAGTATGATTCTAGGAATGTGAGTTGTCTCATGCTCGCGATTATGTGCTCCAAACTCCAACAAAGTTTGGAACTTGTGAAAGCCTATTAGATAGGCGTGGAGTTGAGTTACATGTTTCAAAGAGCAATCTAGGCAAGAGAGGTACAAAACCATTATTGCATTCGCTTCTTGCAAAAGGAATAAAGGGCAATAAGTGGAACCTCACATGCTTAAGATAAAGGCTACATAGAGCATCTTGAGAAACTTGGTTGTCCAATTGGATTGGAACTAGCCATGGATCTTATTCTTAATTCATTGCCTAAGAGTTATAATCACTTTGTGATGAACTATAACATACTTGGAATGAATAAGAATCTCTCCGAGTTGCATAATATGCTAAAAACTGCAGAGATGAAGATAATGGAGAAAGGTTCTCCAATGCTCATGTTTCATGATGGAAAAGGAGGCCAAATGCCAAAGGAAAGGTAAGACAGACTTGTCAAACCTAAAGGAAATAATTGTGGTTAAAATAATAACTCCAATTGATGCAATTTGGTAAAATGGCAATTGGATTGACCATTTAGAATTATAGTCAAAATTCTGGATGATCAATAAAAGGATTGGTAATGGGACTACCACTCGGGATACTTATGTTATAAATTAATCTTTCTAACTTTAATTATTGGGTATTGGATACTGGATATGGGTCCCACATTTGTAAAAATGTGCAATAATTAGTAAATTGAAAGACTACTTATAGTAAAGCTTGATCTATGAATGGTAATGATGCAATGGTTGCAACATTGTTCGTAGAACACTTATAAAGTGACTTTACTTGAAGAAGAAAATATTATTTTGTTATAAGATAATGAAGGATATTTATTTCTTATTTGGAATAAGAAAGGTGCCTTATTTATTATGATTTACTTAATTGTGTTATCATATAAATAACTCTTATATCCTAAATCTTGAAGAACGAAATAATAACTGAGGTTATAACATAAATAATCAAATTCTTTATGCATCATTGTTTTGATCAAATAAATGAGAAATGCATATCTAAAATTCCATGGGACGGAGTTTTAAGTCATATGATTTGGAATCATATGATTTAAGCAAACTTATTTACTTGGACCAAGACATCTTTTACTATGATTGGTAAAAGGCTAATATCTTAGTCGACCTAATACATTTTGATGTATATGGTGCATTAAGAAGCAATGCTAAAAGAGAATTTTGGTTATACTTGGTAAAACTATTCAAAGATTCTGATTGGATCATGATGATGAATAATTTAACCAAGAATTTGACAGTCATCATTAAAGTTGTGAAATGGTTTCACAAATTAACTTCACTAAGAACACCATTCTAAATGATGTGTCTACGTGGAAGTATAAGAACCTTCATTAGATGATAACGTCATATTGATCTTTCATTATTTGTTTTGGGGTTATGTATTTGAAACCGCTATAACTACACTAATTTGAGTTCCATCAAAAGAGGTTAAATGGTGAAAGAAAACTCGGTTTGTCTTTCATAAAGATTTAAGATGGTGAAACCTTTTGGAAATGAGTTGTCTGGGACACACTCACATTTAAATCTAATAAATATATTTTCATGGGATATCCTAAGGAAACTTGAGGATAAAATTTTACTCATGAGAAACAAATGGTTTGTTGCTTATGATGATACTTTTCTAGATAAAAGGTTTATCTCTAAAAGAATCAGTGGGAGTAAAATATATATCGAATGGTTCGAGACCTAGAAAATAGTATTTAACCTATGATGGAAGTTGAACAAGTTTTCACAAGGGGTTGTGAAATTCCGTTCAAGATATACAAGTACTTGCACACATGATAAAATACAATGTATTAGAAGAAATATTGGATATTTCGAGTTAGAAAGTATTGAGGTAAAGTTCATTTAGAATGAAGTATTTACCACCTATCAAAGATGCAATATCAACTCCACATTTAGATTAATGGCTTGGAGTCATAAAATCTAAAAGGCAATTCATGTATAATAATCAAGTTTGGAACTTGATCATTCTAACCTAAGGTGTAAAAAAAAACCAAAGGAGATGAATGACTTTTCTTGGAGAAAAACATACATGGGTAGCAAGAAACTTATTAGAATTTTCATAGTCACATGTTCATATTTGGAATATGAAATTTGGCAAAATGATGTCAAAACAAGCGTTCCTCAACGGGAACTCACTTAAGGATGTATTGGATACAACCTAAAGGTTTTGATAGTCAAGAAAATTCTAAAAGGTATGAAAGTTGCGAAGATTCATTGGATGTATTGAAGCAAGCTTTTGGGAGTTGGAATCTCCGTTTTGATAAGTCATAGAGCTTGGCTTGATCAAGAATGAAGATGAATCTTGTATATACAAGAAGATTAGTGGGAGCATGGTGCTATTCCTTATCTAATATGTGGATGACATATTGCTCATTGGAAACGACATTCCTATACTTTAATCTGTAAAGACTTGGTTAAGAAAGTATTTCGCAATGAAGAATATGGATGAAGCCGCATAAGTCATTGGTATTAAGATCTATAGAGATAGATCAAGGAAGCTAAATGGTATAAAGCCAATGTACATACATTGACAAAGTCATAAGAAGATTCCGCAAGGAAAATTCTAAGAGAGGACATTTGTCAGTGTTACATGGATTTTCTCTAAGCAAGACTCAATGTCCTAAAGACAAAAGATGAGCATGAGAAAATGAATGAGATGTCATTTGCTTCGGCAATTAGATCCATGATGCCATGATAAGTACTAAGCCGGATATATCTAATGCTTGGAGCATGACGAGTAGATATCAATTCGACACCGGTGAGATTCACTGGATGGCTATGAGAGCGATTCTTAAAGTACTTTAGAAGAACTAAAGATTCGTTTATGATCTATGAAGGTATGGAAGATGATCTCGGATGCATGCTTCCAACCAACAAAGATGATAATAGATTGCAATCAGGTTTTGTGCATATGTCAAATAGTAGAACTGTAAGTTGGAATGGTTCTAAGCAGAGTACAGTCACTAATTCTGTGACTAAATCTAAGTATATTGCCGCATTGGATGCTGTAAAGGAAGCTGCTTGGATTAAGAAGTTCATTGGTGAACTTGAGATGGTTCCTAGTATTGCTAAAACCAATAGACCTTGTTAGTAATAATAGTGGTGCTATTGATCAAGCAAAGGAACCAAGAGCACATCCTAAATCCAAACACATACTTAGGCGTTTTCTTATCGTTCGAGAAATCGTTGATAAGGGAGACGTAAATATATGCAAAGTACTAAGTAAAGATAACATTGCGGACACCCTAACAAAGGAACTTCCACAAGCAAAACATGATGGTCATGTTGGGTCCATGGGTATTGGATACCTAGAGATTAGGCCTAGGGAAAGTGGGAGATTGTTGGTGTTGGTGCCCTAGGCACGGTTGTTAAACGTTGTATAAGTTATCATTTTATTCATGATGATAAAAAGATAATAAGATTATTATTGTTACTCATGTTTGCTTATAATAATCTTCGTCCCTAGAGCTTGTTAAGCACTAGTATAAAGGCTAAATAATCATGGGATGATCATGTTAGATTTATGGGTACTTGTTTGGAACAAGGTACTGGACATGACCCGCGGTATGAGATTTATGTCATGGTCAATGTCATATATAAATCTCATATTAGTTATGTCATTTGAATCCTTAGACATGAAGTTATTATAGTCTTCCACTTGATAAAGATTATGTTTGACATATTCAAACGTTACCCTTAACCAGGTAGCTATAAAGGGTATGATTGGCATAATCGGATTCACGTAGGGAAGAATAATAAGCTAATTGGATTTGTCCCTCTTTGGAGAGATATCAAGCTTGGGCTCCTCGAAGGAATGATGTTGATGAAATGTTTGGCAAAACTCAAATGGATTGATTGGATCAATGTCATTTGGATTATCAACATATTCGGGATCGAGAAAAGTATTGAACAATACAAGTTGACTTGTTGCCCATGTGTCACGACCCGAAAATTAGGCTCTATTTTATTAGTAATAAATAATTATTATTTATTTATTTGCTTAATTATTTATTTAAATTATTATTTAATTAATAATTTATGTGTGCATTTTATGTGTTATAATAAATTATGACTAGCATTTTATTTGGGTCATTTGTGCTAGTGTAGAAGTGTTGAGTCTTAATTGTTAGTGGGGAGTATAAGATTATTGTGTTAGTGTGTAGGGGAGGGGGTCTATGTGTAAATTCTAATTTATCATCCTACTTACTCTCTCTTTTCCCCTCACCTCCCTCACTTTCACCTCACCATTCCCATTCCCAGAAATCCCTCTCTCTCTCTCTCTCCATTGGTTTGGGTAAGTTCTCTCTCCCTTCTCTCTTCAATCTAACCATCTTCCTCTTGTTATTTCTCATTTCTTAAAACATGAAACTTGTTTAGATCGTCGTTAGGATCGTAGAGGGCTAAAAATATTCGAGTTCCGGCAACTTTGAGAAAATTCAAGTAAGTTACTTTTCCCCCATTTATGTTAAAAATGCTCATATTTAACTCTATTGATGTTCTTGTTGATATCCATGGCTTCTTGGTTGAGTTAGAAATTATTTGGAATTTATTTGGGTTTTTGGCTAATAATGGTGATTGTTATGAATGTTTGGATTTAATCTTGGTTTTGGTTGATAATTGGTGTTATTTAGGTCCCCTTTAAGTTAGATGTTATTTGGGTACTTTGGGGATCAAGTAGGGAATGTTGATTTGTGAGAAATTTGATTTTGGTTCGAAAATGGTGAAACCCAGCTCTGGTTTCCCGGCCTGAAAGCAGACCAGGCGCCCGCCCGGTCCGAGCCAGGCGCCCGCCCACTTACCCTTTTCCTGACCCTTAGTTTCTGCCTAAATGAGCGCCCGCCCGCCCCTTGGCAAGCGCCCGCCCGCCCCCTTTTTCTGGAAATCACATTTGTGTTTGTTTAAAACTAGGTTGTATTTTTAGTTTGGGTTTTAGAGACGCATGAATTGAGTTTTCTTGTCTTTAAATGTTAGGATAGAAGTATATATAGGTACTCCTAAGATTTAGAACGAAAGGAGTGAAATTCGGAGCTAAAACAGGGATTTTTCACATTGTCCGGCCGAACACTTTATAAAAAACTGTCCGTTTTACGCTCAATCTTCCGGAGGCCATAACTTCTTCGTCCGGACTCCGTTTTAGGCGTGTAAACTATCGTTGGAAAGCTATTTTCTAGTACTACGTAATGGTTCTATTGGAATAATAGTTCCAGATCATAATGGTTGTATCATTGTTGAGGTTTAAGATCAAGGTGTAGTCTCGGTCTAGGTTCCGTAGTACTATTCTAGTTGACTTAGTTGGGCACCGTGGAACACTTTAGTAATTAAAATTGGTTCCTTTGTGAATAATGGTGTTATGTAATTTGATCAAGTATTGTTTGGGAATGTTTGGGCATCTTATGATGTGTTCGTGATTGTTCCAATCGAATTTATTTTCGAGTAAGACTTGGTCTAGGTTTTAGGCGATGTCCTATAGTACCTAGAAGGTTGTTATTGAACACCAAAGTGTAGGGTTTAGTCCAGTCGTGATCATGTTCTAATAAGGGTAAACTTTTGGATTCGTTTGGGGTGTTTAGGATTGGTTCGTTATGGACGGAGGTAAAGCGTGAATTGGCAATTGGGTACTTACGGTTTGATTAACCTTAAGGAGTATTCATTCTGACTTCCTACTTTGGAATTCCAGGTGTGATGAGATGGTTGAGTTCATAGTCCTAGTATATATTTATGAGTAAATGTTTAGGGTCATTTTGGTAATAGTCATTGTGCTATTTGTGAGCGACCGTTTGGGTTGTGCTCTTTATGATTAACTTGTGGGTATCATCTTTGGAATGTTTCTGGTATGGTTCCTCTTTATGGAATTATCGTATTCTAGTAATCATTGTTGTTGAGCTCTTTACGAGCAATTCCGTTTATCGTTGTTGTGCTCTTCATGAGAAACTCTTGTTATCGTTGTTGTTAAACTCTTCATGAGTAACCGTTGCATTTTTATGGTGATTATTGGTATGGATCCCTACTTTGGAATCGTTGGTTGTTTATCGAGCTAGTAATTATTACTTAGCATTTATTTGGAAGCCCAGCAAGCATATTTGTTGCATCGGGCGATGGGAAAGATTATCATGGCAAAGCCAAGTCCATTATAATGTTGACCATTGTTTTGCCCTTTCTTTACCCCTCTTCCAGATTGGCCTTGGAAGAGTCAAGTTAGCTTCCTTTGTGAATGTATCTAGCTACCGAGCATGACTTTGTGGCATGGCTCTTGTCCTTTGTGACACTCTTATGGTTATTGTTCCGGTACCGGGGGTATTCTCTTCAGCTTTTATGCTACTATAAAGATGGCTTGATGGGTTGATTGATTTATTGGTCGGATCTGACCGGGGTTCTCTTCAGTGGTTACTGCTATTGTTGATTGGTTGAAGCTGCGCAGTGATTGTTCTATCAGTTTGGTGAAACCTTGGCTAAGTATCCTTTGTTACGTGTTTATTTCAGTCTTATGTGCTGCATGATGAGTTAGTCGTTATTTCCAACTGGTATGGGACAGTTGGCGATAGGGAGCTTTCTCATTTGTTGTTATATGATTTACTTGCTCAGTTATATGATTGATTTGCATGATATTATGCCATGTAGATGCATTTAGTTACTTACTGAGATTTTATCTCACCCCGTTTCTTGTTTCAAATTGTTTTTCCTTAACCCCCCCAGGAAAGCAAGTGGTAGCGTTGTGAGGTCCGTTGTAGCGGGAATCTTCTGAGCAGGTTGACCGCATTTGGGATAGTTGCTCTTCGGAGCCTTTATGTATTTTATTGTGGGTTCGTAGTCGTTCAGTGTTTTGTATATACGGTTGCACTTTGGGTATTTTTGTTAATAGTTATTCTTGCTTCCGTGTTTGTTTCTAGTCTCCGAGTTATAATCTCGTTGAGGTGTTGCTTGATGGTATAGATTTTATAGTTGAATTCACGCGCCCGTGTTTGGTATTTTGTAATTTTGGGGATGTGTATTACGTAAATTTTATACTTATGGATTTTCGAGATTTCCGGGGCGTGACAGTTGGTATCAGAGCAATGGTTTTAGATCTTGAAGGAGAATAAGAACTCTGATATTGAATTGGTTTCAATACTTGGATGTTATGATTTTGAGTGGTTTAGAAACTAAGTTTTCTTGAAAGAATGAGGTTAAGGTAGAAGTTGGTTGAGTTATAAGTCGTGATATTGACGTCGAGTGTTCCTTCTCTTGTGGTATATTAAGTATAGGATTGGTGTCAATAGTGTTGGTTCCATTGGGGTTAGTTGGCTTGGGAATCGAGAGTGCGAGTTTTGAAGGCTTGAACGTACCTATTTCGTAAAGTGGAAATGTCTTGTGCTATATTCTTATGTTTGTTCTCGTTAAGTGATTTATGTTGAGGTGTATTCTCGAGTACGGAATTTCGTGATCGCTACTGATAGAGGTAAGGTGATCTGGTTATGTCACCTATGCGGGATATTGATGAGTTAAGTGGTATGGTTTAGCTTTCTATATGCTACGAATTTCTTGTGTGCCATCGATAGGTGGAGAATATTTCTATATGAGTATGTTTGACTTTGTTTAGGAGAATACTAGGTATATATATAATGTTCAGGTTCTATATTGAAAATCAGAAAATCTTTATTATAAGGTTGTGCTGGGAATTTAGCTTATTCTGTTGGCAATATTAATTTTGAAGTCTTGGGTATAATTTATATTGTGGGCAATATGTCGCTTGATCGATAAGGAACTTGGGTTAAATTGGGTTGTTGTGGTACAAGGTTGTAATGCTAATATTTAGATCAATATCCATATTTTATCGGTTGGGTTATAGGAGTTGAGGATTCAATGAGAATCTCTTGAGGAAAATTTTGGTCACTTTTAGTACATCTCAGTGAATGCATCGGAATGGATTAGTATGGAGAGGTGTACGATTTGTTATGGATGATGAGTTTGTTGTAGGAGTTATGATCATTAATGGTGATAAGCGTGTTAAGTTAGAAAGGACTAAGTACATTTTCGGAGAGTAATAATTTCTCAATCTATGTTAAAGACATTTTGAAATTTTGGTTAGATGGTGGTTCTATGGTTCTAAATCCCTTCTTGATGGCGTTACCAGAATTGGATCAAGGGTATGTGAAGAAAGTTGAGTATCAATACTTGGGCATAATTAAGGAATATCATGATTTTGTATTGGGTCAGTCGGAACGTTGCTAGCTAATTGGCTTATTATGATGGTAGTACTATTGAGCCTAAGTATCATTAGGTTAATAAATGTATGCGTGAAAGACTAACTTGGGTTAGCTATTGAAGATTTGAGGTTTGTTGATTTCCTTGGGTATATGAGCACAGATTATTAACTAAAAAGGGAGTTAGAGGAAATCCCTTGAAGATAAAATTTAGATCATTTTCGGACTATTGAGTATTCGTAATTATTTTAGGCTTTCAAGGATTAGAGTGTTATGACGATGATATTATGGCGTAGATTTAAGTGGACATTTTGTATTAAAATTTTGGGTTTATATTACACCACTAGTTTAAGGTGCTACCTAGAGCGAGAGCACTATAATGGGAATCCTTAGAGATATAGCCTTTGGTGAATATTATGGGGATGGAAAAATTTCTTTAGCCTTTCATGTTTTAAAAGCTAATTTTGCTCGTGATGGTAATGTTTTGAATTTCAGGGGAATAATACTGAGTATGCGATTTACAAATAGAAGTACCTTTGCAGTGTAGTTAAGGTTATGAATAAGGCGAGCTTGAGATATCTCGAGAATTATGTGTGGAGATAATTTGGATTCTTCGATCTTGAGTACGGATTTTGATTAGTAATGAAGATAATGACGGCATGATTCGGTTCAAGAGGTAGTGTTATCGTAAGCATCATTTAAGGTTACCTTGTAATGGGTCAGATTGGACAATTGAGGAATTTGAGAAATGGCAGAACTACCGTATCCGTACCTATTTGGTCTTTCGGGTAAGTAATTTAAAATTCGGGTCGAATTTTCTTTAAGGGGGAGTGAATGTCACGACCCGAAAACTAGGCTCTATTTTATTAGTAATAAATAATTATTATTTATTTATTTGCTTAATTATTTATTTAAATTATTATTTAATTAATAATTTATGTGTGCATTTTATGTGTTATAATAAATTATGACTAGCATTTTATTTGGGTCATTTGTGCTAGTGTAGAAGTGTTGAGTCTTAGTTGTTAGTGAGGAATATAAGATTATTGTGTTAGTGTGTAGGGGAGGGGATCTATGTGTAAATTCTAATTTATCATCCTACTTACTCTCTCTTTTCCCCTCACCTCCCTCACTTTCACCTCACCATTCCCATTCCCAGAAATCCCTCTCTCTCTCTCTCCATTGGTTTGGGTAAGTTCTCTCTCCCTTCTCTCTTCAATCTAACCATCTTCCTCTTGTTATTTCTCATTTCTTAAAACATGAAACTTGTTTAGATCGTCGTTAGGATCGTAGAGGGCTAAAAATATTCGAGTTCCGGTAACTTTGAGAAAATTCAAGTAAGTTACTTTTCCCCCATTTATGTTAAAAATGCTCATATTTAACTCTATTGATGTTCTTTTTGATATCCATGGCTTCTTGGTTGAGTTAGAAATTATTTGGAATTTATTTGGGTTTTTGGTTAATAATGGTGATTGTTATGAATGTTTGGATTTAATCTTGGTTTTGGTTGATAATTGGTGTTATTTAGGTCCCCTTTAAGTTAGATGTTGTTTGGGTACTTTGGGGATCAAGTAGGGAATGTTGATTTGTGAGAAATTTGATTTTGGTTCGAAAATGGTGAAACCCAGCTCTGGTTTCCCGGCCTGAAAGCAGACCAGGCGCCCGCCCGGTCCGAGCCAGGCGCCCGCCCGGTCCGAGCCAGGCGCCCGCCCACTTACCCTTTTCCTGACCCTTAGTTTCTGCCTAAATGAGCGCCCGCCCGCCCCTTGGCAAGCGCCCGCCCGCCCCCTTTTTCTGGAAATCACATTTGTGTTTGTTTAAAACTAGGTTGTATTTTTAGTTTGGGTTTTAGAGACGCATGAATTGAGTTTTCTTGTCTTTAAATGTTAGGATAGAAGTATATATAGGTACTCCTAAGATTTAGAACGAAAGGAGTGAAATTCGGAGCTAAAACAGGGATTTTTCACATTGTCCGACCGAACACTTTATAAAAAACTGTCCGTTTTACGCTCAATCTTCCGGAGGCCATAACTTCTTCGTCTAGACTCCGTTTTAGGCGTGTAAACTATTTTTGGAAAGCTCTTTTCGAGTACTACGCAATGGTTTTATTGGCCGAATGGTTCCAGATCAGAATGGTTGTATCATTGTTGAGGTTTAAGATCAAGGTGTAGTCTCGGTCTAGGTTCCGTAGTACTATTCTAGTTGACTTAGTTGGGCACCGTGGAACACTTTAGTAATTAAAATTGGTTCCTTTGTGAATAATGGTGTTATGTAATTTGATCAAGTATTGTTTGGGAATGTTTGGGCATCTTATGATATGTTCGTGATTGTTCCAATCGAATTTATTTTCGAGTAAGACTTGGTCTAGGTTTTAGGCGATGTCCTATAGTACCTAGAGGGTTGTTATTGAACACCAAAGTGTAGGGTTTAGTCCGGTTGTGATCATGTTCTAATAAGGGTAAACTTTTGGATTCGTTTGGGGTGTTTAGGATTGGTTCGTTATGGACGGAGGTAAAGCGTGAATTGGCAATTGGGTACTTACAGTTTGATTAACCTTAAGGAGTATTCATTCTAACTTCCTACTTTGGAATTCCAGGTGTGATGAGATGGTTGAGTTCATAGTCCTAGTATATATTTATGAGTAAATGTTTAGGGTCATTTTGGTAATAGTCATTGTGCTATTTGTGAGCGACCGTTTGGGTTGTTCTCTTTATGATTAACTTGTGGGTATCATCTTTGGAATGTATCTGGTATAGTTCCTCTTTATGGAATTATCGTATTCTAGTAATCATTGTTGTTGAGCTCTTTACGAGCAATTCCGTTTATCGTTGTTGTGCTCTTCATGAGAAACTCTTGTTATCGTTGTTGTTAAACTCTTCATGAGTAACCGTTGCATCTTTATGGTGATTATTGGTATGGTTACCTACTTTGGAATCTTTGGTTGTTTATCGAGCTAGTAATTATTACTTAGCATTTATTTGGAAGCCCAGCTGGCATATTTGTTGCATCGGGCGATGGGAAAGATTATCATGGCAAAGCCAAGTCCATTATAATGTTGACCATTGTTTTGCCCTTTCTTTACCCCTCTTCCAGATTGGCCTTGGAAGAGTCAAGTTAGCTTCCTTTGTGAATGTATCTAGCTACCGAGCATGACTTTGTGGCATGGCTCTTGTCCTTTGTGACACTCTTATGGTTATTGTTCCGGTACCGGGGGTATTCTCTTCAACTTTTATGCTACTATGAAGATGGCTTGATGGGTTGATTGATTGATTGGTCGGATCTGACCGGGGTTCTCTTCAGTGGTTACTGCTATTGTTGATTGGTTGATCGGTTGAAGCTGCGCAGCGATTGTTCTATCAGTTTGGTGAAACCTTGGCTAAGTATCCTTTGTTACGTGTTTATTTCAGTCTTATGTGCTGCATGATGAGTTAGTCGTTATTTCCAACTGGTATGGGACAGTTGGCGATAGGGAGCTTTCTCATTTGTTGTTATATGATTTACTTGCTCAGTTATATGATTGATTTGCATGATATTATGCCATGTAGATGCATTTAGTAACTTACTGAGATTTTATCTCACCCCGTTTCTTGTTTCAAATTGTTTTTCCTTACCCCCCCCCAGGAAAGCAAGTGGTAGCGTTGTGAGGTCCGTTGTAGCGGGAATCTTCTGAGCAGGTTGACCGCATTTGGGATAGTTGCTCTTCGGAGCCTTTATGTATTTTATTGTGGGTTCGTAGTTGTTCAGTGTTTTGTATATACGGTTGAACTTTGGGTATTTTTGTTAATAGTTATTCTTGCTTCCGCGTTTGTTTCTAGTCTCCGAGTTATAATCTCGTTGAGGTGTTGCTTGATGGTATAGATTTTATAGTTGAATTCACGCGCCTGTATTTGGTATTTTGTAATTTTGGGGATGTGTATTACGTAAATTTTATACTTATGGATTTTCGAGATTTCCGGGGCGTGACACCATGACTTGTGTTCAATAACATCGTGGACAAAGGGATTATGAAATGTTCTAAAAGGAATGAGAACTTGTATCTAGTTACACTATTTGGGAAGGTATGACGGTTTGCTAGAACCTAATCATATCTTATGGGTTCATGTTTGGGCTCATTGCCAACTTAGTGTAATCCTAGAGGGTCACACACGAATAGAACGAATCATGAAGGACTGAATTGGAATTATGGAAAAATGCCTAAAAGTTGAACTGGCACGGCCGTGCGCCTTAAAGGGCACGACTGTGCCATAAATCGAACAAAGGCAAAGTCTTGCGGGGTGACTGGCACGACCATGCCAAAAGCAAAGCACGACCGTGCCAATATTGGACGGCTGGTGGCAACATGCGCACCTATTGGCACGACCGTGCCGGTGCAGTCGGGCCAGAAACTCTGCAGCTTAATTTTGTGACGGGATTTAGGTTTCCTAAGTCCTTAAGGGTTAAGGATTAGGACCTATTTAAGGATCCTTTCAGCAGTCATTAAGTACATGATTATGAGTGCCTCCAAAGGGTTTTTGGGAGGTTATATTCTTGTTCTAAGATCCCAAAAGTGAAGAACAAGAATATTCATAATTCCATATAGTTCTTACAATTGTGAAAGCGTGTTTCATAATTTGGTCTAGCAACCAAGATCAAGTGTTCTTGATATTCGTTCGTGGTGTGGATACCGCTAGAGGGTGAAACTTATCATCTTCATAGTTCGTGATTCTTTCTTTGTTCATGATCAAGATTTCAAGCCTCCATCGAATTCAAGGTTGCAAAATCAAAGGCATCAAGGGTTAGTATTCTAGTATTCATTATGTTGTATTTGACTTAATCATATGAATGGATCTATGGGCTTTGGGTTTCATAAATTTTAAATGCTTAATTCCGCTGCGCATGTTACTACGAAACCCAACACTAGGTCCAGTCGGACCTTCTGTAAAATCTGAAAAATTTTAAAGTTCCAAAATTTATCTAAAAATTGTTTCCCCCCGATTCAATTAGGATTTGGTGTTCTTGGTGATCCAATCACTATGATCATCAAAACCTTGAATAAAACATTTATTCATGAATCTCTAGATTATCAAAACTTTGATCCAATCAAAAATTGATAACCCAAACAATTTTAAATCCACCATAATTTTTATTGCGATTGAATAGTGCTATTAAAGTTTATAAAACAATAAACAACATAAAACGCATAGATCACAAAAACATCATAATCTCAATATTAAAATCATGCTAGGCACATAAACAATTTATATACACACAACATGATTATGTATTGAAATAATCAACATGAACGGGGCTCTGATACCACTGTTGGGTTTCCTCATAACATGCGCAGCGGAATTAAGCATTTAAATTTTTCATGAAACCCAAAGCCCATAGATCCATTCGTATGATTATATCAAATAAATTCATAATGAATATAGAATACTAATCATTGATGCCTTTGATTTTGCAACCTTGAATCTTGGTGGAGACTTGAAACTTGATCACGAACAAAATCAGGAACACGAACTTTGGAGATGATAAGTTTCACCCTCTATCGGTATCCACACCTTCGAACGAATATCAAGAAACACTTGATCTTGGTTGCTAGACCGAATTATGAAACACGCTTTCACAATTATAAGAACTATATGGAATTAGTATGTGTGTGTGTCTTCTTGTTCTTCACCCAAGAGATCTTAGAACAAGAAAAAAATCCTCTCAAACCCTTGGAGGCACTCACAAAGCTATGGACTGATTAGGAAAACTAGAGGGGGTTTTTATTCATGTTTAACCTATTCCAAATAGGTAATAAGTGACTAAACCCGCAAGAAAACAGAACAGGAAAATCCCAAGCCGAACAGGACTAGGTCCGCCCGGGTATGCAAGTAGGTCCGGCCGGATCAGGCATGGTCCGACCGGGGCATTTACTTGGTCCGCCCGGGGTAATAGGTGGTCCGACCGGGGCATTTACTTGGTCCGCCCGGGGTAATATGTGTGCATTTTATGTGTTATAATATTATGCTTAGCATTTTATTTGAGTCATTCGGGTTAGTGTAATATTGTTGGGTCTTAATTGTTAGCAGGGAGTGTAGTATTGTGTTAGTTGGTGGGGAGGGGGCCTAAGTGTAACTTCGATTTTAACTTCACCTTCTTCCTTCTTCTCCTTCTCCCTCACAAACTCATTCTCAGTATTCTCTCTCTCTCTCCTCAAGAAAAAGGTAAACATTTCTCTGTTCCTTCTCTCTTCACTTTAGCTATCTTCCTCTCATAATCTCTCATTTCTTAAAACGTGAAATGTGTTTAGATCGCCGATAGGATCGCGTAGAATCAAAAATATTTGAAATCCATCAACTTTGAAAAAATCCAAGTAAGTTACTTTTCCCCCATTTTGATGTTAAAATGTTCATATCATGTTCATATAATGCTTTTGTTGTTATATTTGAAGTTTGGATGATGTTGCAATTTATTTGGAATTTATTTGGATTTTTGGTCAAAAATGGTGATTTATGAATGTTGGGTTTGATTCTTGATTTTGGTTGTTAAATGTTGTTGTATGAGTCTTTTGGGACTTATAAGTTGTTTTGGTACATTAGTAAACTAGTTGGAAGGTTGGATTTTTGGTTGAAATGTGTTTTGGTATGAAAATGGAAGAACCCATTTTGTTCTTCCCGATTTCCGGCATTTCAGAAGAATGGGCGACCGCCCAAAAATGTCTGGGCGACCGCACATCTATCTGAAAGCTTTTGTTCTTGTTTGAGGCTTGCTTGGGCGACCGCACAGACCATTTTGGGCGGCCGCACAGAACATCTGAAAGTTTTCTAGTCGACCTTAGTGATCATTGTAGTACACTCTAGTGATAGAATTGGGTCCTTTGTGATCAAGTTTGTGCTTGAAATTAATTAAGTGTTAATTGGGATTCGGAACATCTTATTGAGGTATTGTTGGTTTGACTTATCTTTGTGATGATCATTTGGTATATGTTTGGGCATCTTATGATGTGTTCGTGGTTGTTCCAATCGAATTGATTTTCGAGTAAGACTTGGTCTAGGTTTTAGGCGATGTCCCATAGTACCTAGAGGGTTGTTATTGAACACCAAAGTGTAAGGTTTAGTCCGGTCGCGATCATGTTCTAATAAGTGAAACCTTTTGGATTCGTTTGGGGTGTTTAGAATTGGTTCGTTATGAACGGAGGTAAAGCGTGAATTGGTAATTGGGTACCAAGGTTTGATTAACCTTAAGGTGTATTAATTCTGATTTCTTACTTTGGAATTCCAGGTGTGATGAGATGGTTGAGTTCATAGTCCTAGTACATCTTTATGAGTAAACGTTTAGGATAATTTTGGGTTATAGTCGTTGTACTATTTGTGAGCGACCGTTTGGGTTGTGTTCCTTATGAGTAACTTATGGGTATCATCTTGAAATGTATCTGGTATGGTTACTCTTTATGGAATTATCGTATTCTAATAATCATTGTTGTTGTGCTCTTTATGAGAAATTCCGTTTATCGTTGTTGTGCTCTTCATGAGAAACTCTTGTTATCGTTGTTGTTAAACTCTTCATGAGTAACCGTTGCATCTTTATGGTGATTATTTGGTATGATTCCCTACTTTGGAATCAATGGTTGTTTATTGTGCTAGTATTTTATTACTTAGCCTTTACTTGAAAGTCCAGCTGGTATTTTGTGTGTGTTTGGGCGATGCGAAACATTATGATGGCACAGCCAAGTCCATTGTGATGTTGACCATTGTTTTTGCCCCATTATTACCCTCCTCCAGATTGGCCTTGGATGTGAGAAGAGCTAGCTCCTTTGTGTGCATTTTAGCTTTACTTGGAGCATGACTTTGTGGCATGTCTCCCGTCCCTTGTGACACTTCATTTGGTTATTGGTTCCGGTACTGGGGTTTTCTCTTCGAGCTTTCATGCTGCTATGAAGATGTTGATTGTTGATTATTGAAGCTGCGCAGCGACCTTTATTTGGTTCTTTCAGTTGGGTGAAACCTTGGCTATGTATCCACCTATGAGTGTTTATTTCAGCTTTATGTGTTGCATGATGAGATGGTCGTTATTTCCAACCGGTATGGGACGGTTGGCGATAGGGAGCCTCTCATTTGTTGTTATATGTTTATTTATATGATTGATTATTGGATATTACTGTTTGACAGCATGTCACTTATTATTCCGCTGCTATCTGTCTTATGTTAATTGCTATTGGTCATTGCATATTAGCATGTCATGTAGTTGCATTAGTAACTTACTGAGATTTATTCTCACCTCGTTTCTTGTTTCAAATTGTTTTCCTTAACCCCCCCCAGGAGGAAAAGGATTAGGATTCGCGGATCGAGGAGGATGTCGAGAGGATTGAGATTTTGGGCAGGTTGTTTGGTCGGTTTGCATTATTTAAATGTATAACCTTTTGGGGATAGTTTTACCAACAATGACGTCATTAAGATTTGTAATCTTTTGTATTTTTGGGGTGAGCTTGCGAAGCTTATTCTAGTAGTTTGTTGTTGTTGTTAAGCTGGGATTTCTAAACTTTGTTTTAAACATTTTTGAGTATAAAAAAAAATGGAATTTTTATCTTCATTACTTTGGTGTATTGTTGTAAGTCGACGTCCAGCTCGCGAGCTCCGGGCCCGCGGGGTCGGGGTCGCGACAGTTGGTATCAGAGCTATGGTTTAGCTCTATGTATCGGTATAGGTGGCTAGAACGACCTAGGAGGGTAGTTGTGTTCGGAGTGAGTAACGGTTGATGTTTTATACAGGTAATTGTTCTCAATGGCTAGAAGAAGAGCTGGTGAACACATCAGTGGGACTCAGAATCTTAATGGTCTAAGGGAAAAAAACCGTGCAGTGTTTCAGGGCAGGTTTGAATCGGCCGTGAAATCAATTCGTGACCAAGGGCCGAGAGAGGAACATGTAGCACCTCCGCGATATGGGTTGGAGCAGTTCTTAAAGTTGAAACCAAGTGAGTACGACGGTGAGCCTGATGTGAAGAAGGACGAGCTATGGATAGAATCAATGGAGAAAATCTACGAGATCTTTGGTTGCACTGATGAGGATAGGGTTCTGTTTTCAGCTTATAAGCTCGTGGGGGCCGCGGGACATTGGTGGAAAGCACTGAAGACCAGTTGGGATGCGACTCTTGTACCATATCCTTGGGAGTGGTTCGTGAGGAAATTCAAGGATCATTTTATCTCTCTAGTGGATCAAAACCGGAAAGAGATCGAGTTCCTCAGCTTGGAGCAAGGCATGATGTCAGTATCACAGTACTCGGCTAAGTTCACAGAATTAGCCAGGTGTTGTGACTACCTTGTGCGGACCGAGGAGCAGAAAGCGATGAGATGGATCAGGGGTTTGAAGACAGCTATTAGGACTCAACTTTTAGCCCAAAGAATTCAACCTTTTCAGGATGCGGTGGATCGAGCCTACTTGATTGAGCAGGATATTGGGGAACACAAAAGGAAGACTGAGATGGTTAACCCGGGTAAGCAAGGAGGGCAGAGTAAGTCACAACAGCAACATTCGGATAACAGAGGTAATTCTGGAGTGCAAACTAGATTCAGAAGGCAACTTCAAGGGCAACCAACAGTAGGAAATCAAGGTTCTAATAAGGGGACACGAAATGGGAAAGTCTGCAGCTACTGTCAGAGGAAAGGACACTCAGAAGACAAGTGTTGGAAGAAGCAGGGGAAATGTGTGAAGTGTGGTCAGTTGGGACACTTCGTTAAAGATTGTCCGAGGTTTAGAGTTCAGTCATCGGGGACAGGAACTGGAATACCACAGGGTCAGAAGAGGGATGCTTCGGGGAAGCCCAAGGTTTCGGGTAGAGTATTTGCAACCAATCAGCACTCACCAGGTAACGGATAATTTCAGGAGGTATTATTTTGCGACGTGAGAGCGAGCGCGTGCATTTTAGGATCACATTTATGTGTTTCTATGCATTTAGTTGCATTTATTTCTTCTGAGTCTTTGACTATGTGTTGTAGGTGTCTACTCCTATGAAGGAGTTTAGGGTATCTGATGAAGTCTTATGTGCTTATGATGTGCTTAAGTATGGTTATGTCTTACCTGCTAAATTAGCCATGTTGCTATTACAAGATTTTGATGTTACTATTGCTTTAATCTATTGTTGTAGGGGATTGTTAAATTCTCCATTCCTAATTTCTTAAAACTGTTTGAGACCGTTCCTTTGGGTAGAGTTATACCTATCTTTTCTTAATTGAAATCCAAGTATTTAGTTTCGGTCAATTTGTTGGGTGTATATATCATTCGTAAGATTTTCGTTTTCTTCTGATTAGTACCCAGTGTTTGAGGAAAAGCTTGGGTTAAATTGAGTTGTTATGGTACAAGGTTGTAATGCTAATATTTAGATCAATATCCATATTGTATCGGTTGAGTTATAGGAGTTGAGGATTCAATGAGGATCTCTTGAGGAGAATTTTGGTCACTTTTAGTTCATCTCCGTGAATGTATCGGAATGGATTAGGATGGAGAGGTGTACGATTTGTTAGGGATGATGAGTTTGCTGTAGGAGTTATGATCATTAATGGTGGTAAGCGTGTTAAGTTAGAAGGGACTAAGTACATTTTGGGAGAGTAATAATTTCTCAATCTATGTTAAGGGCATTTTGAAATTTTGGTTAGGTAGTGGTTCTATGGTTCTAAATCCCTTCTTGGTGGCGTTTCCCGAAGAGGATCAAGGGTATATGAAGGAAGTGGAGTATCAATACTGGGGCATAATTAAGGAATATCATGATTTGGTATTGGGTCAGTTGGAACGTTGCTAGCTAATTGATTTATTATGATGGTAGTACTATTGAGCCTAAGTATCATTAGGTTAATAAATGTATGCGTGAAAGACTAACTTGGGTTAGCTATTGAGGATTTGAGATTTGTTGATTTCCTTGGGTATATGAGCACAGATTATTAACTAAAAAGGGAGCTAGAGGAAATCCCTTGAAGATAAAATTTAGATCATTTTCGGACTGTTGCGTACTCGTAATTATTTTAGGCTTTCAATGATTGGAGTTTTATGACGGTGATATTATGACGTAGATTTAAGTGAACATTTTGTATTAAAATTTTGGGTTTATATTACACCTCTAGTTTAAGGTGCTACCTAGAACGAGAGCGCTATAATGGGAACCCTTAGAGATATAGCCTTTGGTGAATATTATGGGGATGGGAAAATTTCTTTAGCCTTTCATATTTTAAAAGCTAATTAAGCTCGAGATGGTAATGTTTTGAAATTTTGGGGAATAATACTAAGTATGCGATTTACAAATGGAAGTACCTTTGCGGTGTAGTTAAGGCTGTGAATAAGGCGAGCTTGAGATATCTCGAGAATTAGGTGTGGAAATAATTTGGATTCTTCGATTGTGAGTACGAGTTTTGATTAGTAACGAAGATAATGATGGAATGATTCGGTTCGAGAGGTAGTGTTATCGTAAGCATTATATAAGGTTACCTTGTAGTGGGATAGATTGGACAATTGAGGAATTTGAGAAATGGCGGAACTACCGTATCCGTACCTATTTGGTCTTTCGGGTAAGTTTCGTTAAAATTCGGGTCGAATTTTCTTTAAGGGGGAGTGAATGTCACGACCCGAAAACTAGGCTCTATTTTATTAGTAATAAATAATTATTATTTATTTATTTTCTTATTTATTTATTTAAATTATTATTTATTTAAATATTTATGTGTGCATTTTATGTGTTATAATATTTATGCTTAGCATTTTATTTGAGTCATTCGGGTTAGTGTAATATTGTTGGGTCTTAATTGTTAGCAGGGAGTGTAGTATTGTGTTAGTTGGTGGGGAGGGGGCCTAAGTGTAACTTCGATTTAACTTCACCTTCTTCTTTCTTCTCCTTCTCCCTCACAAACTCATTCTCAGTATTCTCTCTCTCTCTCCTCAAGAAAAAGGTAAACATTTCTCTCTTCCTTCTCTCTTCACTTTAGCTATCTTCCTCTCATAATCTCTCATTTCTTAAAACGTGAAATGTGTTTAGATCGCCGATAGGATCGCGTAGAATCAAAAATATTTGAAATCCATCAACTTTGAGAAAATCCAAGTAAGTTACTTTTCCCCCATTTTGATGTTAAAATGTTCATATCATGTTCATATAATGCTTTTGTTGTTATATTTGAAGTTTGGATGAGGTTGCAATTTATTTGGAATTTATTTGGATTTTTGGTCAAAAATGGTGATTTATGAATGTTGGGTTTGATTCTTGACTTTGGTTGTTAAATGTTGTTGTATGAGTCTTTTGGGACTTATAAGTTGTTTTGGTACATTAGTAAACTAGTTGGAAGGTTGGATTTTTGGTTGAAATGTGTTTTGGTATGAAAATGGAAGAACCCATTTTGTTCTTCCCGATTTCCGGCATTTCAGAAGAATGGGCGACCGCCCAAAAATGTCTGGGCGACCGCACATCTATCTGAAAGCTTTTGTTCTTGTTTGAGGCTTGTTTGGGCGACCGCACAGACCATTTTGGGCGGCCGCACAGAACATCTGAAAGTTTTCATTTTGTTGGTTTGTGTGAATGAAGAATGCATTTTGATCCAAATCTTGGGTGTCCTTCTAGTCGACCTTAGTGATCATTGTAGTACACTCTAGTGATAGAATTGGGTCCTTTGTGATCAAGTTTGTGCTTGAAATTAATTAAGTGTTAATTGGGATTCGGAACATCTTATTGAAGTATTGTTGGTTTGACTTATCTTTGTGATGATCATTTGGTATATGTTTGGGCATCTTATTGTCACGACCCGAAAACTAGGCTCTATTTTATTAAGTAATAAATAATAATTATTTATTTAATTGCTTATTTATTTATTTAAATTATTATTTAATTAATAATTTGTGTGTGCACTTTATGTGTCATAATAAATTATGTCTAGCATTTTGATTGGTCTTTTGTGCTAGTGTAGAGTTTTGGGGTCTTAATTGTTAGTAGGGAGTGTAGGTATTTGTGTATAGTGTAGAGGAGGGGCCTGAGTGTAAGTTTTTGGAAATAAATCCCCCTACACCCTCTCCTCTCCCTCATTCCCATCTCATCTCTCTCTCACTCCATCTCCCTCTCTCTTCCATTGCCAAAGAATGGGTAAGTTCTCTCTCACTTCTCTCTTCATTTCCTTCCTCTTCCTCTCATTATTTCTCATTTCTTAAAACATGAATCTTGTTTAGATCGTCGATAGGATCGTAGGAAGCCAAGAAATTTCGAGTTCCGGCAACTTTGAGAAAATCCGGGTAAGTTGCTTTTCCCCCATTTTTATGCTAAAATGTTCATATCATGTTTATATTATGCTTGATGTGTTATATTTGAAGTTTGGTTGAATTTGGAATTTATTTGGAATTTATTTTGAGTTTTGGTCAAAAATGGTGATTTTAGGAATGTTGGGTTTGAATCTTGATCTTGGTTGATAAATGGTATTATTTGAGTCCCCATTCTAGTTATAAGTTGTTTTGGGTTCATCTTTATGCTTGGTGGAAGGTTGATTAGGTTTGATTTTGGTTGTAATATGAAATGGGTAAGAAAATTGGTAGAAACCCAGATTTTGGCCGGATTTCGTCCCTCCGGGCAAGGAGGCGCGCGCACCATGTTTTGGGAGGCGCGCGCACCCTTTTCTGCTTCGAAATCGCAACCTTCTGACCTTAGGAGGCGCGCGCATCACTTTTTATGGAGGCGCGCGCATCCCTCTTTTTCCAGATTGTCCGTTTTTCGTTCGATCTTCCGGAGGCCATAACTTTCTCATCCGGACTCCGTTTTAGGCGTGTAAACTATAGTTTCAAAGCTCTCTTCGAGTAATACAAGATGGTATAGGTTGTTAAGTTAAGTTATAAGTTTTATACTTCGGGATTTTATTGGGTGTTTGAAGGTAAGAGGAGTTGTATCAATCCTTTGTGATCAAGTTTTGCAAATCCATTTGAGTGACCGTGTTGAGTTGTTGTGATTATCTTTGTGATGATCATTTGGTATATGTTTGGGAATCTTATGATGCGTTCGTGATCATGTTCTAATAAGTGCAACCTTTTGGATTCGTTTGGGGTGTTTAGAATGGGTTCGTTATGAACGGAGATAAAGCGTGAATTGGCAATTGGATACCTACGGTTTGATTAACCTTAAGATGTATTCATTCGGATTCATTATTTGGAATTCCAGGTGTGATGAGGTGGTTGAGTTCATAGTCCTAGTATATCTTTTGAGTAAATGTTTATGCCACTTTGGTAATAGTCCTTGTGCTATTTGTGAGCGACCGTTTGGGTTGTGCTCTTTATGAGTAACTTGTGAGTATCATATTTAGGATGTATTTGGTACGTGCCTTATCTTGGAATCATTATGTTTTAATGGTCAATGTTGTTGGACTCTTTTATGAGAAACTCCTTGTGCTATTGTTGTTGAACTCTTCTTGAGTAATCGTTTGCATCTTTTGTGGTGATTAATTGGTATGATTCCCTACTTTGGAATCAATGGTTGTTTATTGTGCTAGTATTTTATTACTTAGCCTTTACTTGAAAGTCCAGCTGGTATTTTGTGTGTGTTTGGGCGATGCGAAACATTATGATGGCACAGCCAAGTCCATTGTGATTGTTGACCATTGTTTTGCCCCATTATTACCCTCCTCCAGATTGGCCTTGGATGTGAGAAGAGCTAGCTCCTTTGTGTGCATTTTAGCTTTACTTGGAGCATGACTTTGTGGCATGTCTCCCGTCCTTTGTGACACTTCATTTGGTTATTGGTTCCGGTACCGGGGTTTTCTCTTTGGCTTTCATGCTATGATGAAGATGATGATTGTTGATTATTGAAGCTGCGCAGCGATCCTTTATTTGGATGTTCCGGTTTGGAAAACCTTGGCTATGTATCCACTTATGAGTGTTTATTTCAGCTTTATGTGTTGCATGTTGAGCTGGTCGTTATTTCCAACCGGTATGGGACGGTTGGCGATAGGGAGCCTCTCATTTGTTGTTATATGTTTATTTATATGATTGACTATTGGATGTTACTGTTCGACAGCATGTCACTTATTATTCCGCTGCTATCTATCTTATGTTAATTGCTTTCGGTCATTGCATATTAGCATGTCATGTAGTTGCATTAGTAACTTACTGAGATTTTATCTCACCCCGTTTATTTCCATCTTTGTTTTTCCTTAACCCCCCCCCAAGGAGGAAAAGGATTAGGATTCGCGGATCGAGGAGGACGTCGAGAGGATTGAGATATTGGGGCAGGTTGTTATGGATCGGTTTACATTATTTAAATGTATAACCTTTTGGGGATAGTGTCACCATTATTGACGTCATTAAGAATTGTATATTTATTCTTTTGAGTATAAGCTGTGGAGCTTATGTTGGTTGTACATTGTTGATTTAAACTTGGATTTGTAAAACCTTGTGTTATCATCTTTTGGTTCAAAATGGAATTTTTAACTTCTATATTTTAGAGTTTTGGTTTTAAGTCGACGTCCAGCTCGCGATCTCGGGCCGCGGGGTTCGGGGTCGCGACACTTATGATGTGTTCGTGGTTGTTCCAATCGAATTTATTTTCGAGTAAGACTTGGTCTAGGTTTTAGGCGATGTCCCATAGTACCTAGAGGGTTGTTATTGAACACCAAAGTGTAAGGTTTAGTCCGGTCGCGATCATGTTCTAATAAGTGAAACCTTTTGGATTCGTTTGGGGTGTTTAGAATTGGTTCGTTATGAACGGAGGTAAAGCGTGAATTGGTAATTGGGTACCACGGTTTGATTAACCTTAAGGTGTATTCATTCTGATTTCTTACTTTGGAATTCCAGGTGTGATGAGATGGTTGAGTTCATAGTCCTAGTACATCTTTATGAGTAAACGTTTAGGATAATTTTGGGTTATAGTCGTTGTACTATTTGTGAGCGACCGTTTGGGTTGTGTTCCTTATGAGTAACTTATGGGTATCATCTTGAAATGTATCTGGTATGGTTACTCTTTATGGAATTATCGTATTCTAATAATCATTGTTGTTGTGCTCTTTATGAGAAATTCCGTTTATCGTTGTTGTGCTCTTCATGAGAAACTCTTGTTATCGTTGTTGTTAAACTCTTCATGAGCAACCGTTGCATCTTTATGGTGATTATTTGGTATGATTCCCTACTTTGGAATCAATGGTTGTTTATTGTGCTAGTATTTTATTACTTAGCCTTTACTTGAAAGTCCAGCTGGTATTTTGTGTGTGTTTGGGCGATGCGAAACATTATGATGGCACAGCCAAGTCCATTGTGATGTTGACCATTGTTTTGCCCCATTATTACCCTCCTCCAGATTGGCCTTGGATGTGAGAAGAGCTAGCTCCTTTGTATGCATTTTAGCTTTACTTGGAGCATGACTTTGTGGCATGTCTCCCGTCCCTTGTGACACTTCATTTGGTTATTGGTTCCGGTACCGGGGTTTTCTCTTCGAGCTTTCATGCTGCTATGAAGATGTTGATTGTTGATTATTGAAGCTGCGCAGCGACCTTTATTTGGTTCTTTCAGTTGGGTGAAACCTTGGCTATGTATCCACCTATGAGTGTTTATTTCAGCTTTATGTGTTGCATGATGAGATGGTCGTTATTTCCAACCGGTATGGGACGGTTGGCGATAGGGAGCCTCTCATTTGTTGTTATATGTTTATTTATATGATTGATTATTGGATATTACTGTTTGACAGCATGTCACTTATTATTCCGCTGCTATCTGTCTTATGTTAATTGCTATTGGTCATTGCATATTAGCATGTCATGTAGTTGCATTAGTAACTTACTGAGATTTATTCTCACCCCGTTTCTTGTTTCAAATTGTTTTCCTTAACCCCCCCAGTAGGAAAAGGATTAGGATTCGTGGATCGAGGAGGACGTCGAGAGGATTGAGATTTTGGGTAGGTTGTTTGGTCGGTTTGCATTATTTAAATGTATAACCTTTTGGGGATAGTTTTACCAACAATGACGTCATTAAGATTTGTAATCTTTTGTATTTTTGGGGTGAGCTTGCGAAGCTTATTCTAGTAGTTTGTTGTTGTTGTTAAGCTGGGATTTCTAAACTTTGTTTTAAACATTTTTTAGTATAAAAAAAATGGAATTTTTATCTTCATTACTTTGGTGTATTGTTGTAAGTCGACGTCCAGCTCGCGAGTTCCGGGAACGCGGGGTCGGGGTCGCGACATTATTCCTCATAGAACATGTCACAATCCCTTTGTCCACGATGTCATTGAACACAAGTCATGGTCAACAAGTCAACTTGTATTGTTCAATACTTCCTAGATACCGAATATGTTGATAATCCAAATGACATTCATCCAATCAATTCATTTGAGTTTGGCCAAACATTTCATCAACATCATTCCTACGAGGGGCCCAAGCTTGACATCTCTCCGAAGAGGGACAAATCCAACTTAGCTTATTATTCTTCCCTACGTGAATCCGATTATGCCAATCATACCCTTTATAAACACCTGGTTAAAGGTAGCATTTGAATATGTAAAACATAATATTCATCAACTGGAAAACTATAATAACTTGATGTCAAAGGATTCAAATGACATACTAATATGAGATCTATATATGACATTGACCATGACATAAATCTCACACAGCGGGTCATGTCCAGTACCTTGTTCCAAACAAGTACCCATAAATCTAACATGATCATCCCATGCTCATTTATCCTTTATACTTGTGCTTAACAAGTACTAGGGACAGGGATTATTATAAGTAAACATGAACAACAATAATAATCAAACATCTCTTTATTAATATGAATAAGATGATTACAAACAACGTTTAAACAAACGTGCCTAGGGCACCAACACCAACATCTCTCACACCTTCATAGCACCACCAAACCACCACCACAAGCCCACCATTCGTCCACCACCAAACCACCATAAAACCACCACAAACAACCCAATAAAACAACTCAAACTCAAGCAATCTCAAGCATTCCAACTCTCAAACTCAAACAACAAAAAAGTCTTCCCTTGGAGGCAAAGGAAGCACACCACCCCCCCCCCCTTATCTAGGTAAGTATTTCCCTTGTAAATCATATATTTTATATAATGTGAAGTTTGTATGAGTTGATTGGGAATCTAGTCAACTAGTGACTAGATTTCACATTATTATCTATGTAACCTTGTTTTGGCTTTGTAAATAAACATGCTTTATATATCTTAAATGTTCAAACTTCAGTCCTAGAATGTATATATATGTTTTAAGTTTATTTTGGTGTTGATCTTGAGCTTTAAACTTCAAATCCAACCATGAAATGGTTTATTTACTCAACATGTGCATAATCTGTCCTCTTCCCGTTCTTTCATGTTTATTCCTATTTTTGTCCATGATTGTTCATAAATAGATTCTCAATAATGTTAATAACATGTTAATAAATAAGCTTCCCAAGTGTGATGGGTTTGTTCTGAGTTTAAGCAATGCTTTGATGCTTATCTTCATGCTATGAACAATCTGTCCAGCATGTTTTGTTTCAACCAAGTCTTTTGATGATCTTTTTAATCTATCATAACTTTGTTTCTAGACTTAGCTTAAAGAATAAAAGTTGTTCATTATATATTTAATATGATCTATGACAAGTTTCGTGGTCTCATTCCATGTCTAGGTGATGTTTGGTAGGTAATTTCGTAGCTCAAACCTGCTGCCTTGCTTGCTGCACTTTTGGCTAACCTGGGTTTTCAAGTCTAATAAAGATGTTCATTCTTTTGAAACAATTTTATGACCTAAGGAAAGGCTCTTTTCCATTTTCTAAATCATGTGTCTGCTCTCAGATATGTATTTCCCAGATTCTGACACTGAAATGTCAGAGGTCTTTTGAAGCATCAAAACTTTCTTTCTGGCCTTGAAACTTATCACAAATCATATTTGATATATTATCTTCAACTTTCGTGTTTTGTGTTTTTCCAGATTCATAAGCTATGATAGTGTAAATTTGCAATCAAAATCTGATATGCTATCTTTTGCTGTGCTGAATTCATATGAATGTTCTTGACATGATTTAAGCATGAAATAATAACCCATAAATCCAAAAAAAAATCATAAATGTTATCTAACGTCTTGGGAGTAAATCCCAAGTTTTAGATCTGTTTTTGGATATGTATTTCACAGGTACATTCCATGGCGATTCACAGCAGTCCATGAACTTAGAGGACTTACCTTGGCCTTGGACATTCTTTCATGGGATTTTCCCCATCCTTTTCACATATTTGTATTATTTGTACATTATCTCCTCTCCCCTTAATTGTTCTTACTTGTCTATATGATTTAAACCATTTCCAAAACCTATCGGGAACCCACCCAAACCGGTTCCCGGTTGCGATCAAATGAATCGACCTAGACTAGGAAGACTCCTTGTACATAAACACACATTTTTCTCAATGTTAGGGCATGATAAGGCATTTCAAAAATGCACTTAAAATAAATCGTAGGCGGAAGCATGCTAGAGACCGTAAGGGCGAGCGGAGTGCTGCTAATCACCTTCTCCTCTCGTAACTTAGCCCCCGAACCCACTTCAATTTCAATCAAAAGGTTTTATCTCTATTTTCCTTAATAAAATGAGGTGACGACTCTCTGATTTTCAAAACCAAAGGAGGGTAACCATTGTGTGAGAAACCGAGCGGATTCAAACCGCATTCGCACAGATCCATTTCAAAAGGTTCGTGCGCGGGCTCTCACAGTTGCGACTCTGCTGGGGACATTTTCAAAGAAGTGGGCTAGACTCAATTTGTATGCTTCCGCCATTATGTGTTTTCTTGCCTTATACATATATGTGCCTTAACATTTTTTCTTTGCAGGTTTTCTTTCTTCCCTTTTATTTATTTATGTGTAAATAAAAGAAAACAAAAACAAAAAATAAAATAAATGTGCTTTATTCTTTCTCTTTCAAAATCATTTTTAAAAAAATAGATACCTCACACACAATCACGATTGCGAACTTATAACGTCATCTGTTACCGTACAAACCTTTGAGGACTTGGAGCCCGAGGGTGACGGGGATCTCTTGCTCCCTCGAATTGATACCCGTGGTTGCCTTTCCTGACTCGAGGCCGCGTCTCACTGCCGTGGTTAAGAGGTTAAGCCTTCATGCCAGCCAGCTATCTCAAAAGCCGCGTCTGAGACCTTGTTTTTGAAAATTTACACGTCCTTGACTTTAAGCCGGTTTTTGTCCGAGTCAATTTCCAGTCAATCCTATTCACTTCCCAAGATCATAAAACAATTTCAAAATGTGGATATTCAAATGGGATGTCTAGGATTGACTCGAAATTGTCAAAGACTCACACTTAGACCGTAACGAGAATGGTGGGTCCCCGAAAGAGTATAGGCCCTTCGCTAGGGGCTTATGACGGCCAATAGTACAGGTGAAAAACATTGGTCCTATACTCGCGAGAAAGAATCCACTGTTCCAGGAATTAATCAAAGACAAGGTGTCAAAACTAAGCGATGTGCTTGTCCGGCTTTCTAGGTTTTTTGTGCGTTGCTTGCTTTTCAATCTTTCAAAGTAAAATCATTTTGCATTCTTTCATTCTTAAAACAATCATTCTTTTGTACATAAAAATACCGTCCACTTCAAAAAACTAAAACATTATTTCTTTCAAACAATTTTGTAGAGAGAGAATCCCATTCGTTCTCTAGCGTGGTAATCAGGATCCGTTCCAAACTTCCCTTTGATCAAGATCTACTCCGAGTCTTCCAATCAGTAATGGAAAACAAAGGACAGACATCAGAAAATGTTACTAGGGGCTCGCCCAAGTTTAAGCCGACTCCGGAATTTGAAAAGTGGCTTGAAAGGCGTTTTGACGCACACACTAAAACTTTGCTGCAACTCTTACACATGTATCAGCAGGAAGTGCTCGAGTGTATGGATGCCTTCATGAAGCGCTAGTCTAAACCAAATCCTATTTGGGCAGCAAGACTATATGGACCAATCAAAGCGATCACGCCCGGTGATCTCTACCCAAATGCTAATGTCAATCAAACTCCTGCACGTGTGTCATTTCGCCGTAATGTTGCCACCCAAGATGATTTCCCTGAGATCCTGGCTACGTGGGATGAGATAATGGCTTCCGAACTCGCTAGTCAGTTGAAGGTCTCCCACGAAAAAGACCCTGCCTCCGAAGAGTTAAACCCCGAGATTTCCTCGCATCGTGATCCGAGGAAAGGGAAGGCCTCAATGATCAGTTCTCAACCAGCACTTAAGTGTTGAACAGTAGGAGATCCCGTTATGGAAACCATCGAGCAGTCTGTGCCACAGAAGGAGGATTATATCCCTAAACCTCGAAAAGAATCTAGACACTTTGATAAGTATGACATCCCACAGTCTGTGATGTTTCATCACTTAATGGAGTGTGGAATGTTGTTCCCCCTCGAGGATTATCAACCACCGCAAACCTTACTAGAATATTGGGACTACTCCAAATCTTGTGACTACCATAACTTTACTGGGCATATGACAGATGAATGCTTCTCTCTCCGCCACGCGATCCAAAACCTTTTCAACCTAGGGGTAGTTCAGAAACCCCTCAAGAAGATTCAGTAAGAGTTCGAAGATGGTATCCTAGGGGCTCCTCGACCCCCAAGGAAAATGTTCCCCTTTTGCTACAATGACCGTAGCCTGCCGACACGAGGATTTGTGACACTTTGCACTAATGAGATGTTCAGCGACCCGATGGGATAGATCTCTTTTGTTGTGAATAGGGCACACAGCCCAAATCCAGTTCCTTTTGCTTTCGGGCCCATCTTAAAGTGTGCTCACACTTCTTTTGTTTTCCAAGTCAAACTTGCGTGTCATATTTTGTGCTACTTTTAATTTCTTGCTTGTCTTATAATATAAGTTTTTAGTTAATGAGTTCGCCTTATAATCAAGTGCTTCTTAATCGCGCATCTCTTTAAAATCACTTTATTGAAAGTTAATAATAAAAAACGGATTAATCTTAGACCACGATTAATTGAGTTGAGAACTAAGTCCGCGAAGGCGATCAAAGAAACCAACGAAGGCGATCAATGGAGTCAACAAAGATGATCAACCAACCGATACTCCAAAGATAATTCGACGCAGATTTGAGGCGGTTAGTCAATGGCCGAAGACCGAAATTTTTTTGTTTCTGCAAACGTACACTTTTCTCTAAATTTCCATATGTTACAAACATGTACCTTGCAAAATTTTGTTTTCCCTTCTTCTTCTTCTGCAAAAAAAAAAAAAAAAAAAAAAAAAAAACTCTATTTTGCTTTATTATTGTACTTTGTTTTTTTTTTTTTGGGCGAAAGGAGACGGTACTCCCTAGATTTTATAGATAGAAAAAACGATTACAAGAAAAATGATGGAGGACAAACGGCCTTACCACCATGAGATAAACAACTAGGGGAAGGACTTATACAGACCATAAGATCCTTTACAAAAAAAGGGGAGGCCTATTCTAACAAAAGAAACATAAAACATCTTAAACTAAAGTCTAATGTTAGGGTAGGATATTTTATCAAAGTAAATCATACTTTGACAATGCCGAGGGCATGAAGCCAAAGAGTGGAAAACAAAATCCGCACCTCCATCCGCAGAATAATTGGCCAGGAAATCAGCAACTTTATTCCCTTCTCGAAAAATGTGAGTAACTCGAACCTCTAGAATCTCCATGTATCTGAAAATAGCCTGAACGAAGTACCAAATCTCCCAAGGAATATGATATTTCCGATTAAGAATGTTACCTAAGACTTAAGAATCGACCTCTAACCAAACTTTATGAAATCCCATCAAGTGAGCATGAGTAAGACCATCTAGAGCAGCCCTAGCTTCTTCCACCATATTAGATGCATGACCATAGAAACAAGAATAAGCAAACTGAAAAGAGCCACCATGGTCTCGAAAAATACCTCCCCCAGAAGCGACACCCGGATTCCCTCTAGATACTCCATTGGAATTCAGTTTGACTTGATCACACTTCGGGGGAGACCAAGTAACTAGTCTAGCACGAGGGGTCACTAAAGCATCCGAATGAATATCAAAGAACTTTGAAATATAATAATCTTGTGCAACAGTTCGAATATAGACCTTCTGCGCATGAACAATATCCACAACTTGTTGTCGAATGTTATGAATCACCTGGGAAGCTTTGGGAGTCAGCCCATCAAATCTGCACTTATTCCGATGCTTCCATAATTCCCAACAAATAAAACTAGGGATGATATCTTTAAGCCAAGAGATAACTTGACTCGAGCCTTTAGGTGCCCCATGCCATGAAATTAACCGTTGTGTTAGTGTATCCCCGGATTGAGAGACACCTAACATAGAACCAAAAAACAGCCATACACTATGTGCAATGTCTCCACTAATCAAGATATGGGATATAGTTTCGACCGAAGAATTTACACAGCAATGGCATTTAGAAACTAGGATGATACCTTTTCGAGAGACATTATCATCGGTTGGAATTGCCCTTTTAAGAGATTTCCAAAGGAAGACCGAGATTTTTAAAGGGATAAATTTGTGCCAACACCGAGCAAAAACATTGCTGCTTACACAAGAAACTCTACATTCCTTCCATGCCGAGGAGATGGAAAATTTGCCCGTAGAAGTTGGAGTCCAGAATGGAGTATCCATCCCTTCCATAAGACGAATATCTTGACTTTGAATTGCCAATAACAGTTGCTGCCCAAAAGTTTCACGAACAAAATTTTCACGTAACTCGCCATTCTCAAATAAAGAGAAGAACTGGTCATGTCTATCATCAAGAATAGGAATATCATTCGAAAACCAACGTTCTTGAATGGATATTTCTCCATTACCAATACCCCATCGAAGGGAAGCTTCCACCAAGTCTTTGGCAGAAATCATACGCTTCCAAATATGGGAACAACCCACCCTTGTTGTAGCATCCATGGGGTGGGAATCCCTACAATATTTAGCAGCAAGAAATTGTGACCAAATAGAATAAGAAGTACGGAATCTCCACCATAACTTCATAGAAAATGCTAAAGAGATTTCATCAAATTTCCTTAAACCCAATCCTCCTTCTTCCACCGGCCAATAAAACTCTTTATGGGAGACCCAATGACATTTTCTTCCACCCTCGGGGCTGCTCCAATTTTTTTTTTTTTTTTTTTGCAATAATGCGATTTATAGCAGCAATTACCCCTTTAGGAGGATATAGAAGAGAAATGTAATATAAAGGGATGGCCTGCAAACAAGTCTTAATAAGAACCAATATAGCACCAGCTGAAAGGAGCTTCCCTTGCCAAGTCTCAAGGCGAGTTCTTAACTTATTCATCACCGGATCAAATAAGGATTGGTTCTTTCTCCCAATGTATAACGGGCAGCCAAGATAGACAATAGGCAGATGCTTCTTTTGAAAACGTGAAACCTGGGCAATAGCATTATCTCTCTCAGGATTATCTCTCCCAGTGATAAAACATGATTTAGAAACACTAATAAGCTATCCCAAAAATTGTTGGTAAGCTTCTAAGAATTCCATATGCAGCTCCAATGAATGAACATTCCCATTACAAAAAATAATAATGTCTTCGCATAAGAAAGGTGGTAAATGACAGGAATGTTAAGATTACCCGTATGATAAGCCACATGGGGGTGGAGAGCATGAAGATTATTAAGGCCATGACTTAGAACTTCAGCTGCAATAATAAAGAGACTTGGAGATATGGGGTCTCCTTGTCTAAGCCCACGCGAAGAAGCAAAATAACCACAATCTGTACCATTGATGAGGACAGAAAACCAACATGAATTAATACACCTAAAAATCATATCAAGCCATTCTTCGGAAAATCTAAATCTGCGCATGACTTTAATTAAAGCAAACCAAGACAGTCTATCATACGCCTTTGCCATATCAAGCTTCAAAGCCACGTTAGAGCCAAAAACCTTCCTTTTAAGAGACTGAAAAAGTTCTTGAGCCAACAGGACATTTTCATGAATTAACTGACCCTTCACAAAACCACTTTGTTGAGGGGAAATAATACAAGGGAGCACATGTTGTAAGCGAAGACATAAAAGCTTGGTAATAATTTTGTTAGAAAAATTACACAAACTTATAGGCCTTAACTCAGAAAAAACAGTGGGAGATTCAACCTTTGGAATTGTAACTATGAGGGTACTCGTCCAATTTCAAGGGAGATGAAAACCACAAAAAAATTCAATAACAGCTTTATGAAGGTCAGAACAAATAATGTCCCAACACTTATGATAAAACTCACCAGTAAAACCATCCGGGCCTGCAGCACTAGATCCACTCATACCGAATACCACTTCCCGAAGCTCTGCCATAGTAGGACTAGCCGCAAGCAGTTGATTGTCTTCATTTGTAATCAATCTAGGAATTAAATCCAAGAGATCATCCGGGGGGTTGCTATAATCACCATGTAGTTGGTCCGAATAAAATCTAACAGCCTTATCTTGGATCTGATTTTGAGAGACTATCCAGTTGCCTTGGCCGTCCCTTATCCGGTGAATGAACAATTGATGCCTTCTTTTCTTGACATAGGCATGAAAAAATCTGGTGTTGTGATCACCATCTTTTATCCACGCTAGATTAGCTTTTTACATCCAGAATTCTTCCTCAATTTTCAGCCTATATGAGACGTTAGCTTGAGCAAGATGTAAGGCCGCCCTATTCTCTTCACTAGGATCTTGATCAAAGGCTAATTCTTTCCCACAAACCTCATCCTCTGCATTTTTAACAAGCTGATCCACTTTACCAAAAGTAGTACAGTTCCAAAGCTTCAAATCATTCTTAAGCTTGGTAAGTTTTTTGGCAAACTTAACCATCGGTCTACCATAAACCCTAGAAGTCCAAGAATTACAAACCACAAGTTGAAGGTTGAATGTCTTGTCCAAACATTAAGAAACCGAAACACTCCTTTCCTGACTTCATCCATCAAACGAATATTGACCAAAAGGGGAGCATGATCAGAACATGTTCTACTAAGATGATCAATGGCTGTATTAGCAAAACTTTGAATCCATGTCTCATTATATAAAGTACGATCAAGCCTTTGCAGAATTGTAGCTCTTTCCTTCCTTTTGTTCCACCACGTGAAAATGTGACCCCGAAAACCTCCATCAATTAAGTTTGAGACCTGAATCATATCAACAAACTCAGACACTTTAGAATCCACAACTGGTTTACCACCCAACTTCTCGGACTGATCAATAATAGCATTGAAATCACCCACAATCATCCAAGCTTCAGCCGTAGTACTCATATCGACAAAATAATCCCATAATTCCCTTCTAATATATTTGCTACAACTAGCACGAACAAATTACATTAGAACCGGAGTTGGCCAAAGGGTATGAGAAACCCTAACAGTAACAACTTGGGCATCTTAATGTAAAAGCGTACAAATCACACCATGCCGCCACACAATCCAAATGTTCCCCTTGTCATTAGCAAATCCCCCACTACAGCGAAGCTTACTCACATATGAAGGAAGAACAGACTGATCTAGCTTAGGTTCATAGATACCACAAATAGACACTTCATGCATTCTTAATAACCTTTTGACCCTTCTAACTGAAGAAACATTACCAATTCCATGAATATTCCAGCTTAGGACTCCTACCATTATAACAGTTGTAAGAGATAAGAAGAGAGAGAGGGCTTTTAAGCCAAAGAACTATCATCTCCCCTAATGTTGGGGGCCATGCATTCTGGATAAACTTCACGCACAAGAGAGGAAAGGTCTTGAATATCAAAATCTGAAGTAACACGTGGGCCACGAGGAGAAAGTTGCAGTTTAGCAATTGTATCATCCCAATACTTCATTCTTTGTACATATCATATACATCTTACATAATTATTCTCGACCCCATTGAGCGAGCACCATCAACGACAACAACTTGTGACTCATGCTCTCAACCGGCCTCTTACACTGAGAGGTTAAAAACCCTTGCCCCAGAAATTTCGAGAGTTAAACATTTACCTTTAACAAACCAACCTCTCAATTTTAGAGGTTAGAGACCAAAAGTCAGACAGCCTCCAGAGACTCCATCAAGAACAACAACGACGACGACGATAAGGACCTCCCACCTACGAGGTCAACAGGCGGCGCTAATTATAATTGTTCAATGGTGTTCTCATCTCGATCTGTCGCGGTCTAATTTGAGTCCAATTGAATAACTTGCTTTTCTAAAGTTGAAATTAATCTGATTGGGAAAATCCATTTGATTTTGAAGTACTTAACCATTAACGTGAATTCTAATCTTGAGTCATTGATTTCAAAATGTGAGTAATTTCCTAGAGTCTAGGAGCTTCCCCCTACCCTCGTCTTTCCGTCAATTCATTCCACACAACGTCGAAGATCTTATGAGATTTTCCTTTGCCTTCCCAAAATACTAACCTCGTGCCTTCCCCCGTCAATTCCTGAAATCTGTCACAACAAAGAGAGACAAATGAATGAAAGTCTCTAAAGTGCACAACCTCAAATAAGCAGATACTCTGAAATGAAAGGACCTAATCTGGGGCTTACTTCGAAGGAAAGAATCGACTTCGCAACGGTCGAGCATGGTTTGTTCGGGTTCACATATGTTTCCATCTAGGGGAATGCTAGATTTGGGACAACTCCTCAAAGCAGTTTGGTCCCCATCAAAGGAATATTGATCGTGAAGCTTACTTTCGGGTAACACTGGGGCTTCTTTAAATCACGACAGTGAAATGTCAAGCTCTGTGAAGATTCTCGAGAACAGTTAAGTCCTCCACAAGTGGGACACTAGAACAATTTACCAGTTAAAGACTCGAGATCCGCTCCAAGGTCACATCAAGGGTCCTACATCTGAAACACATGGATATGCATCGAGTGGTAGGGGAAACTCCTCAAAGCAGTTTGGTCCCCAACAAAGCGACATCAATCTTGGATACAACCTTTGGGTTACGTAGCGTTCTCTTTGATCTTCCAGCAAAGAATCACTAAAACATC
Organism: Campanula takesimana; assembly: GCA_026119855.1. Lineage (NCBI taxonomy): Eukaryota > Viridiplantae > Streptophyta > Magnoliopsida > Asterales > Campanulaceae > Campanula > Campanula takesimana. Next base: position 972,046 of record JAOWBW010000456.1, read on the forward strand.
GAGCGTCCCTAGTAAACAGTTATGTCAAAGGTTCTTGCTCCTGAGTCACATGAACAAGCATTGAATGAATGAGACCGCTCTTCTAAACATTTGATTCCTTGGAAGTGGAGCACTAAGTGTGTAATCTATCATTGAGATACTGGGGCTTCGATGGCCGACATCTAAGGATTTGCCATTAAGACACACTGGGGCTTCCATGATCGAAAACTGGGGCCGATCCAAATGTTATATCCCTAGAGACGCCGTTGAGGAGACTTGATCAAAAAGGTGTCGGAAATTGACCTTTCGAGTACTCGCGCTAGGCCTCGAACCTCGCTTCGCCATATACTTCTCATGACTCTTATCCCCTTAAAATCTCCCAAAAGAAAATAAACAATTCCTGCATTTCCTAATTCTCCCTCTCTGCACATATATACTTTTTCTCATCCTTTTCAAAGTAAAGATTGAAATACGAGCAATGCACATGTGTCAAAAAACAAAAATCCTCACTTAAAGATCATCAAAATCAAAGCTATCCAAAGAAAGAGAACGTGTTCTTTATCTTTCAAATCTTGAATGCTCTTCTTGCACGTGTATGACACTTCCAAGCACATAAATGTCACAATATATCTGTATGCTTGTGAAAGTCTTATGCAGGTACTCAAATCCAAAGTCGCGCTACATCCGAGTCAGATCCTCTCCAACAACATCTTGTCTAATCAGAATGAGTTTTTTCGAGTTTTTCACAAAAACTCGAATTACGGAGGTCTGATTTCCGAAAGGGATATGTAGGCAGCCTGTCACCTCAGGCGCAACCACACACGCATTAAAACTTTGCAAAGGAGAGCTTGTCACAACAATCCCGAGTGCACATGCCTAAAGATGTTCCAAAGATAGCCCCACTATGAAAGAATCAACATATTTTGGAGGAAATCGAGATGACCCCACACATCCGACGGTGTATGGCACAACAAGAATCAAAAATATCATCATACAACAACTACAAAGCAGAAGGGACCGCCCATAGTAGCAGCTTGCAGCGTATCCTTTATCTATCAAATATGAATGTGTGTTAGATTTTTGATCATCTTATTCTTGTCATTCCATCATCATGCCATCATCATATCATTCCCCATCCCCTATCATGTCATTTTCACGCTTCACAATTGCATCCACCATCACGTAGAACCTAAATCAAAAACCTTTTGTGAGAGCCCGCGCTCAAACCTTTTTTCGGGATCCGCGCTCAGTTTCACACGAATGGTTTCCTCTCGAAGTTTAATTTAATTTGCAAGAGTCACCAACTCACTTTATTTTAGGAAAAATGAAGACAAAACCTTTTGAGAAAGTGGGTTCGGGGGCTAAGTTACGAGTAGAGAAGGGGTTAGGCACTCTCCTCGCCCATGATGGTCTCTAGCATGCATGCCTCTTAGATTCATTTTATGCCCTTTTTTTTTATGCCTTAACAAAAGTGGTGATTTTATGTACAAAGGAGTCCTCCTATTCTAGGTATGTTTGCTTTAAACACACAAATGAGAGCCGGTTTGGGTGGACTCTCACTTGGTTTTGAAAATGATTTTTAGCATTCATATCAAGGAAAGCACAAAAGGAATATTATTGTAATGTACACATGATGAATAAAATGGAAGACAAATCCCATGAAAAGAATAAATGTCCAAGGTCCAAGTTTATGCCCATCTTATGGACTGCTGTCCATTCTCCTTGATGTACCTGTCTCAAAACTTATGTAATCTGAAAATAAATGGTTAGAACTTCTTCCTAACATGTTAAATATCACACATGATTTTTGTGTTGATTTTAGGAGCATCTTATGATGTTCAAACAAGTTATTCAAGATGAACTCAAAAACAGTCAGAACAGGAAACATGGTGCACACCCACAAAAGATTTATCATTTACATCATGAAAACGTGGGAATCATTGAAAGTACCAAACATGAAACTTGTTCATAACATATTTAATATGAAGAATACCAAGTTAAAAGTCCATAAAGAAAGTTTAAGAATGTAAAAACACCTCTGACATTTTGATGTCAGAGCAGGAACCACATCAATCTGAGAACAGAGAGTTGAAACAAAAAATGGAAAGAGCTACTTCTACTCAGGTTAAAAATATGATATTTACATGATAATCTTCCTCGTTATGTTTAGAACAAAAAATATTTCATGTACAAAGACCAAAGACCAGGTTTTATGTGCATAATGGAGATGACAAGACAGAGTGGTCAAAACTGGAGATCTTGCTGGACAATCACATTATCATAAAAACAAGCATCAAAACTCAACCAAATAAAGTGATATGAACATGAAACTTTGTGTGTGCAAATATATACATGTTAGTGACACAAAATACATGGAAAATTACTTATTTAATCATGGATTGAGGATGCTTTACATGACAAAAGATAGACAAGGACAGATTTGGGGTTTTAAATAAAAAACATATGAAGACCTTTGAAAACCTCCCCAAATCCACAAACATGAATATTGAACATGTAATATACATAATATATACAATATATACAACAATAACAAGTGATGACAATTGAATATCAAGAGTATAAACATTCATTGATCAAGAACATGGCAAGAACATCAACTATTACATCTTTGGTTCAACAATGGAGGTCTAGCCTAACAAATGGCTAGACCCTTTAACAAATCACATGAATATCTACATTTTACATAGATGAATATTACAAGGAGAAAAGATTACCTAGGTGGTGCTTCCTTTGCTTTCAAGGGAAGATTTTTTTGGGTTTTCTTGAAGGTGTTTGTGCTTGTGTTTGGATTGAGTTGTTTGGATGAGTGTTTGTTTGTTTTGTGTGAGTGTTTAGGATGAGATTATGGTGGTGATGTGGTGGTGTTGTGGTGGTTTATGGACTGAGATTTGGGGTAGAGAGAGTGCTTGGATGGTTGTGTGTAGTGTATGGATTGAAGTGTGTAGCTAATATTTATGAATGGTGTATGAGTTGTGTGTGAAGTGTGGTAAGAACATATGTGGTAAATGGATGAGGGAGGTAGGTATATGGATGAGGGAGGTTGTAAATGATCATCAACTACCCCTTCTTAGGTCTAGGGGTCATTTAGGGGTCATCATCCCGGATTAGGGTGGCTTGGGGTGGCCCTAATGTTGAGTTGATTGAGCAAGTTGCACAAAATCAAAATTTCTGATCTGCCAGGGGTAAGGAGCCGTACGGATTTATTCTGGCCATACTCCTTGTATTGAGCCATACGGTTCTAGGGCATTTTGCTGGGGAATCTGGATTTGCCACGTGTCGCGCTACGATTAGTCAAATCCTTATCCAATTGCCCAACCAACTTCAACCACTTGCTGCAATATGATTGGCTCTCATTACTCCTTGGTTGAATGAATTTGACGTGCATGACTCCAAATATTGCTTTCGGTATTGGTTCCGTAACAGTCCAAGTTTTGTCCGTGTGCGCGGTGTCCCGGTTGTCTGCGGTCCCAACATGAAAGTTTTTTGAAATAATCTCGTGGTCACGTACGTCTATTTGAAATATGTTAATGAGCAAGGGATGACAATAATATATTTTTTAAGTGCACACAATGGATAATAACGAGCAGTTCTAGGGGTGCGGGCCCCGTTTCGGGCCTCGCAGCTCAAAAATTGAAGTACATGCTTGTTTACTCGTTTTTTCGCTATGATCATGAATTTGAAGTCCGTTAATCCATTCGATGCACCGATAAGGCTCACGACACTCCCGCAAAGCCAAATCTGGGGCTTTAGGTCAATTTTAGGGTTTAGACCGATCAAAAAGGCTTTGGTAAGGGGTGCGAGATCTGGGTGTCTACAGAGCCCCTCGTCGAATCTCCTTGTAATGTAAAGGGTATTCTATGATCACTAAGAGACAAACGATCTCGTCTAGGGTGTAATGGCTGGGTCCAGAGTAGGACTTCCTACGTATCTCTTTCGAGAATCAAGCCTCTGTAGTTCTAACTCAAACAAACAATCAAACTATCACAAGCAATGGTCGGTCCTAGATTCCCAGTTTACCTACGTATCTCTTTCGAGAATCAGACCAATCGTAGTTCAGGTTTATTAAAAACAAGAAATTGCGGGGAATAGCATTGAGATGTGTTGTCTCTTTGCTGGGGATTGCATTGAGATGTGTTATCTCTTTGCTGGGGAGGAGGTTGACATGAGAAATTTTTATGAGAATGGGCGACTAAGCTCAATTGCATGAACTACCTACGTATCCCTTGCGGGAATCAAGTCACATCATAGTTCTGAGGAGGTAATCTCGGGCGCTCGAGAAGACCAAGGTGGAACAACACATTTTAAGATGGGGAACGTACGACGTTGCGCAGTTCAAAGGAGGTAATCTCGAGCTCTCGAGAAGACCAAGATGGAACAATCATATTTTCAGAGGGGAACGTACGACATTACGCAGTTCATGGGAGGCAATCTCGAGCTCTCGAGAAGACCAAGGTGGAACAACATAATTTCAAAGGGGAACATACGACATTGCGCTGTTCGGGGAAGGTAATCTTGAGCTCTTGAGAAGACCAAGGTGGAACAATCATAATTTCAAAGGGGAACGTACGACATTGCGCAGTTCAGGGAAGGCAATCTCGAGCTCTCGAGAAGACCAAGGTGGAACAATCATAATTTCAGAGGGGAACGTAGGACATTGCGCAGTTCAGGGGAGGCAATCTAAGCTCTCGAGAAGACCAAGGTGGAACAATCATAATTTCAAAGGGGAACGTACGACATTGCGCAGTTCGGGGGAGGCAATCTCAAGCTCTCGAGAAGACCAAGGTGGAACAACATAATTTCAAAGGGGAATGTACGACATTGCGCAGTTCGGGGGAGGTAATCTCGAGCTCTTGAGAAGACCAAGGTGGAACAACATAATTTTAAAGGGGTGTTGGTCCCAAAGGGCAACAAGGGTATGAAAAATAGCTAGAGGGGGGGGTGAATAGCTGTTTTAATATTCTTTTCGTACCCTTGAAAAACTCAATTGCAAATGCGTACTTTATCAAGTAAGCGTTATAAGATGCGCCTAAGTGAGTGAGTGAAATGCACAGCGGAATTTAGTAATGAAAATAGGCGCAAAGTGTGATAAAGGGGCGCACACACACTCTAAGTATTTTGGCTCAAAGTGGTTGAAATAAGGAACTAAGGCAAATGATATAACAACACAACACAATTCAGTTCAATCAATCTACAATGAGTAAACAAGCAAATAGTGAGTGAAAATAATAACTTGAAAGAAATGATGAGATAATAACACTAGCTATTTGGAGAGGTTCGATCAATGAAAGATCTACGTCCTCTACCAAGATGGTTAGTCTTGGATTTCTAATGGAGATCTTATATAATGAGTGAGTGTTACAAATTACAATGTTTGAGCTTATACACTAATTCAAGATCTATTACTATGAAAGAACAAATCCAAAACAATAACCGGTGTATCTCTTAAAGAAGAATCTAAATGATTAATCTTAAAGAGGTGCGTGTGTGTTCTTAGAATCAAGGCTCTTTAGATCTTTGAGATGGAGAGCACGAGAAACTAAAGTGTTAAGGCTTGAAGATCTGGGCTAAGGATGAAGGTATGAAGATGTTCTTGAGAAATCTGGAAAAACGAAGGCAATCTTCAAATCTTCAACAAATGCTTTGAGAGTGAAATTCTTGAAATTCTTAGCAAAACTCAGCAACTTCAAAATGTTGAAGTTATGGGGTATTTATAGTGAACTTCAAAAAACTAGCCGTTGGAAATCCTTGTGGATAAGATGAGCTGTCGCTCGTTGATTGGAGCATGCATATATTATAGCCATTTTGACACTCAACATAAATGTGACCGTTATGGACACGTGTCAACAGATTAGGCGCATATGCATCTTTTAAGCACCGTTGGATCATTGGCGTAATTTGAATTCTCTTCAAGTCTTCGAGTCTTCAATAAATCACAGAGTGTTGAATAAACACTTTGAGGCGCATTTGAGCCAAGAGGCGCACATGATGTGCGCTAAAACAAGGGGCGCATAGGCGCATAGCATAGCTAGTAATAATTCCTTGCGCGCGCTATGAGGGGCGCAGGGCGCAAAAGAAGAGAGGCGCATGGCGCGTGTGCGCGGCTCAAACTTACTGGGTGATTTTTCTTTGAATCTTGATCTTCTTGCCCTATATCTAAGCCTATTCTATAACAATGGACATCTTAAAAAATGAAGTATAAATACTTCTTACATGTGGGTCTAAAGTCCATGAAATAAAGCTTAGGTGATGGATCAATCAAATCTAATAAATCCTATTACATTAAAACTGAGATATATGTGGGCATACCCAACAATCTCCCCCTATTTGATTGATGCCATTACCTACTATATCAAGGACAAACATTATACTTGATAAAAACATGTCCAAATGAATGAAATTGGTAAATCATGTCTCAAGTTAATGTACACACTAGTCCAAGATATAGATTTCTAATCTATTCCAATAAGGTTAACACATTACATATGGAAAGATAGAAATAACAGTTTAACCCATTCAAAATGATGTATAAATTTTAGTTTTGAAAAGTGTTTAAACCAAGTTTAAACTCAATGCATGAAAGTATGAAACAATTCAATATGATGCATATGAATTTAAACTATTCATTGTTCTGCAAACAAGGAGTTTGAGTGAACAAAGTTTGATAATAAGTGATGCATTGTTCTCATTAAAACTTGGGAAGTAGGAGTTACAAATTACAAGTTTCGAATAGAACAAAGACAAAAGATGTGCTAAAACAAGTAAGCACTAAAATCACTATCTTCAAAAGGGATTTACTAACAAAAAAATTCTAACTTACATTCAAAGAAAACTAAGGATTAGGAGGCGCGTCATCTTCCTTCAAACCTTCTTCAATTTCAGAAACGGAGCGCTGGATTTGTTTGGAAAGTTGATAGGCGCGGTTCACTAAACCATGAGTGTCTGTGACGCCGTCTCTGAGGTAGCGCAAATGACCAACATTGATGTTTTGAAATTCATCAATGGTGCGTTGAGTAATGGCTTGCTGTTGAGCGGCGTTTTCTGCAACGTTCTGAAAGTTAGCTTCAATAGCAGCCTGCGCTGAAACAATGTCAGAGGAAATTCTATCTGAGCGCCTGTCTGCGCTGGAGTGTGCGGCGTTGAAGTGAGTGACAACTAACTCCTTCAAGACATCAATCTTTGAAAGCAGGGAGTTAATGTCAACAGGCGCGCTGGGAGCAGGAGCAGAGCTGGAAGAGGGCGCATTAGATCCAGGCGCATGTGCATCAGGAGCAATTGGAGCAGCGCTGGGTTCATCATTTGGTTCTGCGCCATATACAGATAGTCCCAGGATTTGTAGCTCATCCTTAACTTCTTTGAGCTTATCAACAACGCTCAATAACTTATGGCTATCTCCAGCCACCATTTCAAACAATTTCCTTATATCCCCCGCTATGTTCAACTCTACTTCCTTTATAGTGTTTATAAAATCTTGGCCATCGGTGAGTTGGATGCCAGCGCTAATTCGCTCGTGAAGAGAAGCAAGAGTACCTTTGAATAAATCGTTCATCTGATCAATAGCATCATTCCACTGTTGAGGGGTCAGGAAGTGTTTGTCCTTGATGTTGGCATCTATGCGCTTTATCTCCCCCTTAATGGCAGCAATCTCATCAGCCTGCTGGGTAAGCATTGAAGTATGAAGCTCTAATTGTGAGTTCATTTGAGACTGGCCTTGCAGGAGTTGCTTTAGAAGAGAAATAACCACACTCATATCAGGAGTGGGAGGAGGAGGCGCAGGAGTAGAGGGGCACGGAGTAGGAGCACGGGGAGGAGATGGAATATATTCTGCACTTGAAGAAATTTCTTCAGGATGAGGCGCAGGAACCTTTGGGCGCACAGATGATGGTTTGCGCCTTAACTGTTCTGGCTCCCCCTTAGGTTGATCCTCAATATCTTCACCAAATAAATCTGCAGAAATTTTATCTCTGACTTGTTGACGATCAAAAGATGGTGTTGGAGTAGGCGCATGAACGGTTGGAGGCGCATTATGAGCAGGCGCGCGTGCATCAGCGCTAGACCCTGCGCCTTTCTGATTTAGATAAATCAGCAGCCTGTTTCAATCTGAATTCTTCATCTCTTTTTAACTGCGCTTCCAGTCTACTGGCTTCTTTAGCGCGTTTCAGCTCCTTTTCTTCTTCAGTGTCAGTTCTGGGGCGCTTAGCAGGTCTGCTTGGTTCTTCAGCAATCCCTTTGCCTTTGCCTTTCACTGTGCCAGAAATAGGTTCTGCGCGTGGCGCTACAGTAGCTTCTTCTTCACCATCTGCGCCAGCTGCTTCTTCATCAGACTCAGTGGCTTCATCTACCAACTGAGCGCCTTTCACCCTTGGCTCGCGCTTGGCCATGCGCTTTCTGCGCCTCTTCATCACTAAACTGTCCTTACCAAAAATAGGGACATCAGTGGTCTGGTAGGCTAGGTTCTCAGCAAGAAAATTAGCAAGCGCAGGGTAGGAAAGGAAGGTTTTAGTGAGAATGCGGCAGTGAGTCTTGAACTTCGTCTTGCCGTCAGCTTTGTTTTTATTGTACTTGTCAATCTGGTCCTGAAGATTAGTAAATAAGATCTGAGGCCAGTTGAGGATGGTTTTTGCCATGATGGCAGCTGTGAATTCCCACTGCTCCATAGTAAATCTGTTGACATTTCCAGTTTTGAAGATAATGGAAGTGCCAACCAGATGCGCAATATGCGCCAATAAATCACCACCATCTCTAATTTCCACCGTTTTGATATTGTTTTGAAGAGTAGGGATACGAAGAAGAGTACGCGCCATAATGTTTTGAGCGGCGGCTGAATAAGAATTGACTTTGCCAGCTACACTCAAGGGGCCAGTTTTGTTGAAGTTGACAACGTTCTTTATAGTGCCGGCAGACATGGTTATCTCAACGTCTTGAACTACTGCGCGAATGCGATAGCGCACCATCCCTTCAATGTCTGTTGGAATTTCCACAAATTCTGCTGTAGAGAAAAATTCATCAACGAGGAGCGGAGAGTAGAAAGGTTGCTCCAGAGTGAACAAAGGGAGAAGACCAGCCAGTCTGATATAATCCATAATTTCGACACCCATAGGATCAGCAGATAGCTCGTTTAAATCAAACGTTTCACCAGGTCTGAAGTTAGATAGATCCTGGAAAATTAAACACTTAAAGGAATTAGTGTGAATTAGGCGCATAGAATCATAAATAGGCAAAGTGAGGACTAGGCGCATACAAAATTTTTAGGCGCATAAAATAATTAGGCGCATAGATTCATGAGCGCATAAGAGAGCACAGTGAGTCAAGGCGCATGATTATAGTGGGCGCATGAAATTATGAGGAGCATAGAAATACGGGGTGCATATTTATGGTTCCATGAAATATACAAAGGAAAATTTGAACATAAAAATTGGCTAAGTATGAATTTGGGGGCGCATTGTAAGTGTAGGCGCATGATGATATTAAGCGCATAAAGGATTGAGGCGCAAACACATGTGAGCGCAAGAATCTCTTTGAGGCGCATAATATCAATGTGCGCATAATCATACTAGGCGCATGAATTCATATATAGGCGCATTACTTATGTAGAAATTTAAACTTGGTATAAAAACTCACAAACACATGCAAACATACATATGCAATTTTTCAGAATCAAAAAGTGAAAATTTTTAAAAACAAGTTCTGAAAATTATGAGACCCAAGTCAAGCAAAAATAATGAAGAACACGAAGAACATGTCTTGAGTGCTCGAAGAACACCAAGAACACATAATTCGTGAAACTTCACCAAATCAAGCATACAATATATCAAAATGACCGCACGAAGACAAGGATAACAAATATGTAAATCAAAACAAGTAAAAATCAACAACGAATCCAAAAAAATGGATTCAAAGATCTTAAAAAACCGAAAAGTCGAAAATGGTGATTTTTCAGATTCGCACCAAATAGCGAATTGATCGTTGAAAAAATTAGTTATAAAGACTCGAAATCACAAAACGAACATAACCTAATGAACGATTTTGAAAACGGATCACCGAAGCAAGATTAATCAAGAAAAAGTGCAATTTCGGGTTTTTGAAAAAGACAAAAAAAATGACGAAACAGAAAAAAATCTGCAGAAATTTAGGAGTTTAAGGGTGTAAGGATCCATACCATTTCGTCTTGGGTAGATTTTGTAGTTCTCTTAGGACCCATTAACGAGATATATATAATGAAAAATAGAGAAACGAAAGAGAGAGAGAGAGAGAGAAACGGAGAGACTGGGAGAGAGAGAGAGTTGGTAGGGAGGTGTAGGGAGTTGGTGAGAGAGAGAGAGTGAAGGGAAGTGTATATATAGGTTAGTTTTTAAAAAAAATGCACTGATATGGAAATAATACTGTCAAAAATTTAAAAAGGATGGGAAGTTGAAAGGATGTGTATTTATGAGGGGTTTTTGTGATTTCGGCTCATCATGACATGTGTACGGCGCATTAATGAGGGATTTATGGATTTGAAGGGCATTAAATGCAGAATGACATAAAGTGTCATGATGTGACATATTGGGTAAAAGAAAAACTGCTCCACTTTCCCTTTAAGTGTATGAGCAATTTTGACTAATTTTTGCACAAACCCCAAAAACATCTATTTTGGTGTAAGTTTGGGGTGCAAGAAATATATCCCCATAAAATAAAATTTTTCGAAAAGCGTAAAATGAGGGAAAAATTAATTGCACAAGTACCCTTGAACAATTAAAGGAATGTCAAAAGATAAAGATTCTTATAATAAATGAACGGAATGAACATACCTGGTACTTGTGTATTTAATACGTTCAATCATTGGAATTAAATTTGAGAATTGATTGAGCCGCAAAAGTTAATGCGCGCATGAAGGGGCGCATTACTTCAACAGGGCGCATACTCATCTAGGCGCGCAAAATGACTTAAGAGGCATTGAATGCTAGGCGCGCGCTAGAATTTGGCGCGCAAAGAGTTGAGCGCGCAGAAGTATTAGGCGCGCATAGTTTCCTTGAAACTTGAATTAATTTGTCATTTTGTCCTAATATACTCACATAACTCAACAAAACATAAAATCATGAGTATTGACAAAACTATATTGAATTTAGTTGAGTTCAAGCATACCCATTTCACCTCTCAAAAACATGAACCGTTTCGCTTCGAGTGCTTTCGTTAGAATGTCGGCGATTTGATAGTCGGTTCCCACGTGTTCCAAATGTATATTGCCTTTCTCCACGTGGTCTTTGAGGAAGTGGTATTTGATGTCGATGTGCTTGGTCTTTGAGTGCATGACAGGATTTTCAGAAACCGCAATTGTTGATGTATTGTCGCAGTAGATGGGACAATTTTCTTCGATGATATCATAGTCCACCAATTGTTGCTTCATCCAGAGTATTTGACAACAACAACTTCCTGCAGCGATATATTCGGCTTCGGTTGTTGAAACAGATACAGAAGCTTGTTTCTTACTTGCCCATGACACAAGTCGATATCCGAGGAAATGACAGGTGCCACTAGTGCTTTTCCTATCAATCGTGCACGCTGCATAATCCGCATCTGAATAACCTATAAGTTTAAAGTTCGAATCTTTGGTGTACCAAAGTCCAAGGTTAACAGTGCCAGAGAGATATCTTATAATACGTTTCACAGCAATTAAGTGTGCTTCTCTAGGGTCGGATTGATAACGAGCACAAACACAAACACTAAACATAATATCAGGCCTACTAGCAGTAAGATAAAGGAGTGAGCCAATCATACCTCGATAGAGCGTTTGATCAACACGTTTACCTTTTAAATCTTTGTCGAGTTTGTTGCCGGTGGCCATTGGAGTATCGTATGATTTAGCGTTCTCAAGTCCAAACTTCTTGATTAAGTCCTTTGTGTATTTGGATTGGTTGATAAAAATGCCTTCACTCATTTGCTTGATTTGAAGCCCGAGGAAGAATGTGAGTTCTCCCATCATGCTCATTTCAAACTTGCTCTTCATTAGTTTCTCAAAATAGTAGAACCAAATATAATATCATCAACATAAATTTGAACAAGTAATTTATGACCATTATGTTTGGTAATGAAAAGAGTTGTATCGATTTTACCGCGAGTGAAGCCTTTTTCGATGAGAAACTTTGATAGTGTATCATACCATGCTCTTGGTGCTTGTTTGAGTCCATACAAAGCTTTCTGGAGTTTGTACACATGATTTGGAAATTGTGAATCTTCAAACCCAGGTGGTTGAGCAACATAGACTTGTTCTTGGAGTTCACCATTTAGAAACGCGCTCTTCACATCCATTTGATATAACTTGAAGTTCTTGTGAGCGGCGTAAGCTAGAAATAATCTGATAGCTTCAAGTCTTGCTACGGGCGCAAAAGTTTCATCGTAGTCAATTCCTTCTTCTTGCCTATAGCCTTGTGCAACCAATCTTGCTTTGTTTCTCGTGATGGTTCCATTCTCATCCATCTTGTTCCTGAACACCCATTTCGTACCGATCACTCCATGATCATTCGGTCTAGGAACTAGAGTCCAAACCTTACATCGTTCAAATTGATTGAGTTCTTCTTGCATTGCAACAACCCAATTAGGATCTTGGAGCGCTTCATCAGCCTTCTTTGGTTCAATTTGAGAGATAAAAGCAGTGTAAGCATCAAAGTTTGTAGCTCTCCTTGTACGAACACCAACTTGTAGATCACCGATGATATTAGCAATTGGGTGACCTCTAACTTCACGAATTTCAGGAGGTAAGTTAGGTTGAGTCGTAGAAACTTGAAGGTCTTCAATTGGTACATCTTCACCAGATTCAAAGTCATTGAAATTTGGGGGTTGAACTGGCTCAGAATTGAAATTTGGGTTTACACCAGATGCAGCAGTAGAAGTAGGCGCGAGAGAGGAATCATGAGGCGCATCATTTGAGTGAGGCGCAATAGAGGATTCACCAGGCGCATTATACAATGAATTAGGCGCATTTGATGTAGATGGATTTCCTTGAGTTGATAGATTTTGATCTTGAGTGGGCGCAACATAGATAGGAGCACCTGTATCATTTAGCTCAATAGAATCATCAGCAACATTTGGAGCCAAATGTGGCTCAAGGAGAGAATGTTCATCAAATGTAACATGTACAGATTCAACTATTACTAATGTAGTTCTATTAAAAACACGAAAAGCTTTAGAGTGTTTGGCATACCCAACAAAAATACCTTCGTCGGCTTTGGCATCGAATTTACCTCTATGTTCGTTTCCGTTGTAGAGGATATAACATTTGCAACCAAAGATCTTGAAGAATGCAATGTTGGGAGTTCTACCACGCCAAATTTCATACGGAGTCTTGTTGTGAAGTTTGTTGATGAGGGAACGATTTTGAGTAAAACATGCAGTGTTGATAGCTTCTTCCCAAAAGTACTTAGGCAATTTAGCTTCAGCTATCATCGTCTTTCCCGCTTCATTCAACGTTCTATTCTTTCGTTCAACAACGCCATTTTGTTGAGGGACTCCGGCGGTTGAAAAGTTGTGATCTATCCCATGATCTTCACAATATCTAGCAACACCGTTGTTCTTGAATTCTGTTCCATTGTCGGATCGAACACTAACGATGTCATCTTCTTTTTGGGTTTGGAGCAGTCGAAATAAGGTAGTGAGAATATCATAACAATCATCTTTTGTAATCATCATCTCTACCCATGTATATCTTGAATAATCATCCACCACAACTAGAGTATACTTGTTTCTTCGAATGCTTGCGGTGGAAACTGGTCCAAATAGATCAATGTGAAGCAGTTGCAAACATCTTGTAGTTGAAGGATTTGACTTGCTTGAAAATGACTGCTTCGGTTGTTTGCCAAGTTGACATGCGGCGCACTTTTTGTCATGATGATCAGCAACCTTGGGAAGTCTTTTGACAAGATTATTCCTGCTGAGTTTAGATAGATACTTGAAGTTCAAGTGACTTAAGCGCTTGTGCCACAGCCAACTATTTTCGTTCACACTTTTTGCTACAAAACAAAGATTAGTACTAGAGTTCATACTATGGAAATCAATAATATAAATATTTGTCTTACGATATCCCGTGAGTAAGATAGCTCCAGTTTTGCCATTCTTGATACGACATTGCGTTGAAGTGAAATGGCATTCTAATCCTTTGTCGCAGAATTGAGATATGGATAATAAGTTGTGCTTGGCATTCTAATCCTTTGCTGGTAGATCCTTGAAATTTGTTGGTTGAGCCGGGTCTTGAGAATTTTCTGAACTTTTGAAATTTCTTCACAAATAAAGCGAAGTCTTCATCATCCATGTCTAATAGCTCAGAAGTAGAAATTTTGGGATCGGAGCTTTTCTCATCTTGTACAGGCGCATGAGTAGGCGCAGGTGTAGGCGCAGCTTCTCTGTGCGCCATCATAGCCATAGATTTTGACTTTCCTTCAGTTTCGCTGATTCGTTGGAGTTTGAGTTCGTAAACTTTGAGATTTGCATAAAGGTTCCTTAAAGTCCAAACATCTAAGGTTCCAGCGTCTTCAAGAGCGCTAGATTTATGTAGGTATCTTGATCCAAAAGCTTGTAGAAAATTTACATTCAAATCTTTGTTGGTAAACTTCATGCCAAGTGAAATACATAGATTGATAATTTCACAGTAGCGTTCATAAGTTTGCCTTAAGTTTTCACCGGGGAGTTGAGAGAAATTGTTGAACCTCTTTTGAACTTCGTATTTCTTGTTCTCCTTGCAAACGGTGTCTCCTTCAATATGCTCTTCAATAGCATCCCATAGCTCATTTGCAGTAGCACAATGCATGACTTGTTGTTTCATAGCCGTGCTTAGAGTGCTTAGAAGAATGTTTCTTGCTTTGCCATCATTTGAAACTCTTCTAATTTCTTCCTCGGTCCATTCTTCCCTTGGTTTGAGAACTGTAGGTTGGGCAGCGTTGATGCGTGGATTTGGATTCGCCTTCATCGGAATATAAGGTCCATAAACGACGGTGTCATGGAGCCTTTCATCGATTGAGTTGAGATGAGTCAATATGCTGAATTTCCACACATCAAAATGATCTTCATCAAAGACCGGAACGTGAGTGTAGTTTGCAGTTGCCATAGGTTTTGAGTTTGCCATTTAGAATCGGCACCCAAGCTGTTAAGCTTGAAAAACGAAAAATGTTTTATAAAGGTGAAAGCTCTGATACCACTTGTTGGTCCCAAAGGGCAACAAGGGTATGAAAAATAGCTAGAGGGGGGGGGGGTGAATAGCTGTTTTAACATTCTTTTCGTACCCTTGAAAAACTCAATTGCAAATGCGCACTTTATCAAGTAAGCGTTATAAGATGCGCCTAAGTGAGTGAGTGAAATGCACAGCGGAATTTAGTAATGAAAATAGGCGCAAAGTGTGATAAAGGGGCGCACACACACTCTAAGTATTTTGGCTCAAAGTGGTTGAAATAAGGAACTAAGGCAAATGATATAACAACACAACACAATTCAGTTCAATCAATCTACAATGAGTAAACAAGCAAATAGTGAGTGAAAATAATAACTTAAAAGAAATGACGAGATAATAACACTAGCTATTTGGAGAGGTTCGATCAATGAAAGATCTACGTCCTCTACCAAGATGGTTAGTCTTGGATTTCTAATGGAGATCTTATATAATGAGTGAGTGTTACAAATTACAATGTTTGAGCTTATACACTAATTCAAGATCTATTACTATGAAAGAACAAATCCAAAACAATAACCGGTGTATCTCTTAAAGAAGAATCTAAATGATTAATCTTAAAGAGGTGCGTGTGTGTTCTTAGAATCAAGGCTCTTTAGATCTTTGAGATGGAGAGCATGAGAAACTAAAGTGTTAAGGCTTGAAGATCTGGGCTAAGGATGAAGGTATGAAGATGTTCTTGAGAAATCTGGAAAAACGAAGGCAATCTTCAAATCTTCAACAAATGCTTTGAGAGTGAAATTCTTGAAATTCTTAGCAAAACTCAGCAACTTCAAAATGTTGAAGTTATGGGGTATTTATAGTGAACTTCAAAAAACTAGCCGTTGGAAATCCTTGTGGATAAGATGAGATGTCACTCGTTGATTGGAGCATGCATATATTATAGCCATTTTGACACTCAACATAAATGTGACCGTTATGGACACGTGTCAACAGATTAGGCGCATATGCATCTTTTAACCACCGTTGGATCATTGGCGTAATTTGAATTCTCTTCAAGTCTTCGAGTCTTCAATAAATCACAGAGTGTTGAATAAACACTTCGAGGCGCATTTGAGCCAAGAGGCGCACATGATGTACACTAAAACAAGGGGCGCATAGGCGCATAGCATAGCTAGTAATAATTCCTTGCGCGCGGTATGAGGGGCGCAGGGCGCAAAAGAAGAGAGGCGCATGGCGCGTGTGCGCGGCTCAAACTTACTGGGTGATTTTTCTTTGAATCTTGATCTTCTTGCCCTATATCTAAGCCTATTCTATAACAATGGACATCTTAAAAAATGAAGTATAAATACTTCTTACATGTGGGTCTAAAGTCCATGAAATAAAGCTTAGGTGATGGATCAATCAAATCTAATAAATCCTATTACATTAAAACTGAGATATATGTGGGCATACCCAACAAGGGGAACATACGATATTGCGCAGTTCGGGGGAGGTAATCTCAAGCTCTCGAGAAGACCAAGGTGGAACAACATAATTTCAAAGGGGAACGTACGACATTGCGCAGTTTGGGGGAGGTAATCTCGAGCTATCGTGAAGACCAAGGTGGAATAATCAAAATTTCAAAGGGTAACGTACGACATTGCACAGTTTAGGGGAGGTAATCTCGAGCTCTCGAGAAGACCAAGTTGGAATAATCATAATTTCAAAGGAGAACATACGATATTGCGCAGTTCGGGGGAGGTTATTTTGAGCTCTCGAGAAGACCAAGGTGGAACAACATAATTTTAAAGGAGAACGTACGACATTGCGCAGTTCGGGGGAGGTAATCTCGAGCGCCCAAGAAGACCAGGGTGACACAACATGATTTAAAATGGGGAATGTACGACGTTGCGCAGTTCGGGGGAGGTAATCTCGGGTGCCCGAGAAGACCAGGGTGAAACAACATGATTTAAAACGGGGAATGTACGACGTTACGCAGTTCGGGGGAGGTAATCTCGAGTGCCCGAGAAGACCAGGGTGAAACAACATGATTTAAAATGGGGAACGTACGACGTTGCGCAGTTCGGGGGAGGTAATATCGAGCTCTCGAGAAGACCAAAATGGAACAATCATAATTTAAAAGAGGGAACCTTCGACATTGCGCAGTTCAAGGGAGGTAATCTCGAGCTCTCGAGAAGACCAAAATAGAACAATCATAATTTAAAAGGGGAACCTACGACATTGCGCAGTTCAAGGGAGGTAATCTTGAGCTCTCGAGAAGACCAAGATGGAACAATCATAATTTAAAAAGGGAACATACGACATACGCAGTTCGGGGGAGGTAATCTCGAGCTCTCGAGAAGTCCAAAATGGAACAATTATAATTTCAAAGAGGGAACCTACGACATTGTGCAGTTCAAGGGAGGTAATCTCGAGCTCTCGAGAAGACCAAGATGGAACAATCATAATTTAAAATGCACAAATAAAAGCAAGGATACGCTACATTTTGAGCCGTCCAAATTCTTCTGCCTTTGTTTTGATGTGTGAATAGATTTTTGTGATTCACTGCGCAGTGAACCATTGGTTTGTGTGATCCGTTGCCACTGTGTTGAGTGCTGCAACCTCTTTTTGGATCCCTGTTCCACCTACAAGTATTTTTGATTAATTCATGGTCAGGCTTCCCTGCTTTTGGAGTTGCTGTGTGATGAGATTTTTGTGCTTCACTGCGCAGTGAGCCATTGCTTTGGGTAATCCTTTGGCACATTGTTGAGTGCTGCAACTTCATCTTGGATCCCTGTTCCACCTTGTTGGTCCCAAAGGGCAACAAGGGTATGAAAAATAGCTAGAGGGGGGGTGAATAGCTGTTTTAAAATTCTTTTCGTACCCTTGAAAAACTCAATTGCAAATGCGCACTTTATCAAGTAAGCGTTATGAAATGCGCCTAAGTGAGTGAGTGAAATGCACAGCGGAATTTAGTAATGAAAATAGGCGCAAAGTGTGATAAAGGGGCGCACACACACTCTAAGTATTTTGGCTCAAAGTGGTTGAAATAAGGAACTAAGGCAAATGAAATAACAACACAACACAATTCAGTTCAATCAATCTACAATGAATAAACAAGCAAATAGTGAGTGAAACTAATAACTTGAAAGAAATGACAAGATAATAACACAAGCTATTTGGAGAGGTTCGATCAATGAAAGATCTACGTCCTCTACCAAGATGGTTAGTCTTGGATTTCTAATGGAGATCTTATATAATGAGTTAAGTGTTACAAATTACAACTTTTGAGCTTCTATACTAACTCAAGATCTAATATTCTATGAATGAACAAATCCAAAACAATAACCGGTGTATCTCTAAAAGATGGATCTAAATGATCAAACTTAAAGAGGTGCGTGTGTGAATTTAGGATCAAGGCTCTTTAGATCTTTATGATTTAGAGCACAATGAAACTAAAGTGTTATAGCTTGAAGATCTGGGCTAAGGATGAAGGTATGAAGATGTTCTTAAGGAAATCTGAAAAACGAAGGCAATCTTCAAATCTTCAACAAATGCTTTGAGAGAGAAATTCTTGAAATTCTTAGCAAAACTCAGCAACTTCAAAATGTTGAAGTTATGGGGTATTTATAGTGAACTTCAAAAAACTAGCCGTTGGAAATCCTTGTGGATAAGATGAGCTGTCGCTCGTTGATTGGAGCATGCATATATTATGCCCATTTTGACACTCAACATAAATGTGACCGTTATGGACACGTGTCAACAGATTAGGCGCATATGCATCTTTTAACCACCGATGGATCATTGGCGTAATTTGAATTCTCTTCAAGTCTTCGAGTCTTCAATAAATCACTGAGTTTGAATAAACACTTTGAGGCGCGTTTGAGCCAACAGGCGCATTGAGCCAAGAGGCGCACAGTAAGCGTGCGCTTAAATCAAGGGGCGCAGAGGCGCGTAACATAGCTTATGAAGAAATCCTTATGCACGCGCTCTAAATGGCGCATGGCGCGAATGTAGAAGGCGCGTGGTGCGTGGCGCAGGAGGCGCATAAGCGTGGCTCAAACTCACTGAGTGATTTTTCTTGAAACTTGATCTTCTTGCCCTATTTCTAAGCCTATTCTATAACAATGGACAACTTAAAAAAATGAAGTATAAATACTTCTTACATGTGGGTCTAAAGTCCATGAAATAAAACTTAGGTGATGGATCAATCAAATCTAATAAATCCTATTACATTAAAACTGAGATATATGTGGGCATACCCAACAATCTCCTCCTATTTGATTGATGCCATTACCTACTATATCAAGGACAAACATTATACTTGATAAAAACATGTCCAAATGAATGAAATTGGTAATTCATGTCTCAAGTTAATACACACACTAGTCCAAAATATAGATTTCTAATCTATTCCAAAAAGAATAAAGAAATACATATGGAAAGATAGAAACAACAGTTTAACACATTCAAAATGATATATGATTTTTAGTTTTGAAATGTGTTTAAACAAAGTTTAAACTTAATGCATGAAAGTATGAAACAATTCAATATGATGCATATGAATTTAAACAATATTCATTGTTCTACAAACAAGGAGTTTGAGTGAACAAGGTTTGATAATAAGTGATTCATTGTTCTCATTAAAACTTGGGGTGTAAGAGTTACAAATTACAAGTTTCGAATAGAACAAAAGGAAAAAGGTGCTAAAACAAGTAAGCACAAAATCACTAACACAAGAGTTGATTCTATTACAAAAAGGTTCTAAAAACTTACAAACAAAAATAGTAGAAACTAAGGGTTGGGAGGCGCATCATCTTCCTTCAAACCTTCAACGATCTCTGAAACAGAACGCTGAATTTGTTTAGCGAGCTGATGACTACGGTTCGCTAAGCCCTGAGTGTCAGTGACACTGGAGTGAGTGGCAGTGATACCGTCTCTAATGTAACTCAAGTGATTCACATTGATGTTTTGGTATTCATCAATGGAACGCTGAGTGATTTGCTGCTGCTGAGAAATATTTTCTTCTAAGATTTGAATGTGAGCTTCAATGGCATTTTGAGCCGTGATAATATCAGAAGAAATATGTTCGGCGCGTCTGTCAGAGCTTGAGTGAGCAGCAGTGAAATGAGTGACGACCAATTCTTTCAGGACATCCAACTTAGATACTAGCACGTTCATGTTGGATTGAGACGCAGCAGACTGAGGTATGAAAGTAGGCGCAGAAGTGGTGGTTTGCGCCTGATCAGAATGAGGTAGAACCCGAGTCTGCGCCGGAGGAGGAGAAGGAGCAGAAAGTTTGTCCTTGAGAGAGTTCATCTCCCCTTAATGGCAGCGATCTCTTCAGATTGATCAGTGAGTAAGGAAGTAAGAAGCTCAAATTGAGACTTTATATGGGTCTGCCCTTGCTCTAAATTTGCTTGCCCCTGCTGTAAAGAATGAAGAATGGAAAGTACCTCGCTCAAATCGGGAGCAGATGGAGGAGGCGCAGGGGAGGTGAATGAGTAGGAGACTCAAATTCATCTTCAGTTTCAACATCAACAGTTTCAACAACAACTGTTTCAACATCAACAGTTTCCGTTGTGATTTGATCTGGTCCAGGTGGAGGCGCAACTGGAGAAGGAGTGCGCTGAGGGATGGTCTCTTGCTCCTCCTGAACTGGTTCCTCTAAGTCTGAAACATCATCGCCAAAAAAATCAGAGAGGAGTTGTACCCTTGACACGTTGGTCCGTTGAAATTTGAACGAGGGCGCACGGGGAGTGGGGGCGCGTTGAGTAGGCGCGGAAACAGAAGGCCCTTTCTCAATATCAGCGCTTGATCCAGTGCCTTTCATGCGTTCTAACTTTTCTGACTCAGCAGCTTGTTTGGCTTGAAAATCTTCATCTCTTTTTCTTTGAGCCTCAAGTCTGCTGGCTTCCTGCGCTAGCCTTAGATCACGCTCTTCATCAGTTTCAAATCTGGTACGTTTGATAGGCGCACGAGGAGGGTCATCAACTACCCGTTTTCCTTTGCCTTTCTCTGCGCCTGGCAAGGGATCAGCGCTTTGTCTAGCGCTTGCCTTCACTGCGCTCTTTATTAATGGTGCGCTTTTAAGAACCGGCGCATCATCTGACTCTGTGTCTTCATCAACTAAGCCTTCAACAGATTTGATTTGAATTCCCCTGGCGCGCTTCGTAGGCTTCTTTCTGCGCTTCTTGAGGTCCAAATTCGCTTTACCAAAATTGGAACATCATTGATCTTGTACTCAGGATTCTCATTCAAAAACTTAACTAACTCAGGGTAAGTTAGAAAAATTTTTGTGAGAAGAAGGCAGTGTGAGCGGAATCGGGTCTTTCCATCACTTTTGTTCTTCACAAATTTATCAATCTGCTCACGCAACGTCTTGAACAGAATGTGAGGCCAGTGAAGCTTCTCCTTGGCCATGATGGCAGCTGTGTATTCCCATTGTTCCACCGTGAATCGGTTCACGTTCCCGGTTTTGAAAACAATCGAAGTTCCCACCAAGTGCGCGATGTGAGTCAAGAGTTCTCCACCATCTCGAATTTCGGTGTTTTTGATATTATTTTGAAGTGTGGGAATATTTAGAAGTGAGGCAGCCATCCTGTTCTGATCATCAATAGAGTAAGTCATCGGACGCCCAATAATGCGATCTTCACCCGTAGATGGAAAACCGAGCAAGTGTCGAATCACAGATGATGAAATATGGACGTCAACATTTTGAACGCGAGCCTCAATCCGGTAGTGAGTGCGCCCACTTACATCAATTTCCACTAGAACAGCAGTGGAAAAGAACTCATCCACGAGGAGCAAAGAATAGAAATTTTGATCCATGGTGAATAAGGGGAGCAGACCAGCTACGCGCAGAGTCTCTATGATTTCTCGCCCAATTACTTCACCAGACAACTCTAATAGATCAAGAGTTTCTTCTAATTTGAAATTTGCAAGGTCCTGAAAAAAGGTTGATGTTAGAAGTGACATAGGCGCATAGAAACATAAAATGATCAAAGTAACATAGGCGCATGAAATATATAGGCGCATAATTGAATCAGGCGCACAAAATTATAGAGAATCAAGGCGCATGATTGAATTAGGCGCATGAAATATTAAAGGCGCATAGAGTTACAAGGCGCATAATATGGTTCTATGTGAATACTAAAAAATTAAAAACAACGAAATTTGACTAAGTACGAAGTTAGGCGCATAAGGTTTTAGGCACAGAATGATTTAAGCGCATATACAAGTAGAGGCGCAGAAAGCATTCAGGCGCAAAAAAAAAATAGGCGCATAAAGAAGTACATAGGCGCATATCGTGAAAATTTTAACTTAGAAAGAAAAACAAACAACAAGTATTCAAATGAAAGAAATGAAAATCAAAAAGTACAAATTTTTGAAAACACGATAGAAAATTTTAAGAGACCAAAACATGCAAGAATGACGAAGAACGCGAAGAACGACCCTTGAATGCTCGAAGAACACCAAGAACACGAAAATCATGAAACTTCACCAAAATAGACAAATAATATATCAAAATGACCGCATGACAACAAGGAATCTAAATATGTAAACAAAAACATGAACAAATCAATAATGAAAGCACAATGAACAAAAGAAGAACCGAAAAATTTGAAAAGTTTTGAAACCAAAAATTCAGATTTGTAACAAAGAAAGCATTGATCGTTGAAATGTTGGATTTAAAAGATTCGAAATCATGAATGAAACACAACCCAACAAATGATATAGAAAACGGATCATCGAAACAAGAAAAATCAAGGATAAACGAATCCGGAAAAAATAACGAAAAAGAGAAAAAATTAAAAAAAATAAAGAGATTGAAGGTTGAGAATTCATACCATTTCGTCTTGTGTAGATGTTGATGCTTTCTTAGGACCCATAAACGTATGTATATATAAAAAATGAAGAAGAAAAAATGAAGATGGAGAGAGAGAGATACGAGAGTCGGGGGGAGAGTGAGACGGGGAGAGAGAGAGAGGAGAGTGGGTAGGAGGGAGTGAAGGTGATGATGAATATATAGGTTAGGTTTAAAATTTTGCACAAATATGGAAAAAATACAGTCAAAAATTTAAAAAGATGGGAAGTTGAAAGGATGGCATTTATGAGGGATTTTGAAAAAACGGCGGCTCATCATGACAAAAAGGACGTTCATTAATGAGGGATTTTAGGGATTTGAAGGGCATTAATGGCTGAATGACCTAAAGTGTCATGATGTGACATTTAGGTTTTTTGAAAAACTGCTCCACTTTCCCTTTAAGTGTATGAGTAATTTTGACTAATTTTGCACAAACACCAAAAACATCTATTTTGGTGTAAGTTTGGGGTGCAAGAAATATATCCCAGAAAATAAAATTTTTTGAAAAAGCGTAAAACGAGGGAAAAATTTAATTGCACAAGTACCCTTGAACAATTAAAGGAATGTCAAAAGACATAGATTCCTATAATAAATGAACAGAATAAACATACCTGGTACTTGTGTATTTAATATGTTCAATCATTGAAATTGAATTTTGAGAAATGATTGAGCCGCAATAGTTAATGCGCGCATGAAGGGATGCATTACTCAAGGCGCATTACTTCAGCAAGGCGCGCAAAGATAGTTAAGGGCGCATAAATGTTTGAAGTGCTTGGATGCTAGGCGCGCATAGATTGATAGGTGCGCAGATATTGTGCACGCAGAAAATGAGAGATGAGCGCGTAGTTAGTAAGGCGCATAGGTGGCGCATAGTTTCTTTGAAACTTTGAGAAATTGATTTAATCATTTGTACCTAATATACTCATAACTCAACAAAACATAAAATCATTAGTATTGTCAAAACTATATTGAATTTAGTTGAGTTCAAGCATACCCATTTCACCTCTCAAAAACATGAACCGTTTCGCGTCAAGTGCTTTCGTTAGAATGTCGGCGATTTGATAGTCGGTTCCCACGTGTTCCAAATGTATATTGCCTTTCTCCACGTGGTCTTTGAGGAAGTGATATTTGATGTCGATGTGCTTGGTCTTTGAGTGCATGACAGGATTTTCAGAAACCGCAATTGTTGATGTGTTGTCGCAGTAGATGGGACAATTTTCTTCGATGATATCATAGTCCACCAATTGCTGCTTCATCCAAAGTATTTGACAACAACAACTTCCCGCAGCGATATATTCGGCTTCGGTTGTTGAAAACAGATACAGAAGCTTGTTTCTTAGTTGCCCATGACACAAGTCGATATCCGAGGAAATGACAGGTGCCACTAGTACTTTTCCTATCAATTGTGCACGCTGCATAATCCGCATCTGAATAACCTACAAGTTTAAAGTTCGAATCTTTGGTGTACCAAAGTCCAAGGTTAACAGTGCCAGAGAGATATCTTATAATACGTTTGACAGCAATTAAGTGTGCTTCTCTAGGGTCGGATTGATAACGAGCACAAACACAAACACTAAACATAATATCAGGCCTACTAGCAGTAAGGTAAAGGAGTGAGCCAATCATACCTCGATAGAGCGTTTGATCACACATTTACCTTTTAAATCTTTGTCGAGTTTGTTGCCGGTGGCCATTGGAGTATCGTATGATTTAGCGTTCTCAAGTCCAAACTTCTTGATTAAGTCCTTGTGTATTTGGATTGGTTGATAAAAATGCCTTCACTCATTTGCTTGATTTGAAGCCCGGGGAAGAATGTGAGTTCTCCCATCATGCTCATTTCAAACTTGCTCTTCATTAGTTTCTCAAAACGCTTGCACAACAATTCATTAGTAGAACCAAATATAATATCATCAACATAAATTTGAACAAGTAATTTATGACCATTATGTTTGGCAATGAAAAGAGTTGTATCGATTTTACCGCGAGTGAAGCCTTTTTCGATGAGAAACTTTGATAGTGTATCATACCATGCTCTTGGTGCTTGTTTGAGTCCATACAAAGCTTTCTGGAGTTTGTACACATGATTTGGAAATTGTGAATCTTCAAACCCAGGTGGTTGAGCAACATAGACTTGTTCTTGGAGTTCACCATTTAGAAACGCGCTCTTCACATCCATTTGATATAACTTGAAGTTCTTGTGAGCGGCGTAAGCTAGAAATAATCTGATAGCTTCAAGTCTTGCTACGGGCGCAAAAGTTTCATCGTAGTCAATTCCTTCTTCTTGCCTATAGCCTTGTGCAACCAATCTTGCTTTGTTTCTCGTGATGGTTCCATTCTCATCCATCTTGTTCCTGAACACCCATTTCGTACCAATCACTCCATGATCATTTGGTCTTGGAACTAGAGTCCAGACCTTACATCGTTCAAATTGATTGAGTTCTTCTTGCATTGCAACAACCCAATTAGGATCTTGGAGCGCTTCATCAGCCTTCTTCGGTTCAATTTGAGAGATAAAAGCAGTGTAAGCATCAAAGTTTGTAGCTCTCCTTGTACGAACACCAACTTGTAGATCACCGATGATATTAGCAATTGGGTGACCTCTAACTTCACGAATTTTAGGAGGTAAGTTAGGTTGAGTCGTAGAAACTTGAAGGTCTTCAATAGGTACATCTTCGCCAGATTCAAAGTCATTGAAATTTGGGGGTTGAACTGGCTCAGAATTGAAATTTGGGTTTACACCAGATGCAACAGTAGAAATAGGCGCGTGAGAGGAATCATGAGGCGCATCATTTGAGTGAGGCGCAATAGATGATTCACCAGGCGCATTATACATTGAATTAGGCGCATTTGATGTAGATGGATTTCCTTGAGTTGATAGATTCTGATCTTGAGTGGGCGCAACATAAATAGGAGCACCTGTATCATTTATCTCAATAGAATCATCAGCAACATTTGGAGCCAAATGTGGTTCAAGGAGAGAATGTTCATCAAATGTAACATGTACAGATTCAACTATCACTAATGTAGTTCTATAAAAACTCGAAAAGCTTTAGAGTGTTTGGCATACCCAACAAAAATACCTTCGTCGGCTTTGGCATCGAATTTACCTCTATGTTCGTTTCCGTTGTAGAGGATATAACATTTGCAACCAAAGATCTTGAAGAATGCAATGTTGGGAGTTCTACCGCGCCAAAGTTCATACGGAGTCTTGTTGTGAAGTTTGTTGATGAGGGAACGATTTTGAGTAAAACATGCAGTGTTGATAGCTTCTTCCCAAAAGTACTTAGGCAATTTAGCTTCAGCTATCATCGTCTTTCCCGCTTCAATCAACGTTCTATTCTTCGTTCAACAACGCCATTTTGTTGAGGGACTCCGGCGGTTGAAAAGTTATGATCTATCCCATGATCTTCACATATCGAGCAACACCGTTGTTTTTGAATTCTGTTCCATTGTCAGATCTAACACTAACGATGTCATCTTCTTTTTGGGTTTGGAGCAGTCGAAATAAGGTAGTGAGAATATCATAACAATCATCTTTTGTAATCATCATCTCTACCCATGTATATCTTGAATAATCATCCACCACAACTAGAGTATACTTGTTTCTTCTAATACTTGCGGTGGAAACTGGTCCAAATAGATCAATGTGAAGCAGTTGCAAACATCTTGTAGTTGAAGGATTAGACTTGCTTGAAAATGACTGCTTCGGTTGTTTGCCAAGTTGACATGCGGCGCACTTTTTGTCATGATGATCAGCAACCTTGGGAAGTCCTTTGACAAGATTATTCTTGCTGAGTTTAGATAGATACTTGAAGTTCAAGTGACTTAAGCGCTTGTGCCACAGCCAACTATTTTCGTTCACACTTTTTGCTACAAAACAAAGATTAGTACTAGAGTTCATACTATGAAAATCAATAATATAAATATTTGTCTTACGATATCCCGTGAGTAAGATAGCTCCAGTTTTGCCATTCTTGATAAGACATTGCGTTGAAGTGAAATGGCATTCTAATCCTTTGTCGCAGAATTGAGATATGGATAATAAGTTGTGCTTGAGCCCTTCGACGAGTGAGACTCTTTCAATGCACACTTTGTCTTTCTTGAGCTTTCCATATGCTACAACTTGACCTTTGTTATTATCGCCAAATGTTACGGAGGGACCTCTTTCTTCATGGACATCTTCTAATAAGGATTCATCTCCTGTCATGTGTCTTGAACACCCACTATCGAGAATCCATTCATAATTTCTATCTTTTGAAGATCCAGCCATGAAACAAAGAACCTGAAATATAGACATTTAAGTAGGTCCCCTTTATTCCTTTGGGTCCTAGGGTTAGCAACTTTTGACAACCCACTCTTGCTTGGCCTTAGGATTTTTACGTCCTTTGGCATTGGGAGTGAATCGCAAAAGGCATTCACGGCCTTGTGTCCTGAACAATCACAAATGGAAGAATGATGAAAGCCACCTATCACGTGAGTTTTCACAAACTCTTTACTTTTCTTGGGATGGCATTCTTCTTTGGGTCAGATGAACTAGCCTTAACAAAATCTTTCTTTTGAAATTTTGGAGCGCTTTTTCTCGGAGGGCGCATAGGGCTGGGAGGCGCACGGCGATGAGGCGCGTGGCTCTTAGGCGCATAATGAGCACTCGGAGAAGGAGCGCGCCTATTTTCACGAATGATTTTGCTAGGAGATGGTTCATCTGTAGCTATATCTTTCCCATTAGCTTTCCCAAATTGCTTCGTTGGGTAGACATAATGGAATGTTTGTCTCTTGACTTTTTCCTGTCCTTTACCCATTGAATTAGAATGTTTCTCCTTGGGAATTTCAAAAGTTTGTTGGTTGGTAAATTCACTATCTCTTTCAGCACAGACATCACATTTAAAGTTGTCACTAGTTGATGAGAATCCCAAGCCACTTTTATCACCACTGACTTTTTGGGACTCAAATATATTCTCCATAGTGACACGAGAATTGGACCACTCATTTGTATCTTTTTAAGATCAGTAATTTGAGCAACCAATTCATCGTTTTGAACTTTAAGAAGTGAGTTCTGTTCTGTTAGAAAAGTGTTTTTAACAGTAAGAGGAGTCATGCTCTTTATCTGCTCCTTAAGGAGGGTGAGTTCAGATTTAAGTAGAGATTTCTCGGTCTTAAGCTGGGAAATTTCATCACATGATAGTGCTAAAGCTTCCTTCATACTATCAAATCTAGTGATTACCTTTTCAGCCTTCTTGAACAATTTTTCTTGTTCAGCAATCACTTCATCATCATTGATTTGGAGATTGGAGCAGTTGGTTCAACCTGTGGTCTAATGTATGCTCCTTTTCTCAATTTGTTCCTTGCTCCAAGATCACATCGTGAGAATAGCAATCCACCATCGTTTTGAGGCGGAGTGAGAAATCCTTGTTCAACGAGCTCGCTGATGGTTGGTCCTTTCTTCTTTTTCACTTCTTGAAAACCTGCAGATTTCTTGATAGGTTTATTCAAGGCATTCATATCGGGAACATCCTTGGAGAAGTCATCATCAGAATCATAAGCATCAACTTCATCATCATTTGCCATCAAACAAACGAGTCCATCATCGGAATCTTCATCGCTCTCATCGGAGTCTGTTTCAATCCAAGTGTTGTGCTCATTTGCTGGTGCTTCTTCTTCAGCAACCATTCCCTTGTTGACGAGTGAACTTGGGAGTGAATTGGGAGTATGGCTGCTCTTCTTCTGCATATATTCAAATTTGGGGATCGGGCAGCTTGATGCAAAATGTCCGGGTTTCCTGCAATTAAAACAAACAAAATCTTCTTTACTTTTTGAATCACTGCTCCTTGAAAACTTTTGAGGAGCTTTGCTGGTAGATCCTTGAAATTTGTTGGTTGAGCCGGGTCTTGAGAATTTTCTGAATTTTTGAAATTTCTTCACAAATAAAGCGAAGTCTTCATCATCCATGTCTAATAGCTCAGAAGTAGAAATTTTTGGATCGGAAGCTTTTCTCATCTTGTGCAGGCGCAGGAGTAGGCGCAGGTATATAGGCGCAGATTCTCTGTGCGCCATCATAGCCATAGATTTTGACTTTCCTTCAGTTTCGCTGATTCGTTGGAGTTTGAGTTCATAAACTTTGAGATTTGCATAAAGGTTTCTTAACGTCCAAACATCTAAAGTTCCAGCGTCTTCAAGAGCGCTAGATTTATGTAGGTATCTTGATCCAAAAGCTTGTAGAAAATTTACATTCAAATCTTTGTTGGTAAACTTCATGCCAGTGAAATACATAGATTGATAATTTCACAGTAGCGTTCATAAGTTTGCCTCAAGTTGTCACCGGGGAGTTGAGAGAAATTGTTGAATCTCTTTGTACTTCGTATTTCTTGTTCTCCTTGCAGACGGTGTCTCCTTCAATATACTCTTCAATAGCATCCCATAGCTCATTTTGCAGTAGCACATGCATGACTTGTTGTTTCATAGCCGTGCTTAGAGTGCTTAGAAGAATGTTTCTTGCTTTGCCATCATTTGCAACTCTTCTAATTTCTTCCTCGGTCCATTCTTCCCTTGGTTTGAGAACTGTAGGTTTGGCAGCGTTGGTGCGTGGATTTGGATTCGCCTTCATTGGAATATAAGGTCCATAAACGACGGTGTCATGGAGCCTTTCATCGATTGAGTTGAGATGAGTCAATATGCTGAATTTCCACACGTCAAAATGATCTTCATCAAAGACCGGAACGTGAGTGTAGTTTGCAGTTGCCATAGGTTTTGAGTTTGCCATTTAGAATCGGCACCCAAGCTGTTAAGCTTGAAAAACGAAAAAATGTTTTATAAAGGTGTTTGCTCTGATACCACTTGTTGGTCCCAAATGGCAACAAGGGTATGAAAAATAGCTAGAGGGGGGGTGAATAGCTGTTTTAAAATTCTTTTCGTACCCTTGAAAAACTCAATTGCAAATGCGCACTTTATCAAGTAAGCGTTATGAAATGCGCCTAAGTGAGTGAGTGAAATGCACAGCGGAATTTAGTAATGAAAATAGGCGCAAAGTTGTGATAAAGGGGCGCACACACACTCTAAGTATTTTGGCTCAAAGTGGTTGAAATAAGGAACTAAGGCAAATGAAATAACAACACAACACAATTCAGTTCAATCAATCTACAATGAATAAAACAAGCAAATAGTGAGTGAAAATAATACTTGAAAGAAATGACAAGATAATAACACAAGCTATTTGGAGAGGTTCGATCAATGAAAGATCTACGTCCTCTACCAGATGTGGTGAGTCTTGGATTTCTAATGGAGATCTTATATAATGAGTTGAGTGTTACAAATTACAACTTTTGAGCTTCTACACTAACTCAAGATCTAATATTCTATGATGAACAAATCCAAAACAATAACCGGTGTATCTCTAAAAGATGGATCTAAATGATCAAACTTAAAGAGGTGCGTGTGTGAATTTAGATCAAGGCTCTTTAGATCTTATGATTTAGAAAAATGAAACTAAAGTGTTATAGCTTGAAGATCTGGGATAAGGAATGAAGGTATGAAGATGTTCTTGAAGTGTGTGAAATCTAGACTAAGGCAATCTTCATTTACTTAGCACAACTAAGCACAACTGAAATTGAGTTCATGTTTGAAGAACTCTGGCCTAACAGGATGGGTATGAAGATGTTTTGAGGACTGTCGAATCAATCATAGAATTTGCAATGCATTATTGAGATGATTGTTCTGATGAGCTGTGCTACAGCTTGCATTTGAAGTTATGGGCGACATAGTCAACTTCTCTAGCCGTTAAATGTGAGCCTGTCGCTCTGATATCAAGTAGCTGTCGTTATGCATCGTTTTGATCGCAGATATAAGGCGTACTGTTGAGACCACGTGATTCAACATGCCTTGGCGTCAAGATTCGTGTTTTTAACCACCGATGGATCATTAAGATCTGTAATTTTGTGAATTCTCTTCAAGTCTTCGAGTCTTCAATAAATCACTGAGTTTGAATAAACACTTTGAGGCACGTTTGAGCCACAGGCGCATTGAGCCAAGAGGCGCACAGTAAGCGTGCGCTTAAATCAAGGGGTGCAGAGGCGCGTAACATAGCTTATGAAGAAATCCTTATGCACGCGCTCTAAATGGCGCATGGCGCGAATTTAGAAGGCGCGTGGTGCGTGGCGCAGGAGGCGCATAAGCGTGGCTCAAACTCACTGAGTGACTGAAACTTGATCTTTTTGTCACTATCTTAACCCTATTTCTAAGCTATATCTATAACAATGGACAACTTAAAAAAATGAAGTATAAATACTTCTTACATGTGGGTCTAAAGTCCATGAAATAAAACTTAGGTGATGGATCAATCAAATCTAATAAATCCTATTACATTAAAACTGAGATATATGTGGGCATACCCAACACACCTAAAAGAGTTTTTGATACCTCATGGCCGAGCTTCCCTGTTTTTAGAGCTGTTGTGTGATAAGATTTTTGATTCTTTGTGATGAGCGAACTCTTCGTGGAGCCGAAATTGATTCATTGTGTGGTTCCAACTTCGTACCTGCATAAGATTTTTTCCAAGTATATGGTCGTACCTGAAGATTCAAGCTGCCTATGTATCTCTTTAGATAATCAGACCTAACATAGTTCAAATTTAGCAACTCGAATAGCTTATTTTTCAAAAATCCATTGGGAAATCTCATTTCCTGATCATTGATGTTGACGAGGAACTTTTTGTGAAGACCATGATGTGGTTCGTTGTGATGCCACTCGTACCTGCATAATATTTTTTGAAAGTATGTGGTCGTGCCTGAAGATTCAAGCTGCCTACGTATCTCGTTCGAGAATCAGACCAGCGTAGTTCGAATTTAGCAACTCGAACGTATTATTTTCAAAAATCCATTGGGAATCTCATTTCCTGAGCATTGATTGTTGACAGGAACTTTTTGTGAAGACCATGATGTGGTTCGTTGTGATACCAACTTCGTACCTGCATAAGATTTTTTGCAAGTATGTGGTCGTGCCTGAAGATCAAGCTGCCTACGTATCTCTTTCGAGAATCAGACCAGCGTAGTTCGAATTTAGCAACTCGAACAGCTTATTTTTCAAAAAGCCATTGGGAAATCTCATTTCCTGATCATTGATGTTGACGAAGAACTTTTTATGAAGACCATGATGTGGTTCGTTGTGATGCCAACTTCATACCTGCATAATATTTTTTGCAAGTATGTGGTCGTGCCTGAAGATTCAAGCTGCCTACGTATCTCTTTCAAGAATCCGACCAACGTAGTTCGAATTTAGCAAACTCGAACATATTTTGCTGAAAGGGTGTTGGGAGTCGCATCCCTGTGAGCATTGATATTGATGAGGAACTTCTTGTGAGGACCATGATGTGCAGGGTTTGTGATGTGTACCTGCAAGGGATTTTCACGAGCAAGCAGGATATATCTTGACATTGATGTGCTCGAATGTGTCATTCATGTGCAACAATATTTTAGAACACATCATGGATTGAAATCTTTAAGATCGATAGATTCAGAGAAAGGTTGAGACAAGAAATACATTCTCTTTTCATTTTGCAACCAATTTGCCTTTGAAGGATGAAAGTCACATTTCGCTTTTTTTGGATGATGATTTTTTGTGATTGATTTTTTTTCTTGACGCTTGTGCACTGCTTGCATTTCAACTTCTTCGTTTATTATGAAATTAATGACGGAAAGTTTATGAATGAATAGAGGGAGAATCATGAATGAAAAGTATTTTGCATGTTATTGTGGATTTTGTTCTTCTTGTGAAAATGAGAATATGAGATGTGTATGGTGAAGCAGAGCTGAAATCCTAGCGCGAGCACTCAAAAGGTCAATTCCGAACACCCATTTGATCAAGACTACTCACGGTATATCTTCGGATGCTATCGTTGGGTCAGCCCCAGTTATCGGCTGAAGAAGCCCCATTTGTTCTTTATGACATCACTCCCCCAACATTGTTGTTGCAGAAGCCCCAGTATCTCTCAAGGATCAGCCTCGAATGTTGGTTGTGGAAGCCCCAGTATCTCTCAAGGATCAACTCGGATGTTTGCTATGGAAGCCCCAATCATGTAATAGGACAAGCCCCTGAATCTGGCGTATAAAGCTCTTGTTGCACTTTGTAGTTTGGAGACAACTTCATACTTTGGTGTTTCAACCTCTGGGGTTAACTGTCATTGAGATTTAATCAAACATTCGATGCTTGGCTGTTGATCGTAATTCACGGGGTTCGACATTCAGTACTCATTCTTTGGGAATCAACTGTCTTTGAGAGTTGTTTGGTGGGACACAATCTTGATATTGCCGAAGAGCGAGCTTGAGATTTGCGGGCCATACTGTCAATCCGAGATGGCGCTATGTTCTGATGATCCACACATTTCTAAGTCCCTTCAAAAGATCACTGTCAATGAGAGTTTTCTTGTACCCTGGTGTTTTCCATCTGAATTTTCATGTTACCAAGAGCAAACCATCTTCAACAAATCGTATTGTCATAAAGCCACATTGCTTTGAAACTGAACCAACTCTCTGATATGCAGCCCCAGTTTGTGTTCACTCATTCGACATCTCTTGCCGGCATTGATACTATGAGGTCTAAAGAGATAGCATTCCCCTTGTGTCTCTTTGCTGTGACAATTTGCAGGAGTTGGAAGGGGAAGGCACGAGGCCAGTGTTTTGTGAAAGCAAAGGGAAATCCTGGTGGGATCTCCGACATCGTGTTTGTGCAGAAATGAAATGACGGGAGGACGAGAGTAGGGGGAAGCCCCTAGACTCGGGAAAAATATGCATGCTCACACATCGAAATCAAAGACTCAAGACTTGAACAAGCGTTAATGGTCAGTGCCTCAAAATCAAATGGACCCTTCTAAAATTGGATTAGCATTTAATTCTGATTAAATAATCTTGACAAATCATTTGAACACAAATTAGACCGTGACAAATCGACATGAGAACATCGTTGGGCAAGTGATATGATTCGCACCGAAGTTTGACCTCATTTGGTGAGAGGCCTTCGTCTTCGTATCCTTTTCCTGATCTTGATCACACCATTTAGAGGCTGTATGATTTTTTGGTTCTTGGGCTCCCCAGTGTAAGGGGTTGGTAGAGCACGTTGGTCTCCAACAAAAGCCACCAGGTGTCGTCATTGATGGTGCTTTGCCCAAAGTTGAAAGATCGAGATCTTCTTCAGTGCAGGATTGGCCTCGTATGCGCGGTGCTCCTTGAAATTGATGATGTCACATGAGATTTTCGGACCCTCGGTCCATGTCTCGTCTTTGTGTAACGAGTGATGAAGTCTTCATTATTAATTGCAACGGCCGTCGTTGAGGGCACACACATGTACTTGAAGTGTCTCAATATCCTTTCTAAAACAAATGAATTAAACAATAAAGCAAATGGAATATGTACAAGAATAAATGAATAATGTTTCTTCTTTTTTTTTTTTTTGACCTCCCTTTTTTGCACTCTTTTTCCGTTTTTTTTTTTTTTTTTTTTTTTTTTGCACTCAAGAAGAAACATAACAGCTTGCGGAATACAACAATTTTTACAAAAACATAAACTTACAATATACGAGAATTTACAATGCGTCATGCATTAATAGAAAATCGCCGACACTTACACTTGCATAAGTGTGATAGTCTTCAGCCTTTGCCATTTGATTCGCCTCTCTGATCATGCCCTTGATTACACCCTGAAATCTTCGTTCGTCGGGTGACTTTGTCGATTACCTTCGTGAACTTCGTTTATTGCCTTCGGCCCTAGTTCCCATCTCAATTAATCACAGTCTAATTTTTGTTCAGATTTCATTGATTGCTTTTAATTAAGTGAGATTAATTGTTTGAGGGTCCGGATTAAGAAAGCACTTGGTTATAAGGCAAGTTCATTGACTGAAAACATATATTACATGACATCCAAGAAAACAAAAGCACGAAGACAAAAACACACTCCAGACTTAGAAGACAAAGAAGATGTGTGAGCACATTACTAAGCGACACGCAAAAAGGGACAGGAATAGGAGTTTGGGGCAGTGAGCCCAAGTAGACAGCAAAAATAGAATCAAGCACTAGAGGCACGACCTTACGGGTCAACACAATTCAGTCGTTGGCAAAAGAGGAACAACCTTCCTCGGGGTTGACGAGCTCCAATCATTATTCAAATGGAAACACCTTCTTCAGGGGTCGATGAGCCCCTGGGATAACTACTCGAACATGAGGCCCTTGGAAGATACCCATCATGCACAATGTCTGGGCTTTCAATTGCTCCCTAACCATTGCTCCATTGCATACCCCGCTCAAAGTCGGATGAGCCCTCAGTCGAGTTTGACGATGTCTGATCTTTTTGGCCATGATTGATGATGAGACCGGAGTAGAGATTTGATCAAATTGACGCTTGAAATTGACCTTGAATGTCGCGCTAGAGAACCAAGAATAATTCTCCCTCTACGGACGGATGAAAAAGAAAACTATTTTAGATTTTTGGGGAATGAAGCTTTATGTGCAAAATTTTAGGAATTTAAAAAACTAGAATTTTTTTGTTTTTTGTTTTTTTTTCAAATTTGAAGCGCAAGCAATGCACAAACCTATGAATGCCGGACAAGCACCTTTCTTTGTTATGACACGTTTCGTTTAAATCCTGGAATAGTGGATACCGTCTCCAAAGTATAGGACCAACGTTTTTCACTTGTACTATTGGCCGTCCAAGCCCTAGCGAAGGGCCTATACTCTTTCTGGGATCCACCATTCGGTTACGGTCTATGTGAGGTCTTGGCAATTTCAAGTCAATCCACGAATTCCACAAGATATCCACATTTGAAATCGTTTATAACCCTTTTGGGAATGCATAGGATTGAAGGGAAATTGATAGACAAAAACGGCATGAAGTCTATGACGTGTCATTTTTGAAAACATGGACTCGAGGCTTCGGAAGGGAAGGTAAGGCTTACACCCATCGCAATGACAAGTAGGCGCGCTTTGGGCGGGAATTGTTAACCGCGGACCCTAATTGGAAGTCGATGAGCTCCCTTATGTCCTCGGGTACACTCCCTAAGGTTTGTACGGTCTAAAATCGCAATTTCAAAAAATGTGTATGTGTGTGAGGTATCTATACTTTTGAAAAATGATTTTTTGAAAGCAAGAAAGAAAAAACAAAAACTTTTTTTTGTTTTTTTTTTCAATTTTTTTTTTAAAAGGGAACATTCACCACGTATATATATATATACACAAGAGGTGAAATAAACGTCCCTACAAAAAAGATGTTAGGCATAAAATATATACAAACAAGGCAAAGCATTAAAGCATGGCATGCACAAAAATTAAAGTCTAGCCCTCTTTGAAAATCCCAGCAGAGTCGCTACTGTGAGAGCCCACGCTTGAACTTTTTTGGGATCGCGCTCGGTTTCACACGAATGGTTTCCTCTCGAAGTTTTAATTTAATTTGCAAGAGTCGCCACCTCACTTTATTTTAGGAAAAATGAAGACAAAACCTTTTGAGAAAGTGGGTTTGGAGCTAAGTTACGAGTAAAGAAGGGGTTAGACACTCTCCTCGCCATGATGGTCTCTAGCATGCATGCCTCTTAGATTCATTTTATGCCTTGTTTTTATGCCTTAACAAAAGTGGTGATTTTATGTATAAGGAGTCCTCCTATTCTAGGTATGTTTGCTTTAAAACACACAAATGAGAACCGTTTGGGTGGACTCTCACTTGGTTTTTGAAAATGGTTTTTAGCATTCATATCAAGGAAAGAACAAAAGGGGGATTATTGTAATGTACACATGATGAATAATAAAGTGGAAGACAAATCCCATGAAAAGAATAAAATGTCCAAGGTCCAAGTTTATGCCCATCTTATGACTACTGTCCTGTCTTAAAACTTATGCAATCTGAAAAGAAAAGGTGAGAACTTCTTCCTAACATTTTAAAAATAACACATGATTTTTTTTTTTTGATTTAGGAGCATCTTATGATGTCCAAACAAGTTATTCAAGATGAACTCAAAAGCAGTCAGAACAGGAAACATGGTGCACACCCACAAAAAGATCTATCAGTTACATCATGAAAACGTGGGAATCATTGAAAGAACCAAACATGAAAACTTGTTCATAACATATTTAATATGAAGCATACCAGTTAAAAGTCCAGAAAGAAAGTTTAAGCATGTAAAACACACCTCTGAAATTTTAATATCAGAGCAGAACCACATCAATCTGTGAACAGAGAGTTGAAACAAAAAATGGAAAGAGCTACTTCTACTCAGGGTAAAAATATGATATTTACATTATAATCTTCCTAGTTCTGTTTAGAACAAAATATCTTTTATGGACAAAGACCAAGACCAGGTTTTATGTGCATTCTGGAGATGACAAGACAGATTGGTCAAAACTGGAGATCTTGTTGGACAGTCACATTATCATGAAAAAAGGCATCAAAACTCAACAAATGAAGTGCTATGAACATGAAACTTTGTGTGTGAAAATATATACATGTTAGTTACACAACGGACATGGCAAATCACTTATTTAATCATGTATTGAGGATGCTTTACATGACAAAATATAGACAAGGACAGATTTGGGGTTTTAGATGAAAAACATATGAAGACCTTTGAAAACCTCCCCAAATCCACAAACATGAATATTTAACATGTAATATAATAATATATACAATATCTACAACAATAACAAGTGATGACAACTGATATCAAGAGTATAAACATTCATTGATCAAGAACATGGCAAGAACATCAACTATTACATCTTTGGTTCAACAATGGAGGTCTAGCCTAACAAGTGGCTAGACCCTTAAAAAATCACATGAATATCTACATTTACATAGATGAAGATTACAAGGAGAAGAGATTACCTAGGTGTGTTGGGTATGCCCACATATATCTCAGTTTTAATGTATTAGGATATATTAGATTTGATTGATCCATCACCTAAGTTTTTATTTCATGGACTTTAGACCCACATGTAAAAAGTTTTATACTTCATTTTTTGGTTGTCCATTGTTATAGAATAGGCTTAGAAATAGGGCAAGAAGATCAAGTTTCAAGAAAAATCACTCAGTGAGTTTGAGCCCGCAGCTTTGCGCCTCCACGCGCCAACCGCCCCACGCGCCTTCCACTTTCGCGCCATGCGCCATTTAGAGCGCGGCGCATAAGGATTTCTTCATAAGATATGTTACGCGCCTCTGCGCCCCTTGTTTCAAAGCACACGCTTTACTGTGCGCCTATTGGCTCAATGCGCACTCTTGGCTCAAACGCGCCTCAAAGTATTTTTTCAACACTCAGTGATTTATTGAAGACTCGAAGACTTGAAGAGAATTCAAATTACGCCAATGATCCAACGGTGGTTAAAGATGCATATGCGCCTAATCTGTTGACACGCCGTCCATAACGGTCACTTTTATGTTGAGTGTCAAAATGGCCATAATATATGCATGCTCCAATCAACAAGCGACAGCTCATCTTATCCACAAGGATTTCCACGGCTAGTTTTTTGAAGTTCACTA